>CM069903.1:81034218-81534218 GCA_036172215.1 Camellia granthamiana
TTTTATCAGTTAAGAGTTAAGCTTAGAACAATAAGCAAGTAGTTCTAAAAGCTAAAACAAGAATGGGGGTTTAAAAGCAAGGAACTCACCCTTGAAGACCACCTTCAAGAACACTGCTCTAGCAGCCTTCTCTGATCAAAACCAGCCCAAGAACACTAAAATCAACCTCAAGGGACCTCAGCTTCAAGAGGATGGTGTTCTAGTGTGTGTTTGTGTACAATAGTAAGATAAAATGACACTTTTGAAGCACAAAATGAAGAATCAAGGCAAGATAGATACAAAACTATATCTATCACTCTAACCCTAATTTTCTGAACCTCTGGAAAGGGAGGAGGAGCTCCCTCTTTATAGAAGTTCAATTCCTAAGCTTGTTGAGCAAGCTAAGCAATTGAATCAAATCCCTCCATACACGTGTATGGAGGATGTGAATTGTGCATGCCAGCTATGACAGCTGGCATAAAATATCTGCATAAAGCAGATGAACAGGTCTCGGCCTAGAAAATATGGCCTATCGACCAACATAAGTGCCGATCGACCAAAAAAAGTGCCGATCAGCCAACACTTTTGGCCGATGGCAAGAAAACAAGGCCGATGACTTCATGCCTTGGCCGATGGGTTGAGGGGATGGCCAACAAGCCACCCTCTTCCCTCAGAAGCAAAAACACAAGTCCTTGGTCTACAACCAAGCACAAAACAGACAAGTTGAGAGATCTTGAGGCAAGGCGCGCGGCTGAGACCTCTGGGAATTCCAAACGAACACGAACATGGATGATCATCAAGTGTTCAAACGATGACGTCCAAGTCTTGAGGACGGTCAAAAATGGGGTGTCTACACCGAATAATGTGATTAAAGAAAATTCAAAATTCATGTATACCCTTTTGTTTGTTGAATCTAAAGACAATTAAAGAAAATTTATCATCAACATAAAAACTTTGAAATATTCCACTCTTTTAATTAGTTTAGCAACCATAAAGCAAATACCCAAACTAAGTCCTAAGTTCTATCAAATGGGGTCGGCAAAGTAAAAAACATAACTCATAAAAATCAAAATGTTACATAAATTGTGAAAATGAAATCCAAGAAAACAATAAAAAAAAACTGAAACGTATAAATATAAAATAGTTCAATTTTAGGAAAAAATATGCAAGTCATATAAAAATAATTCTACTATGTGTACCTACACTAAATTGTGTAGTGCTTTTTTATGTTAGTATAGATAACGCTTTATATAATATATTTAACTTTTTTTTTTTTGTTTCGTGGTACTTCAATTTAGTTAATTATCAATCAATGGATAAGAGTTGGATGAAGAAGAGTAGATTGTCAAGAGATTATGTGCAAGGGATTAAAGAATTTTTGGAGTTTGCTTCTCACAATGTATCTAATGATGCTGCAATTCCATATCCATGTATGAAATGTGTGAATTCATACATGTTGACCCTAGAAGTTGTACGTGATCACTTGGTATCCTATGGAATTAGTCCGAGTTATAATTGTTGGTATCATCACGGGGAAATTATGTCTGCAACGACTTCTAGTAGAACTAGTTAAAGCCATGTTGAAGAAATACGACCTGAGTATGGTGATATACGTGACATGTTGCGGGATGTGTTTCCTATGCACACCCGAAATATGATGAATATGCAGAAGAAAGTAATTTACCAGAACCATCTGATCAAGGTCCAATCGTGCAATGAGCTCAAGAAAATCCTAATGAAGATGCACAAAAATTTTACGACTTACTCAAAGATGCTGAGAAGCATTTGTATGAAGGGTGCAAGAATTTTAGCAAGTTGTCAGCGATTGTGCATCTGTATCACTTGAAATGTCTTAATGGATGGAGCAACCACTCATTCACAATATTGCTTCAAATTTTGAAAGATATGCTTCCTTCAAATGCAAATTTGCCGAAAGACTCTTATGATGCCAAGAAGATTATTAACGATTTGGGTCTCGGTTATGAAAGATTCACGCTTGTCCTAATGATTGTATGTTATTTTGGAAGGAACATGCAAATGATGAAGTGTGTCATTATGGTGCTTCAAGGTGGGAAACAAATGAGAATGATTTGAAGCATAATATGAGTACTTCATCTAAAAAGAGAAAGAAAAAGCTGCAAAAGTTTTACAGTGGTTTCCCTTGAAGCCTCGATTGCAGAGGTTGTTCATGTCTTCAAAAACAACTGCTTCTATGAAATGGCATATTGAAGGTCGTACAAATGATGGCATAATAAGGAACCCTGCCGATTCTATGGCTTGGAAAACATTCGACTCTCGATATGTAGATTTTTCCTTTGACTCCCGCAATGTCAAGTTGGGGTTGGCATTAGATGGATTTAACCCTTACGGAAATATGAGTACTAGTTATAGTATATGGCTGGTCATATTGGTCCCATATAATTTGTCTCCATGGATGTGCATGAAAAGATCTTCTTTCATTCTATCATTGCTTATTCCTGGTCTAAGCTCCCTTTTGAATGACATAGATGTGTATATGCAGCCTTTAGTTGAAGAATTAAAGGAATTATGGGATGTTGGAGTACAAACTTATGATATTTCTTCCAAGAGAACTTTCAAATACCTGCAGCTTTAATGTGGACTATAAATGACTTTCCCGCCATATGATGATTTGTCTGGTTGGAATACAAAGGGTGCTCTTGCATGTCCTTCTTGTAATTATGAGACTTATTTTCGATGGTTAAAACATGGAGGAAAATATTGTTTTATGGGCCATAGGCGTTTCTTGGATAAAGATCATAGATTTTGTAAAGACAGAGCATCATTTGATAGCAAACAAGAAATAGAACCAGCTCCCAATATGGTATCTGGCTTTGAGATCATGATGCAAACAGAAGACCTTGATTACAAATTTGGAAGACAAAAGCAAATGAAAAAAACAAAAAAAAGAAAGAAACAAGCGAATGATGATGAGATACAACCATGGTAGAAAAGAAGTATATTTTTTACAATGCCGTATTGGGCAAATCAAAAATTGCGTCACAATTTTGATGTGATGCATATAGAGAAAAATGTGGTTGATAATGTATATGGAACATTGTTGAATTTAGGTGGGAAAACAAAGGATAACTTGAAGGCATGTCTTGACTTATAAGAGATGGGTATAAGACGTGAACTTCACCCACAAAAGATCAATTCCAATATGACATATTTGCCTTCAGCTTGCTTCTCAATGATTTTAAAAGAGAAAGATGACTTCTTGAAAGTTTTGAAAGGGGTAAAAGTCCCAGATGGTTATGCTTCAAATATTTCACGTTGTATCAAACTTAGACAACGTAAGATTATAGGTTTGAAGAGTCATGATGGTCATATTTTGATGCAGGAACTTCTTCCTATCGCATTATAATGTGCATTACCAAAAAAAGTCGCTTCACCTCTAATTGAGTTATCTTGTTTCTTTAGGGAATTGTGTTCTAAAGTCTTGCAAAAGGAAGAGCTAGACCGACTTGCATCTCGAATTGTAGTGACTTTATGCAATTTGGAGAGAATCTTCCCTCCCTCATTTTTACTGTTATGGTGCATTTAGTGGTCCATTTGGCCATTGAATCTAAAATTGCTTGCCCAATTCACTATAGATGGATGTATCCAATTGAAAGGTTAGGCATGACGACTTGTATCCATTTGGGTTTTTAACCTATATCACATTGACATCCAATTTAGTCAATCTATAATTATACTGTTTTTCATGTAGGTATCTCCAATGACTAAGATCTATGTTCGTAACAAAGCCCATCCAGAGGGCTCTATTGCAGAAGGATACATAGCTTAAGAGTGCTTAATAATTTGTTCGTGGTATTTGGAATATGTTGAAACCATATTCAATCGACCCTTAAGAAATGTTGAAGATTCTACAGGGGCAATAATGAATATCAAACTTAATCAAAAGCCATGGATACAAGCACATCATTATGTGCTATTTAACAATGATGAAATTCAAAACCATATCGGATGTAAGCAATATTTATGAGTTATGGTATATAAATAAGTTTGAGTTTCCATTTTAATACTTGCAATAGTAACACAAGTTAGGTTTGTATATACAGAGAATACAAGGAGCATATAAAAAGACAAAGTCATCCGCATCGTCTAATTGATGAAGTTCTTAATAAGATGCACATGGAAAAGTTTTGTGAGTGGTTTCGATCATATGTAAGTATGTTGCTATTAAATAATACTATTATCATATACAATTTTTAGCATAGAGATTAATGTAATCATTTTAACGGATCCTATAATATATTAGGTTGTAACTATGGATGACACAAGAAAGCAACAACTTACTGATGAAATCAAGTGGCTTGCTCAAGGCCCAAACACTCTAGCTGGACAATTCAAACAATATGTTGTTAATGGTTTAAGTTCCGAATTAAAAATACGAGGAGGTGAAGAAAACTCAGAATAGTGGGGTTTGTGTGGCCATTGAAGGAGGCACCATGTATTATGGTGTTTTATTTGATATAATTGAGCTGAATTATTTTGACAAGTTGAAATATGTACTATTCAAATGCAATTGGGCTGATGTGAAGACAGGCAGAGGCTATAAGATAGATGAATATGGTTTTAACCTTGTAAATTTTTCGCATTTGATACATACTGGAGAACGGTTAAATGATGAACCATTTATCTTGTCATCTCAAGCTTCACAAGTTTATTATGGGGGAGATGTAAGGCATGAAAATTGGTTGGTTGTTGTTAAAACAAAAGCGAGGGATGTGTTTGATGTTGGTACTATTGAATTGTGTGATGGTGATGTTAACACTTACTATGATAACGAGCCGTATAATATCATAGTTGAAGACACTCATGTGGATACGAATGAAAACCTCAATTGGGCTAGAAATGATACACATGGAACGACAATCAATATACCACTCCACTTGATAACTAACTGATCGATGAAGATGATTTAGATGAGGATGTCTAGTGGTTGAGTTCAACCAGTTTGATTTTAATTTATTTATTCTCATGTTAATCTTTGAAACATTATTTGGTTTTGAATATAAATTTCAAATTTCTTAGTTTCATATATGTATGGCAACCCATGTTTTGCAATTTTTTTTCTTTTTTTCTTTTTTTTTTTTTGGATTTTTGTCCTGCTTTGAGGAAAAACTAGTTTCTAATGTCTATTTACTTAAACAACAATTTAGCCTCAGGAACTCTTAAATAGGCATTTGAATGAAAATCTGAAATTAAACTGTGTTTAAACTCAACCATTTATTAGCTGGTGCAAAAAGTGATAGCAAATATGAATCACTCAGATTCCTATTTGCAGTAACCTTGTTTAGAGATCTTATATTCCACTCGTCTTTATAATTCTTCTCTATCTCGTGTGTGAATGAGTTGAGCATGCATTTTCAATGATTTGGCTTCATTTTATCCATCTTGATAGTGCTATATTGATCTTATATGCATTATAGATATTACTTGTCTTTTTTGTTATAGAATTCTGTGTATGAATAAGAGTTGCATCATACCCTTCTAACCATGAAACAAAATGACCAGATCAAGAGAGTTCCTATAGGTTCACATCCTACTATTCTATACCATCAACCAACAAATAACAAAAAAGGAAAAACAGAGGTCTTAATCACATACCCTTGTGGATGTAGGCCTAAGCCAAACCATGTAAATTATATGTTTTCTTCTTTATGATTGTGTTTGCATCAATTTGCTACTTTGTATCCGATCTCAAATTTGTGTGGGGTTGTTAGGACACTTGTCTAGTTGCCATTGAAGTATATTGTATGGGTTATTAATGAGGACATCTATATTTCATTTAAAAGATAACTGATGGTTTTTTTATTTTAATGTTTGTTGTTAAATATAGCTATTATAAACTTGGACTGAAAATCAGCATATTGAAAATCAACATTTTGCCTTCCACAAATACCACAGTGCAACAAAAGGCAACACATCTCATATTTCCTTTCCAAGATTATAAATTTTATACCCAATCCACCATTGTAACAGATCTATTTCTCTTCCCATGCATTGTGTACAAGAAATCTCCTTAGAAGTAGACAAAGAAAATAATCTTGTGAGGTGTATATATGCTTTTCCTATGGCTTATGTTCTTTAATATCTTTAGTATACTATGATAAATGCTCATTTAATTTGATTAATATCTTTGTGTTTGATTAATTACATCTATTTTTTATCTAGCAGATATGGAAAAGAAACGATTTAGAATTTGCAATCTTGAGAATGAATCCTAGAACAAGCGATCAAATGGCTCTTCACAGCCTAGCCAGTCAAATAATTCTTCACAGACCTAGCCAACCAAATAATTCTTCACAGCTTAATGCACCACGTGGAACTTCATAACCTAGTCACGTCAATTGGTTCTCCACAACTGGACTGGCTAAATAGAACTTCACAAACCTAGTGTTCAAATGCCTCTTTACAGCTTAATTGACCAAATGGAACTTCACAGCCTAGTCGATCAAATGGCTCTTCAAAACCTAGTTGGTCACATCCCTCCTCACATGCTCCATCACATGTTCCACATCCTCAATCTCAAGAATCAGAGGTTAACCCTCAGTTTGAAGATGATTTAGATGAGGACTAGTTAAGGAAAGAAGAAATGCAACGTACAGGTATTTTTAGATTTTTAGTTGAGGTACAAATTACAAGTCAACCTTCACTTCCATGATATATTTCGTTGTTGTATTGTAATAGAATGAATTGACCAAGCAAAACACGCGGGGAATTACACGTATGGTGGAAGTGTGGAATTTGACTCTAGAAGAACGCATTATGCTCACCTTCAACAAGGATTTGCAGGCTGTTTCTACAGAGGGTGGTATATTCAGTCGCTTCCATAGGCACCATTGCTAGGAAGCCACACTTATGCCCAATTAAGTACAAGAATTGGCATGAAGCGCTAGATCCATATAAAGAAGATTGTTGGAATATTATTGAGGTAATTTCTAACTACAAGTATTTTGTGAGAATTCTACTATAAGAGAGATCATATGCATGTGAAAAAGACAATCTTCCATGCTATTATAGTTGAAGTAAAAATAAAAATATGAGAATTAGGTAAAGAAATGCACAAATTTAGTTTATATTATCGTATTGATAATTTTAAGAATGTTCATAGCATGAAAAAAACAATTACAATTATAGTCCAAGTTTACTATTCCTCAAGATGAGAGAATGGATATGATTAGGCATCGAACATTGAAGTCAATGGGAGAGAAATGGAGAAATTGGAAATGTAGTTTAAAAGCAAAGTACTATGATGAGACAAAGACAGCAGCACAGATAGTAGCTACTGCACCTTTAACAATTAATTGTGAGCACTATGTTGACCTTGTCGCGTATTGGTTTTCAAAGGAAGGCCAGGTATGCATAGATGTATGTTTTCTATCAAATAATACAATGTCGTTATATCATTTTTTTTTTAAACATATTGTTATGCATTTATGAGTGAAGGAACTTAGTATAACCAATAAGGAAAGTCGGCGAGAGCAAACAAGTGCACATACAGTAGGATCTAAAACTTTATGCACAACATGCATATGATATGGTATTTCAAACTTCATTCCTTGTTTTATATTTGAATTTGGTTAGCACATTGTATTATGAATTTATTCTCAAATGATATGATTGTTACATAGGAGCAAAAAAAATAAGATTGCACTAGATCGAGCAAAATTATATATACCGCTTTACAAAAGGAAGGATGAGACACCAGTCAATGAAGCAGCAGCTACAAAAATTGTATGCCCATTTAATAAGTTACATTTTCAAATTCTAATGTGTTTGTGGCAAACAATCACTCTCTCTCTTTGTCTTCTTATTTTTTTTCCCCTTCATTTATGCTATAGGAAAAACTAGAAGCTTTGATGAGCTCACAACCAAGTATCATCCGAAGGAAATGTTAGTGGACGTATATCTTGGTCACCAAATCATATTATTCTCAAGTGATGGGTAAAGAGCATCATGGTCGTGTTTGAGGTTTAGGATTTGGCCTACTCCTTCCAAGCATGGCTTCATGTGTAATAGTTTTGACCACTTAAGAATGGTTTCTGATGAAGAGAGAATGAGAGACAAAGACACTATAATGAGTTGAAGGAATAACTAAAAACTTAAAGTGATTAGTGTCACGACCCAAACCCGGCCCTATGGGTTTAGCACCGTAACCGGCCAGTAATCCGAGATTACCGAAGGCCTGCTTAACAGTAATACAGTAAAACAGAGTTCAGGGCCTGGCGGAAGCCAATACAGTAAATAAATAATGTCCATTGAGCTGTGACAGTCTGTATGCCAAAAAGATTTTTCATGCATTCACACATTCAAACAGTACAGTCTATACAAAATTTACAGTCACGCAGTAAAGGGACCTAATCCCTTGATAACAGTACAGTTAGTAGCTGACAGTCTATACAGTAATCCAAAACAGTACGGAGACAGACGGAGAAAAACAAAACACCCCAAAGCCATAACATGGCAACTCGGAACCTCGCAGTGAGGCACATAGGCTGGCTTGACAAAACTGGAGTCTAACCCACGCTCCTAGCTCCGATCTGGTGGCTGAGCACCTACATATATATAAACAGTGAGCTAAAGCCCAGTGAATAACATAATGCGTAAAGAGGTTAAGAATGAAATGTCCTTACAGTAATGAAAACAGTTCATTAAACAATATTCCAGTCTTTCAGTCAGAACAGTTATTCAGTCATATGTGGTACATCCATTAGCATAGCAGTAAACAGTAGGTTTTAAAGACCGAACAGTAATGATGGCCATCAATCAGTAAACAGGAATGGTTCCACGAGGGAACCGACAGAGATCTCTGTAACAGTAACAATAACAGTATACAATAGTTGCTAAGGATGCCACAATACATTTCAGAATATAGGACACACATTCAATCAATTAACAATAATTATTTCAGGAAACAGTTCTGTTAAACAGTCAGAAAACATTCTCAGTTGAACATATCTTTACACAATTGTTACTCACAGAGTTTGGGCTACGGTATGCTAGAGCGTGTCTCCCCAGTCGCCAACCCTACACAGTTCACAGGTTGAACACACACTAAGCTACACAGTTGGAAATATCATAATTTAATCCCTAATTTGCCTTGGTGTGTTCTACATCTATATCCTCATTAAGATGTCTTAAACTAGGCCTAAGAATGCCTAGAATGGGATGAGGATGCAAAAATACACTTAGAAAACATTTTGCAAAAATTTGCTGAAAATAGGAGCCTCGCTCGAGCAAGCTTCCAAAATCAAAGGCTTCGCTCGAGCGAGCTGCTGAAACAGTAAAAGTACTGGATGCTCGAATTTTACGCTCGAGCCACCAATCCCATGCTCCGAGCGTAGCTTCGAACAAAGGTTGGTCGCTCGAGACGAAGAATCCTTCGCTCGAGCGAAGAAGCCAAATTCTGGAATTTCCAGATTTGTCTCCTAAGCTCAAACCAAGCATTTTTTCACTCAAAACTCGACCTCTTGGGCCCAAACTCTGGAAAACACATCTAGATTCAATGTATAACAAGTTTCAAAGCTCAATTTATGAATTCAAGCCCCAAAGGTGAGTCAATTAAAACCATTTTTCAAACCCATTTTCATGAACATGGAGAAATGCAAACATGCATGGATTCAAACCAAATTCAACCTTCAAAGCTTGTCCAAATGGACTCATTTCTTCAAGAACATGATGAATTCATGGACTCAAGCCTAAATAATAACATGCATGTACAATTTTACCATGAAAACACCTTGAGAATCAACAATACAAGCATGCATGCATGAATTATGCTCTAATTCAACTTGTATGAACTAATTCATGACTTAATTTTACAATGAAGCATAAACCATGCAAGACTTAGTTCAATGACAACAATAAGGAGATGAATGATCTACCTTAGGTGTAGGATAAGAAGTGAGGAAGCTTAATTTGTCAACTTATACTTTAATTCCAAGTACTTCAAGCTAATTCTCCAAGTTCCAAGCAAAACCACCAAAATGAACTCAATTCTCCCCTATTCCTCTCTTGGTCGGCTAGAGTGTGAGAAAGAGGTTGATGAAATGTTTTTGATTAAGTGTGTAATAGGCTCAAGTAGTAAGAATAGACAAAGCCCACTCAATGGCAAAAGTGTAATTTCGACAAACTCTTTAATTGGCCCTAAATTAATCTAGTTTAATCATACCTAATCACATTTTAGTTAAATATACCATTAAATCACAAAAATTCCACTAATCATGGAACACCAATCAATTTTGGGTTCGGCCACCGATAAGGCCTTCAATTTGCAGTTTAAACATAAAAACACAAACAGATAATCAATTAATCGAAAAGATGAAAATGCAATACAATAAATATGCTCAGTCAATTCAGTTTCAAATTTTCAATCAGTCCGTTCAGTACTTCAGTTAGTTCAATTATCAGTCATAAGCAGTCCAGTTTAACAGTAATCAGTAGGTAATTCAGTAAATTTCCGGTAACCAGTATGGGGTTGTTACAGTCTCCCCTCCTTATAAGGAGTTTAGTCCTCTAAACTCGAGTTACCTTCATTCTGGAAGAAAACAGGATTCAGCGGGAACAAATCAGGATATCGCTTAGCCATGTCATCTTCCCTTTCCCAAGTGGCATACACACCACCATGGTTCTGCCAGTCAACCTTCACTAGCGGGATCTCTTTGTTTATCAGTTTCTTGATTCGTCTGTTTACAATCTGTATAGGCCGTTCCTCGTAAGTGTAGTCATCACTCAACACTATTCGGGTAGGCTCAATCACATGGAAGGGATCCCGGAGATAATCTCTCAACATCGAGATGTGGAAAACATTATGCATATGCTCCATTTCAGGAGGGAGCGCAACTTGATACGCCACCGGATTAATTTTCTCAATAATTTCATATGGTCTGACGTATCTCGGCGCTAGCTTGCCTTTGACTCTAAAACGAGTCTGGCCCTTCATTGGTGTCACTTTCACAAAAACGTGATCACCCACTTCATATTCTCGGTCTCGTCTTCTAACATCCGCATAACTTTTCTGTCTACTCTGTGCAGTTTTCAGTCTTTGCTGTATCAGTTTTATCTTTTCAGTCGTTTCATATACAATCTCGGGCCCAAGCAAAGGCCCATCTCCAACTTCTGCCCAGCAGATCGGAGATCTACATTTCCTGCCATACAATGCCTCGAAAGGCGCCATACCAATACTCGAATGGTAGCTGTTGTTGTAGGCGAATTCAGCCAGTGGCAAATGACTTTCCCAGTTTTCCTGAAAATCAAGGACACACATTCTCAATAGATCCTCCAAGGTCTGGATGGTCCTTTCTGACTGGCCATCTGTCTGAGGATGATAGGCACTACTCAGCCTCAATTCAGTACCCAATGCAGTCTGTAGGCTTTGCCAAAACCTCGATGTAAACTTCGAATCCCTGTCAGAAACAATAGACACAGGCACTCCATGCAGTCTCACAATTTCATCAATATAGATAACAGCCAATTTGTCCGCATTATAGATTGTCTTGACAGGTAAGAAGTGAGCAGATTTGGTTAGTCTATCAACAATAACCCAAATTGAATCCATACCTTTTCTGGAGCGAGGTAACCCAACGATAAAATCCATCGTGATATGCTCCAATTTCCACTCTGGTATGGGTAAGGGTTGCAATAACCCAGCAGGTCGTTGATGTTCGGCTTTGACTTGTTGGCAATGAAGACATTTGGACACAAAGTCGGCAATTTCTTTCTTCATTCCCGGCCACCAAAAATTCTGTTTCAGATCTTGGTACATCTTCGTATTCCCCGGGTGGATAGACAATTTTGAATTGTGGCCCTCTTGCAGAATTCTTCTTTTCAGTTCAGTGTCATTCGGCACACACAGTCTTTCTTGAAACTTTAGTACATTGTTCTCAAATTTGAACCCCGGTCTCGGCTTAGACTCTCTTTCTTCGATGATCTTTTTCAGAAAGTCATCCAGTTGCTGTTTCTCTTTAACTTCTTCAATCAAGGCCGGTTGGGCAGAAATAGCAGCTATTGTTCCACCTTGTTCTCTCAAAACAATTTCAATTTCAGATTTTTCAAGATCATGAAGCAATTCTTTCTGCCCGGTGAGCAAACAAGCTAAGTTCCCAATGGATTTCCGGCTCAGTGCATCAGCAACGATGTTGGCTTTTCCCGGGTGATACAGAATCTGTAAGTCATAATCTTTGATCAATTCTAGCCATCTCCGCTGTCTCATATTCAGTTCCTTCTGTGTGAAGAAGTATTTTAAGCTCTTGTGGTCGGTATAAACTTCACATGTCGCCCCATAAAGGTAGTGACGCCAGATTTTCAATGCAAACACTACTGCAGCCAGTTCCAAATCATGGGTCGGGTAGTTCTTTTCATGTGGTCTCAACTGTCGGGAAGCATAAGCAATAACTCTCCCATTCTGCACTAAAACACACCCCAAACCCTTATGAGAAGCATCACTAAATACAGTATAACCATCCGTACCTGAAGGTAGAGTAAGGACCGGTGCAGTCACAAGTCGAGTTTTCAACTCTTGAAATGCTGATTCCCTTTGGTCTGTCCAGTCAAATGATGTCGCCTTCTGAGTTAACTGAGTCAATGGTAAGGCAATTTTTGGAGAAATCTTTGACAAATCTTCTGTAATATCCAGCCAATCCCAAAAAGCTTCGGACTTCGGTCACATTTGTTGGTCTAGGCCAGTTCACTACAGCTTCAATTTTCTGCGGATCGACAGAAATTCCATCTTTGCTAACAACATGCCCCAAAAACATAACATGATCAAGCCAAAATTCACATTTAGACAATTTAGCATACAGTTTCTGTTCCCTTAGGGTCTGCAGGGCAAGTCTCAGATGGTGTTCATGTTCTTCTCTACTTTTTGAATAGATCAGTATGTCATCAATAAATACCACAATGAAATCATCAAGGTATGGTTTAAAAATTCTGTTCATAAGGTCCATAAATGCAGCAGGGGCATTCGTGACTCCGAATGGCATAACTAAAAATTCATAATGGCCATACCTCGTTCTAAAAGCAGTTTTATCAATGTCTTCTGGTTTCACTTTCAGTTGATGATACCCCGATCTGAGATCAATCTTGGAAAACACTTGTGCACCCTGTAACTGATCAAATAAATCATCAATACGTGGCAATGGGTATTTATTTTTCACAGTTACCTTGTTCAATTCACGGTAATCAATGCACAGTCTCAGTGAGCCATCTTTCTTCTTCACAAACAAAACCGGTGCACCCCACGGTGAAGTACTGGGCCTGATGAACTTCTTGTCTAACAATTCTTGCAATTGCACTTTCAACTCCTTCAGTTCTATTGGGGCCATTCGGTACGGGGCCTTAGACACTGGCTGTGTACCCGGAATCACGTCAACGGTAAATTCAATCTCCCTGTCAATCAAATCCCCTGGCAGATCATCTGGAAATACATCTGGGAATTCTCTGACTATAAGAATACAATTCACATCAGTTTTAACACTATCATCAGTAGACACAGTCAGCACAGAACACAGATATCCTTTACACCCCTTTCTAATTAATTTAACAGCTTTCACTGAAGAAATCAGATACGGAGGAGGTACTACTCCACTCCCATTAAACACAAATTCAGGCAAACCAGGTGGACGGAAAACTACTTGTTTTGTTACACAGTCTATAGTGGCATGATATTTTTGTAACCAGTCCATCCCCAATATTACATCAAAATGATCGATGTTCAATGGCAGTAAATCAATAAACAGATGCATATCCCCAACAATAATTTCACAAGCAGGATACATATATGCACATGTCATGGATCCCCCAACAGGTGATGATACAGCTAGCAGAGAATTCATGGGTTCTAAGGGTCTATTCAATTTCCGTGAAAAAGCATGCGACACATAAGAATGTGTAGACCCCGTATTCTGTTTCTTGTTGGAAGGGTTATGCTTGCCTTTCTTGAATTTGAAACCTTGCCTTTTACCATGCCATTCAGTTGTTGGTGTTTCAGATTGTTTCACAGCTTCGATGTTCGACTCAGCCATCAATGCTCGGTTAAGAACACCCACAAAAGTCGGTAGTTTCAAAACATTTATTCGGTCAAGTATTGCAACATTAAGGCCACCCTCAAATTTTCTGGCCTTCTTGTAGTTAGTGTCCACCATATGTGGTGCATATCTGGCAAGCTCAGTGAACCTTGCTTCATATTCAGCCACAGACATTGTACCCTGTTTCAGTTGTTCAAATTCAGTTACTTTCCTATCCCTGACGCACCGTGGGAAGTACTTTTCAAAGAAGGACTCCTTGAACTGAGCCCAAGTCATAACAGTATTTGTATCACGGATCAACATCCACCACCTTCTAACTTCTTCTTGTAGGGTGAAGGTAGCTAATAGTACTTTATTCGCTTCTGAGCACGGAAACACTTCAAATAGTTTTTCTGTTTCAAGCACCCAAGCTTCAGCCTTTAGCGGTTCAAGGCCTCCCTGAAAGGATGGCGGTTTCATCTTGCTGAATTTATGGGTAAGAGCAATTATGTCCCCATCATTCACATTTGCATTGGGTTCCGGCTGTACCGGAGGAGGAGGAGGTGGGGGCTGTTGATTCTGTTGTTGCTCAAGTCTAGTAGTTATCAATTCCATCATTCTTTCCATTCTTGCCATTCTTGCCTCAGTAGATGAGGATTCAGGTTCATTTGCATTGTCTATTTCACTATAAGCAGTTATAACAGTTATAGCAATTATAACATAAACAGTTGCATGTTTAGACAGTTGTCACATTAACATGTATTCAATCATAACATAGCCACACACTTTTCAAGTTCATGAAATGCCCTAATCACTTTTCTAGGACACCTTAAAGCTCATTTGGACACGTGTGTGGGGTATAACTCGTGGTTAAGTATCGCTCTGATACCACTCTGTCACGACCCAAACCCGGCCCTATGGGTTTAGCACCGTAACCGGCCAGTAATCCGAGATTACCGAAGGCTTGCTTAACAGTAATACAGTAAAACAGAGTTCAGGGCCTGGCGGAAGCCAATACAGTAAATAAATAATGTCCATTGAGCTGTGACAGTCTGTATGCCAAAAAGATTTTTCATGCATTCACACATTCAAACAGTACAGTCTATACAAAATTTACAGTCACGCAGTAAAGGGACCTAATCCCTTGATAACAGTACAGTTAGTAGCTGACAGTCTATACAATAATCCAAAACAGTACGGAGACAGACGGGGAAAAACAAAACACCCCAAAGCCATAACATGGCAACTCGGAACCTCACAGTGAGGCACATAGGCTGGCTTGACAAAACTGGAGTCTAACCCACGCTCCTAGCTCCGATCTGGTGGCTGAGCACCTACATATATATATAAACAGTGAGCTAAAGCCCAGTGAATAACATAATGCGTAAAGAGGTTAAGAATGAAATGTCCTTACAGTAATGAAAACAGTTCAATAAACAATATTCCAGTCTTTCAGTCAGAACAGTTATTCAGTCATATGTGGTACATCCATTAGCATAGCAGTAAACAGTAGGTCTTAAAGACCGAACAGTAATGATGGCCATCAATTAGTAAACAGGAATGGTTCCACGAGGGAACCGACAGAGATCTCTGTAACAGTAACAATAACAGTATACAATAGTTGCTAAGGATGCCACAATACATTTCAGAATATAGGACACACATTCAATCAATTAACAATAATTATTTCAGGAAACAGTTCTGTTAAACAGTCAGAAAGCATTCTCAGTTGAACATATCTTTACACAATTGTTACTCACAGAGTTTGGGCTACGGTATGCTAGAGCGTGTCTCCCCAGTCGCCAACCCTACACAGTTCACAGGTTGAACACACACTAAGCTATACAGTTGGGAAATATCATAATTTAATCCCTAATTTGCCTTGGTGTGTTCTACATCTATATCCTCATTAAGATGTCTTAAACTAGGCCTAAGAATGCCTAGAATGGGATGAGGATGCAAAAATACACTTAGAAAATATTTTGCAAAATTTGCTGAAAATAGGAGCCTCGCTCGAGCGAGAAATCCTTCGCTCGAGCGAGCTGCTGAAACAGTAAAAGTACTGGATGCTCGAATTTTACGCTCGAGCCACCAATCCCACGCTCGAGCATAGCTTCGAACAAAGGTTGGTCGCTCGAGCGAAGAATCCTTCGCTCGAGCGAAGAAGCCAAATTCTGGAATTTCCAGATTTGTCTCCTAAGCTCAAACCAAGCATTTTTTCACTCAAAACTCGACCTCTTGGGCCCAAATTCTGGAAAACACATCTAGATTCAATGTATAACAAGTTTCAAAGCTCAATTTATGAATTCAAGCCCCAAAGGTGAGTCAATTAAAACCATTTTTCAAACCCATTTTTCATGAACATGGAGAAATGCAAACATGCATGGATTCAAACCAAATTCAACCTTCAAAGCTTGTCCAAATGGACTCATTTCTTCAAGAACATGATGAATTCATGGACTCAAGCCTAAATAATAACATGCATGTACAATTTTACCATGAAAACACCTTGAGAATCAACAATACAAGCATGCATGCATGAATTATGCTCTAATTCAACTTGTATGAACTAATTCATGACTTAATTTTACAATGAAGCATAAACCATGCAAGACTTAGTTCAATGACAACAATAAGGAGATGAATGATCTACCTTAGGTGTAGGATAAGAAGTGAGGAAGCTTAATTTGTCAACTTATACTTCAATTCCAAGTAATTCAAGCTAATTTTCCAAGTTCCAAGCAAAACCACCAAAATGAACTCAATTCTCCCCTATTCCTCTCTTGGTCGGCTAGAGTGTGAGAAAGAGGCTGATGAAATGTTTTTGATTAAGTGTGTAATAGGCTCAAGTAGTAAGAATAGACAAAGCCCACTCAATGGCAAAAGTGTAATTTCGACAAACTCTTTAATTGGCCTAAATTAATCTAGTTTAATCATACCTAATCACATTTTAGTTAAATATACCATTAAATCACAAAAATTCCACTAATCATGGAACACCAATCAATTTTGGGTTCGGCCGCCGATAAGGCCTTCAATTTGCAGTTTAAACATAAAAACACAAACAGATAATCAATTAATCGAAAAGATGAAAATGCAATACAATAGATATGCTCAGTCAATTCAGTTTCAAATTTTCAATCAGTCCGTTCAGTACTTCAGTTAGTTCAATTATCAGTCATAAGCAGTCCAGTTTAACAGTAATCAGTAGGTAATTCAGTAAATTTCCGGTAACCAGTATGGGGTTGTTACAATTAGTTACAAACTCAAGGTATTCAGTTACAAGCTCAAGATGCTGTGATCAACTCTTTAAAAGAGCAAGTAGCATTTTTGATGAGACAGAGACATAGTTCTAGTGATTTGCAGGTATAACTACATATAACATATTATTTTACATGATGTATTTATCATATGTTATCCTTTTTCTAAATTTATGCATACTTATGTAAATTTTATTGTATAAATTAGGCGATAGATCCTCTTTTTCTAGTGGCATTCTGGACCAAGCTTCTCTACAAACACATCAAAGATCCTCTTTTGGGAGTCATGAAATGCAACCTTCTAATCGGGGTAAGTCATCATTACAATACACATACATTGACACAAATTTAGAACCACTGTTAATGACTTCTGTACCAATAAATTGTTAGTTAGTTTGGACAAAATTGGGATTTGATAGGTTGACTTCTCTACTTTGCTTCCTTTATTGGCATTCGTAAAAATACCAAACAAACTAGTGAAATAGAGAATTGGGCGATCAAACAAATTTGAATATCAACAACCTATCAAACTGTAATATACAATCAAAAATAAACCCTTGGATGTTGCTAGTGGCTGCTTGATTTGGTGCCTGCTACTAATGTTTGGCTTTATTGGCTGATTCAGTCCAAATGCCAAGTTGTTAGTTGCTTGCTTACATGTTCTAAGCCCTTTAGATGTCTTCAAGCATATCTAATCTTAGAGAGCAACTTGCAGTGCTTAAAGAACAGCACCAAGAACTAATGTAGAGTTTTTTTTTGTTGGGTTTAAAAGAAAACAAAAAACAGCAGAAGAAAACAGAGAGGGGTGGGTTTCATCATAATGCAGAATTTTTTTTGCTGGTATGGAGTGGGTTTCTTTGCTACCTTTTTTTGTTTGGCTTTTGTGATGCTTTATGGAAGCTTAGGTGTTGTTGGGTTGGTGTGTTTACAGTGAACCTGGAATATATGGAGCAGGTTTCTTTGCTACCTTTGTTTGTTTGACTTTTGTGAAGCTTTATGGAAGCTTAGGTGTTGTTGGATTTGGTGTGTTTAGAGTGAACTTGGAATATATGGAGCGATAAAGGTGGTGTGTACTTTCTTTGTATCTTTTTATTTCCTTCCTTTTGTTGTGGTTGGTATCTCTTGCCAACCCTTTTGTTTCTTTTGATTGAACTTGCACATGATTTTGCAGTCCTCCTTGTGCCAACCTAGTTGGGATGAGTTAGGTTTGCTATGACGCAATCTCGCTCTTCCTCGTTGGTTGTTCTATTTCTCCTCTATCTTTAATAAAGAGTGCTCTATTTGGCTGATAAAAAATAATATGCAAATGTGATCTTCAACTTCATTGTAATCTTTATTTTTTTATACTAAGACTTGAAAATAAGACAATATGACAGATTTTAAAATAAGACTTGTCGAGAATTATTTGTAGTCTAAATTTTCTTTATAGATTTTAAAATTGAAAATGATACTTATGCTCATTCAATTATTTTTATTGCAGGAAATAAGACAATATGAAAGTATCAAACAATGGACGTCATTTCTTGATTTGAACATGTTTCATGGAGGTCTTTATAAAATGGCGTCATGAGTAATACTTTTCAGTACTATTGTTATGTGACAAGTTTATCTTTTGGATTATGGTGTGGGCTATTAGTGTGCTAGAAACATTGGATCTTTTTTGTATTACAGGCTTATGTATTGAACCTTTTAATTAATGTGTTTTGGATATTTTGGGATTATGAAAATGCAAACTCTTTTTCCTTTTATAATTATTGAGTATTGAGCCATTAGAATAAAATAGTGTTGTTATAGATATATAATGTGAGTAGGGATAAGTGAGAGACAACCATTAATGGTTAGCAAATCATGGAAAATTTCAAGCTATATATTATTGGTAATTGAATAGTAAACATAGCCTACAATTTCCTACTGGTGTTGTTGTTGGTGCATGCTTTTGGCAGGTTGTTGGCTTTTTGTTGGCTGTTGTTGTTTACTTTGATGGTTGGTGTCATTACTGCTGGTGCATGGTGATGTGGCTGGTGTTTACTGTCAATAATTTGCCCACAGTTTGCTGTCGTATGTTGTCTTAGGGGCTATGGTGTCTGTTTTGATCATTTTGTAATCAAATTGTCTCTGTAATATGGCCTTTTGGGTTTTGATTCTAGTTCATTTTGTTGTTTGGATCTTTTCAGTGTAACCAGGTTATGTTGCTCTTAGTTTTTTTTTCTTTTTGTCTTGTTTGCCTTGTTCTTGCCCTCATTTGCTCTTTGCTTATGTGGTGTGAACATGATGGTTTTCGCTGTCTAGATTGTTTTTTTTTTTGTGTTTTGGTTTATGTGTCTTTGTACAGTTGGTTAGCTCTTAGGGTATACCCCTGGTATCTTGTAGTTTTTTGTCGTTTTATTTATGACTTATTCACCCCCCCCAAAAAAAACATAGCTTACAATCGCGGTTAATAACTGTTGTTGTAAATAAAATTCAAAAAGAATTCTATGGCTATAACGACAGTGCAAAACTGATGGAATAGAGTCAAAATATAGCAGCGGTTCACAAAATGTCGCAAAAGTAAAGGATGTAGCAGCAGTCGACCCGTCGCTATAAAGTTAGCAAGTAATTGGTAAATTCACGATATAGTGACATTTATAACTATCACTACATCGACCATCACAATAAAAATATCTATACCAGCGTTTGCGGAAAACGTCACTATAAAGATATGTCGACGGGGCTATTGCGGCAGTTTGGCCGTCGCTATTGCAACTGCGGGTAAAGGTCTTCTAGCTTTTAGCGACGCTTTTTCTTGCTTTTAGCGATAGTTTTGGCCGCTGCTAAATCTTGATTTTTTTGTAGTGTATGTAGGTCACCTATGTAAGTGCGAAGTAGGGCCGCTTCTTTAAGAATTGACAAGGCTTAATTCTTTAAAAACACTCACTGAACCAGGCAAGTGGTCCAAGGCCAAACCGGACACAACAGTGAGAACAGAACAATGGTTGGAGTGACTCCTGTGTGAGGTCTATTGTCTTGGTTTATTCAAACAGTAGAATAGTTCAAGACATCATGTTCACTAGTCAGCCAGTAAATCCAATAAGCTTTCACTACGAAAGGTTCAAGGCCAACAACTACCTTTTTTGATGTAGGGTTATTTTATGTGCTCTCTCTCTAAGTCTTTATTGTTAAGCGTTGTCCGTTTTTCTTTATTCGGCCAATTTTATTCATGTGGGGGATTGTTGGAAAACAATGATTTTTTGGCAACTTTAATTCGAAATTAAAGTGGGAGACCTAACTGTCGGTTGAGGTGGGTCCGAGTGGTTTTGTATTTTTTTAAGTGAGAAGGTTGCAATACAAAAATAATGAGCTAAAACCATTAGGTTGTGAATGAGAATTGTCTCATAAAGTGGGCATCAATAAAAGTTTGGCATAGATTTGGACTTAGTCTTAGTTTGGACTAGGCCTAGGCTTGTATGTGCTGGGTTTGGTCTTGGACTTGGACTTGGACTTGGACTTAATCTTGAGCTTGGGCTAAGTTATGCTATGTTGGGCTTAGCTTGTGTGCATGTGTTTGAAATTGAGCTTAGATCGGGTTGTGATCCAACATCAATATTCGTTTTGCGACCTATTTGTTTGAATTATTTAAATATCATTATATACATATTTGTTTATATATATTAAGCACATGGAAGTTTTAGACTTGTGTAACTCTCATTTTTTGATGATGGAGTTGATAACCATATTAGTGGCTATAGGTTTTCAACCTTTGTAACTCTAGCCCTAATGGCTAGAGTTGATGGCCCCGGTTAATAGCAATTTGATGACCTTATTGATGTTAGCCTTCATGGCTAAGGCTCCCTTCTACAAGTATAAATAGAGGTCTTTCCCCTCCAATTTAATAGAATAATTTTGAAGAGATTTTGGAGATGGAAAATAAAGATGGTGTTTTGATATAATAAAGTTGGAGATGGTTTTTGTACCAAAGAAATTTTTTCTGTCTTTGCTAACCTTTTCTTTGGTTCTTGTTAGAGAGAGAGTGTTGCCATTGTCAAGTTCACCAAAGTTATTCAGAAGATGTTTCTGCATTCTGTATGAATTGGTTTCGATCGTAGTATCCCGCGAGACAGACGCCAGTGTACCTCCAACACCCATCGAGAGACAGTGAATCTGTTTAAGGAAACTGTGATATCACACAGGTTTTGGTTTACATCTCTTATCTTTTGTTCTTCAAACTTTTAGATTTAAACTATTTTTTGTATATTATTTTGTATGTCTATATAGATCCGTCTTATAATATGTTCCATGATGTAATCTAGTTCATTCCTATATTTTTAGTTTTTGTTTATTTCGTATTTCATTCTTTAATTAAAAAAAATATTATTTTGTAATTTCTATTTAATTTAATTTATATATTTTTCTAGTATTATTATGAAAAAACACCAAAAGATACATCTCCCTATTCTTGCCATCCCAAATTGTGTCCCTAATGATGTGGCACGATAATGTGGCGATGATGTGAAATAAAATAATATTTTTTATATATGACGTGAATTTTTGTTTATTTTATTTATTTATTTATTATTATTATTATTCACAATCACAATGATAATATTTGTAACTAAAGAAATTAAATACTGATTATTTAGAAAAATTACCTTAGGATTTTTCTTTTCCATACCCACCTTGTTTCGTCTGCTGCGAATACTTTTTAAGTCTTTCAATGAGTAGAAAGCGTAATCTCTCACTCTCGGTGAATATTATTTCTGCTTGTATCACTACTCTCAGACCTCTAGAAAATTAAAAGGCAATAGATAAAGTGTATATGGAAATGAAATTTTTTTACTAAATACTTGAAAAACTATAGAGAATACAAGAAAGATAAAGAGAACACCCTTACTTATAAGACTCTGCTTCTTAACTCTCCTTCTACAAGACACAACCACACTCTTTTATAGGCAAAAAGTGGACTTCAACTTCGAAATTGAAATACATAAAATTAAAAGATAAGGTTCTTGTTACAAGATAAGAAACCTTTTACATTCTGATTTATTGAAACTAACAACTTAGTAGTGGTATTTCCACCACTTTGGTTTTATTCAGCATGTGACTCATTTGTCTTTATTTACTATGTGATCCACTTTGTAGTGTCTCTTTGGATGTGTCTATCATGTGAACTTTCTATTTAGCTTATTCTGTCTTGGTTTATTCTGCCATGTGAGTCTTGCTAAGCTTTGTCTTCCATGTGACTTGTCTGAAGGATTCTTGCCTTTTTTTGGCTTGATATGTCATGTGAACTTCTGCCTACTTTTTAGAAATGCAAAAAGTCCATGTCATGCATTGATTCATGTTGAATTTGGGCTCTCCTCTTGATTTTGTAAAGTTCTCAAATAGCTGCAGAGATGTCTGGTGCTTCAATTATCTCTTCTTGAAGCATCTTGAATATTTCCTTTGCCATATTTTCTCCTAGCTTAGATGGCTCAGTGAAAGTTTTTTCGCTTCTTACCACCACAACTATTTTCCCATCATAGTAGATTGCTGGTTCTGAATGTTGAAGAAAAGTTTTCAATGTATTATAGAAAAATAAGAGCCTATCAATTTTGTCAATGATAGGATCCTATCCCTATCTGTGATCTTTTGTTTTTGCCCATGGTAGAAAGAATTTTGATAGGTATATTGAGTACAAATTCCAGATCTGATACGATTGATAAAACCGAGTTTCAGTTCTTTCAGCCAAAGTAGATGCAATTTGTGTCGTGATAAGCATGGGGCTTGATCCCATTATTATAATAACATATTTAACTATTGTTGGAAATTCATTTAAGAGCTGAAAATATTCTCTATCAATTTCCACAAAATCAAAAATTCCAAGTTCAATCAAATGCATATTAATTTTATCCACGGATAACTTAAGACTTGGCCAACCATAATCCCAGTGTAAGGATTCTACTAAAGATGGCATACGAAGTATTTTTTTCGCATTCATCTTGGTTTTGGCAATTTGTTTAATTTTTTCAACCAGTTCTTTTGGAAAAAAAACATTTATGTTTCTTTTAAAACATAAATTATTTTTTCTCTTTCTTCCATCATTATTTCATCATTACGGATGATGTTAGTTCCCTTTTCTAGATCCGAACATAATTAGCAAGAGCACTGATAATTTTGTCCACATATTTTCTTTTATTGTTACGCAGAGCAGACCAAAATTATCTGAAAAGTTTGCTACTTTCTAGTGCTAGTTCAGGATTATAAAACGGTTTTTCGATTATAGCAAGGAGTTCTTCTATATTTATGCCTTCGAGTTCGGCGAGTTAGGAGATTATTTCACCCTTTCGCTCCTTTGATGATTCTCTTTTTAAAAATCTCTTTGAATTTTTTGGTTTAAAATTCAGATTTCTTCTTTTTGCTGTTGCAGTTTCAGCCGTACATGTTTTGGTAACTGTAACATTTTTTTGAATCCTTTGACCAACGATTTTCTGCTTTATGGCCTGATTTGTTGCAGTTCGAGCAAAATACCATGGGTGCAGATGTACCACTACCATCCTGATCTTTTTCATCTTTTGCAGCTTTTGTAGTTTGTTCAATAACCATAAAAGAAGTTCCAAATCTTTTAATAAAACTTTTTTTATCTTTTATTTTTAAGAGAATTTTTTTATTTCTCTTTGGATATTTCAATAATTATAATATTTTGATTTCCGCAAATATTTAGAGTTTATTTACTCATATCCATTAAACTATTTAATAGTCATGTGATTTCAGCTTTACTGTTATGTATAAAAAAAAATTACATCTATTATATCTTGCATTAAATATTGAATTTCCATGTTTAAAATTTTTCCTACATTCGATTTCTAGGTTTTAATACCAAGATTGGGGGTCTCACAATATCTTACAAGTAAGAATTAAATTTTACAAAATTATACTAAACTTAAAAACTTAACTATAAAATTATACTAAAATTTTGGGCCATTTTATGATTTATGAAACTTGAAATTAGTAGAAAGATGAGTGAATTTAAAGTTGATGATGTGGATGCTAAGATGGAGTGCCACCTAATTAAAAACTCATTTGGCAACTATATGTTTTAACTGAAAAGTTCAAAAGTCATTATAAATTGTCACATTACTCTCTTTATTTTTCTGCACATCTTTTTATAAAAAGTTAAAAAATTACTAAAATAACTTATT
Organism: Camellia granthamiana; assembly: GCA_036172215.1. Classification (NCBI taxonomy): domain Eukaryota; kingdom Viridiplantae; phylum Streptophyta; class Magnoliopsida; order Ericales; family Theaceae; genus Camellia; species Camellia granthamiana. The sequence continues at coordinate 81,058,645 of CM069903.1, forward strand.
TTCAAACGAGAACTAAGAATCTCTTTAAAATTCTAAAATTAAAGCTCCTCATCTTTACGGCTCATGGAATAACAACAGAGCATAAAACATCCATCCCCGCAAAAGAGTCATTACCTAATCAATAACTTCTTGATGGAGTAACAACAGAGCATACAACATCCATCCCCGCAAAAGAGTCTATACCCAATCAATAACCTTTGACAGCAGCATATTTGACATGTATAGTCGAAAGAAGATAGCAAATTCTTTTCTTTTTATCATTTTATTGGTAAGAACTTACAAAAGAGTTTTAAAAATATTAAAATAATAAATTTAAAATATCAAGTGAAGTATTTCCTTTTAAAAACATCAAATTTATATACATCATTGGACACACTAATTTTTTAAAGATTCATGGGAGATGGTCTTAATAAAGTTGTTGGATTGCTTTTTGGTTAGGTCTTACTAGAAGGGTCCATGTTTACATCCGAGTATCTTGGACTGTAACAAACCTAGCTATCATAGCCAAAGTTCTAACCCAATAATGTTCATTTTTTCATTTGCCTGTGTGAGTGTTTTGTGTGTCTTTCAGAGAGAGAGAGAGAGAGATAGAGAGAAGAGAGAGGACATGTCAAATCGGCCACCCTTTACGAAGAGCAAGGGTAGTGCAGATGAACAACACAAGAACGTGAGCTTGTTCCCCTTGCACCCTCTCCCCCCATTTGTCAGATTCAAAAGGACAACCAAACTCCACCCCTATCACTCAAATATCAGATAAGAATAAAAATGACAAACAAAAACAGCAACCCTAATAAAACCAAACCAAACACCACCACATTATTATCATCATCACCAACCCCTTCTTATACATAGAAATATCAAACGGTCCCCTTTGCAATTGGCCCTCCTTAAATTATGGAAAGTAATTGATTAGTGGTCCATATGCATGGCTTAAACTACTCCACATCAGTTATGGCTTGATATATAATTTAAAAGAATAAAGACGGAGAGTTTTAATTTTAAAATTCTAAAGACAGCCCTAGTAATGTGACAAGAAGTGAGACTTACATACCTATATTTTTGATTTTTTTTTTTCTTATTGTCACATCATTAGAGTTTTCTTTAAAACTTTAAAATTAAAACTATCTATCATTATTGAATTCAAAAAATAGGCTTCTATCAATAGGCTCACCAGGATCAATCGACAAGTTGCTAATGTGTTAAAATTAGGGATAGCCAGCAGCCTTTTGGCCCACACCCAATCCAGCTTGGTATTTTTAAAGTTTGGAATAAATATTATAATCCAAATGGACATAAATGAGCAAAAATTTTGAACCCTTTATTTTTCGAATTAGTCTAGAATTAGGAATTATGGTCTGGTCCGACTTGACCAATCAATTTATAAAATAATAATTTCAGTTTTATATTATTTAGTTAAGCAAAAAATTAGAAAATAAATAAAATAAATACATATATATTTTTTTATTTGGGGCTTAAATTCCAATATTTGTTAAAATGCCTAAATTCATTTATAATTAGATTCTGTTAATAGCTCAAATTCAAAAAATTATTAAAAGGATCAAATTCATTTAACAAATTTCAAAGGCTAAAAAAATAATAATTAATAACTCATACATCTCGGTTAAGTCAACGAAGTTGAGATTTAATTTTTGGAAAATTTATCCGTAAATCCTATTTTCTGAAAAGTTGAACCATTTAGTCCTAAAAGTTTTCTTATGCACCATTTAGTCCCATTTTATTTTGGTAATGTTGTTTATTTAATTTTCATTATTTTGGAGGTTACAATAGTACCCCTTTTGTGGAATGTTTGTTTCCTAAAAATCTGCAACATCATAAAAACATCACCAACAACATCAATTACATCACCAACGGCGGTGGTACTGGATCGGTGTATCATCAACAACCGTGAGACTGGCAGATCCAGGGGGTTCGGGTTGTTGACATTCAAGGATGAGCAGTCGATGAGGGATGCTATCGAGGGAATGAACGGTCAGGATCTTGACGGGCGCAACATCACTGTCAACGAGGCCCAGTCCCGCGGAAGCGGTGGTGGCGGAGGCGGCGGGTTCCGCGGTGGTGGTGGTCGTTGTGAGGGTAGATACGGTGGTGGTGGATGTCGCTGATGTTGATGATGGAACTAATGTTGATGATGTTGATCATGGCCCTGATGTTTGATGATGTCTAGCACTGATGTTGATGATGGATCGGCCTTTTCCCAACAAACGTTGCAGATGTTGACGATGTTGATCATGGCGTTGATGTCGCTGTTGTTGATGATGGCACTAACGTTGATGATGTCGATCATGGTAATGTTGATGATGTTGATCATGACCCAGATGTTTGATGATGTCTAGCACTGATGTTGATGATGGATCGGCCTTTTCCCAACAAACGTTGCAGATGTTGACGATGTTGATCATGGCGTTGATGTCGCTGATGTTGATGATGGCACTAACATTGATGATGTCGATCATGGTAATGTTGATGATGTTGATCATGGCCCTGATGTTTGATGATGTCTAGCACTGATGTTGATGATGGATCGGCCTTTTCCCAACAAACGTTGCAGATGTTGACGATGTTGATCATGGCGTTGATGTCGCTGATGTTGATGATGGCACTAACGTTGATGATGTCGATCATGGCGCTGATGTTGATGATGTCGATCATGGGGTTGAGGTTGATGATAGCATTGATGTTGATAATATTGATAATATTGATGACGACTGTTGCCCTATTTCCATAATTTCACATTATCAAATTATCAAGCTTGCCCATTAGTCTTACCACTCACGAACACAATGTATATGCCCTCAATGGTCAATTCCCTTACAATGGGACTGTTCAGTTTATAAGAAAATATTTGGGACTAAACAGTGTATAAGTTATTAATTTGGGATTTATTGGTGCATCACCCATAATTTTTTTTGTTTTAAAACCAATTTTGAAATGACTAGGTAAAAGCTTGTTTTGTATAACATTTAATAATTAGGAAGCATAAATTAAAATCTATTTTAACTTATTTAAATTATTTTCATTTTAGAAATTATAAATAGAAACTGCATTAGTGAAGTCTAATTTGGGACTTGACCTTTTTATGGAGTAGAAAAAAAGTTAATGTTTGAAAATTAATTTTTTTAGTTATATTAAAAATCGTCAATCACAAGGGTGGGGGTGCAACTTTTATTGTGGGTTTCTTCCACATAGAGAATTACGCTCCCCATGTTTGTGTGATTAGTTTTGGCCTATTACACTTAATTGTATTTTTTTATTTTTTTAGTAATTTTTTTAATTTTTTGATATTTTAAGTGATTTTTAATGTCTCTTTTTTTGGCTTTTTCTTTTGTTGATACGAAGTTTTTTTTTAGTGAATTTTTTATTTTTTAATTAAAATATGAGATAAAAAAATATATTTAAAATAATTTTTTAATTTTTTACAAAAAAATACACAAAAAGTAGGGTAGAGTGAAAAACAATATTTGATTTTTTTTATATTTATTAATTTTTTAAACTTTTTAAATAATTTTTTGACTTTTAAACTATTTTTCAATGTTGTCTTATGACCCCTAAGTATCCAAAACCCCATACGGAGTTAAACCGGTGTGGGAACATGGGGTGGCCAAAACCCAATTAATTAATGAGTAATTGCTATTATCAAATTCAAAAGTTAGACATATTTTTTAAATTTAATAATGTAGCAATCAATAAAAATATTTAAGACAATTCTTTTTCTCTCATATCTTCTTTAATCATTAATTAATCATCTCTTTTACATACCACTGGATCTAAAAAATAGATTTGCATATTATTTTTGAGAAAATTACATACCAGTGGATTTGTGTAAAATTAATTACATATTAATGATAATCTTTATTGATATTAATTATTAAAATTATAAGTTTTTCAATTTCTGTGTAATTATTTTTCTAAAAGTATCCTAAATGGTATTTTCCATGCAAAGTGATTGGGTTTTCGTTTGGCACGTGGATTGACTTTTTAGTTATTTTAGTTTTGGGTTAAAAAGTCTCTTTTCGGATGGACTTTTTGGGTTTTATGACTTTTGTAAAAAATAAAATAAAATCATTATGATTTGAACGTGACATTTCATCTTATTGATTTTTTAATTTATTTTATCTTTTTATTACTATTTTAATTCAAAAAATATATACCAAACATAGCCTGCGTGTGGCACGTGATTGACCACAGGATCCACACTCTTTGTTCATGCCATGCCGGGTTGCAACACAAAAGGGACCAGACCAACAACCAACCAAGTAAACCTTTCATTTCATTTCGTGTCAAATCACATTTTAATCTTTTTTGCAAGTGGGTCTGTGACAGAAAGGGTTCACCCTATAGTCCATAGTCCTGGACGGCTAGCTCGATGTGGTCCGAACTTAAACTAGACCTTCCTTGTGTACTCCTAGGCTAGGCTCGAAGGAAGTGTGTGGCGAGAGTTAACTATGGTTTGGTTATTGTGGAGATAAATAATAATTGGTTAGGAGGTTATTGTCACCATATCAAGAGTGTGTCATGGGTTTGGGGAGCAAAACAACCATCCTCATTTTCATTTTTATATTATTGTTGTTTCCTTATGATTTACCAACCCATTGATTAAAACATTAGAACCTCAAAACCTGTTGTTGATCAAGATTGAGGTTTATCAACACACTGTTTACTGTGACTAGGTTTAATCACTTTTCATTATTAGCCTAGCAAAATAATAAACAGAATTTTAAATATAAATATTATAATATCAATGACAAGCAAATGTGAAATTAAAAAAATAAATGAGAGATTAGAACAAAAGTTTGAAAGACTCTGAAAATCGTATTATCACTATCTTAAAATTACTTTTATTCCCCTTATGAAGGTGTTAATGGAGCGAAATAATTTCAAGATAAAAACTCAAATTGTTCACAACGTTTCTTGTTCAGTGTTCACGACGACCAAAAGACCACTAAAATTGTTCAAAATAGAGATTATAAATATATACACATATGAATAAATATCTTCTAGAACCATAACTGAATTGAGATGACGTAATATATATAAGAAAAATATAATTAATTATATTAATTTCCATTCTGTATAAAATGGTTATATATATAAATATAAATAATTACATAATTATAAAAGTTCGGTTTTATGAGATATTATATACGACACGGTTGTAGATATAATTAAAGAATAAATTATAATTTTATTTTAATTAAAATATTTTGGGAAAAATACAATGTGCATTGTCTGGAAAAAAAAAATTATAAAATCATTGAAAAACTTATGATTTTAATTATTAATATTAATAAAAAAAATTGTTAATCTATAATTATTTTTATTAAAATAACCTAATATGCAATTTCCCCAAATATTTTAACATTCCTAACCTAACATAACATAATGTGTTGCCGTATTTTAATATTAAATTGGTTAATTGATATGTTAGTGGGTATATAAATGATGAGTTAGTAGAATTAGTGAGAGTTTCTATAAAAAAAATTTATCGGCGAAAGTTAGTTTAGTAAGTCTCTTAACCCTTACAAAGTATCAAGTGCTTACCTCTTAATTCAATCTTCTCTTAAGGAGAGTTGAACCAATGATATCTCCCTTAAAACTAAGCTCTTAAAAGAGTTATTAAATTAAGCCTAATTGATTGTGAGAGTTCGTACATGAAAGATTTTCATATTAAAAGATGTATAAATATGTGAGCATGAAAAATTTTCACATTAACTAAGGAGAAAAAGTGTATAAATATTTAATTAGTATTGCTATTTCAATTCAAAAATTATATCAACTTTTCAAGTTAATGATCAATCAACCAATCAATTTCATGTGTTATTTCTCTCCCATATCTTCTCTAATTATCAACCAATCATCTCACTTGCACATTATTTGATCTAAAAAGTGTGTCTAGAAAGTGGATTTGTATATCATTTTTCATATTTAATAGACTAATGTTATGCACCCAGACTTATTCACCTAGATTTTTCCATGTAGTGAAAATTGAATTGGTATGATATAGATCCAATCGATTACATCTATATTTTTCTTTGCCAATCAAAAAATATATATATATATATATTGTTTTCTTTTCAGTAAAATGGGAGACAAGACAATATGTGATATGTTCTTGCACTGGATGAGGTGGCTTTGCCAATCGAAAAGGTTTCAATCTTCTTAAAAAGAGTGAGATTATCGCACATCAATTCTAGTAATGTGTATCCATATATTTAAAGATGTGATGTAGCCGCTATCATTTTTGTAATGTGAATAATGTATATACCCATTGGATATAATGGACAAGGAGTAATATCTATGAATATATGGAGAGTTTGGCAAAAACACATAAATTCTCGTGTCTTCTCATGACTATAATTCTTATCCATTATTTATTTTTGATTCCATTAATTATTTATTTTTGGTTATTACACCAACAACTGCTGGTGGTAATAGTGGTGGTTGATAAGACAACCACAACTGCAGCTCCAGGTTTAGCCACAGCACCAGCAGCTGCAGCTCCAGGTTTAGCCACAGCACCAGCAGCTCCAGGTTTAGCTTCAGCTTCAGAATCAGTTGCAACTGCTACAGCTCCAGCTGTACATTCTCAATCAGTTACATCAAGAGCATTGTATAGTCAGTTAGGAATTGGTTAAGTGGTTAGGAATTAGTTAGGTAGTTATAATGATTAGTTACAAGCTTAGTTCAGCATTGTATATATATACAGTATTGTAATTCATAATTCAATGAATAAGAAAGAATTACCTTTTCTTCATGGTATCAGAGCCCCTATAGCTCTCACGAGCACTCTGAATTTCTGATATCCATTTCTCTGTAGTTCTTCAAAGCTCTTCAAGAAGCTTCCCAAATCTTCAATGACTTCTTCCACATCTTTAATGACTACCTCAAGCACTCTTCCTCCAAATCTCAGTCTTCTCATCTCAAATCTCAATTCCTTTATAACTGTCAAGCTAGATTCATCAAATTTTATCATTTGGAGAAGTCAAGTTCTCAATATTCTACGTACTACAAATCTGCTAGGGTTTGTTGATGGTTCTTCTTCGCCTCCACCATTAACAATCAAAAATGTTGATGGAGCTGAAGAAATCAATCCAGATTATGCACAGTGGAAACAGATTGATGCACATCTCTTGAGTTGTATTACAGCTACACTCACACCTGTAATTTTTTCTTTTGTTTTGTATCTGCAACACAGTGCTGAGGTCTAGAATGTTCTTTGTAAAAGGTTCACTACTGTGTCTCGTAGTCATATTCATCAAATGAAGAATCGTTTGAATAATATGACTAAAAGCTCTCAGACAATTGAAGAATACTTGTCTCAGATTAAAATTCTGACAGATTAACTTGTACTTCCTTTTTCTCCTATCGAAGAAGAAGATCTAGTTCTTCTCACCTTGAACGGTTTACCAGATGAATTTGATGCTTTGAAGACTACAATTCGAGCAAGAACCGAAGCTATTTCTATGGAGGAACTTTCCTCTCTTCTCTGTTCAGAGTCTCTGCATATTGATTCAAAACCAAAGAAGATTCAGGCACATGAATCCCCCATTGCATATGCTACTACTCTTGGCTCTTTTAGCCGAGGCCGGTCTTCATTTAGAGGTAACAGAGGTAGTTCTAGATCTGGCTACAGAGGTCGATACTCTCCTAGAGGGAGAGGTCGACAATTTTCAGGAGGACAACACAACCACAACTTGATTTGTCAGATTTGTGGTAAGACAAATCACTCAGCCTTGGATTGTTGGCATAGGTTAGATGCTACGTATCTGCCCCCTCAACCACAATCTCAGCAAACTGCCTATCCATCTTATCAATCTTCACAATCATCAACTGGACTGTCTAACTCTCAAGCTTATGTGGCCTCTGCTTCATCTCAATATGACTCTTCCCCATGGTATCTTGATTCAGCTGCATCTGATCATATGACTAATGATATGTCAAATCTGAGTCTTCATCAACCTTACCAAGGTTCTGATCATATCACTGTTGGTAATGGTAATTCTATCCCTATTCTTCACACTGGTAAGGGTCTTTTGCCCACTCCACATCATACTTTCAAACTCAATAAAGTTTTGCACACTCCTATTGCTTCTAATCTTTTGTCTGTGCATAAACTCACTAAAGATAATCAATGTACAATTACATTTGATAATTCTTCCTTCGTTATTCAGGACAAGCACACGAACGGCATTTTGCACAAGGGCCTTAATTCTCATGGTTTATATCATTTTCATGCACTATCTATGCCTGCTTCTTCTTCATTTGTTGCAGCTGTTTCTCCCTCTTCTATTTCTCATAATGCTTTCTTTAATTCCACTGCTACTGCTGTGCCTGAAACTGTTTGGCACCAGAGGTTGGGTCATGCATCACCTCTCAAGTTTAATAAACTGAAGTCTTCTCTTTCTGTTGCTTGTAATAAAGCCAAGAATAATGATTCCCCTTGTATTCACTGCTCTATGGCCAAAAGTCATAGATTACCTTTTAATCTATCTAACTCTACTGTAAATAAACCTTTTTCTCTGGTTCACAGTGATGTTTGGGGACCATTTTTACCATCTGTTTCTGGTTACAAATACTATGTAATCTTTGTTGATGAATATAGCAAGTTTACTTGGCTTTTTCCCTTGTGTTACAAGAGTGAAGTTTTTGCTAAATTTGTGGAATTTACAGCTTATGTTGCAAATCAATTTTCTACTCACCTGAAAATTTTTCACACTGATGGTGGCACTGAGTTTGTCAATTCATCTATGACTCAATTTTTTCACACTCATGGCATTCTCCATCAGATTTCTTGTCTACATACACCTCCTCAAAATGGAGTCTCTGAAAGGAAGCATAGGCATATCACTAAGACTGCCATTGCTTTGCTTCATCATTCTTTCCTTCCCATCAAGTACTGGTTTGATGCCATCTCTACAACTATCTTTTTGACTAATCGTTTGCCTAGTTCTAAAACTCCTCATTCTTCTCCTTATGAATTGTTGTTTCATAAATCTCCAGATTACTCTTTTATGCGTGTGTTCGGCTGTCAATGTTTTCCCTAGCTAAAACCCTACACATCTCATAAACTACAACCTAAATCTACTTTGTGTGTATTTCTTGGTTATCATCCTTCTTACAAAGGCTACAGGTGCTTAGATCCTTCCTCTGGGAAGGTGTATTTGTCTCGCCATGCCATCTTTCATGAACAAATCTTTCCATTTTGTACCACCTCTGCTACAGCTACAGCTACAGCCTCTGCTGCTCCCATTTCTCAGACTTTGTCTCAGCTCCAGTCTTTTTTCTGGTCCCCTTCGTTAACTCTTCAGTCTTCATCTCCTCCTAAGTCTGTTTCTGTCCCTCTGCCGGCTGTCATGTTTCAGCCTTCTTTGTATTCCTTTTCTGCTCAGCTTACACCGTCTTCTGCTCCTCCTTCTCAGGCTACTGCCTCTACTGATCAGTCTCTTTCTGCTGGTGTCCAGCCTCCTTCTTCTATTCCCATTTCTTCTATTTCTATTGATCTTCCTCTTCCTCTTCCTGTCACTAACACTCACCCAATGCTCACTCAATCCAAAACTTCTTCTCAAGCCTTATTGGCCTCTTCTTCAGCTTCTTCTTCTGTCTATCTTGACACTGAACCATTGACCTATCAGCAAGCTCTTCAGTTCTCCGTCTGACATAATGCAATGTTGGAGGAATATAATGCTCTTCTAGCCCAGGGTACTTGGTCATTGGTTCCTCTACCTTCTTCCAAATCTGCCATAGGCTGCAAGTGGGTTTTTCGCATTAAGCGTAATTCTGATGGATCTATTGCTCGTTTAAGGCTCGTTTGGTTGCCAAGGGGTTTCTCCAACAAGAGGGTATCGATTATACTGAAACTTTTAGCCCTGTTGCCAAACAACCCACCATTTGCATTTTATTGTGTGTTGCCTTGCATTATAATTGGCCTCTCAAACAACTTGACATTAGTAATGCTTTTCTTCATGGAACCTTGGAGGAGGAAGTTTACATGACTCAGCCCCCTGGTTTTCCTAGTGCTGCTCATCCACATCATGTTTGTCTCTTAAAAAAGGCTATCTACGGTTTAAAGCAAGCTTTTCGAGCTTGGTACTCAACATTCTCTACTTTTCTTTTATCCCAAGGTTTCATTAATAGTCACTGTGATAATTCCTTATTCATTCAAAGGACAGCTTCTACCATCACTATTCTCTTAGTCTATGTTGATGATATCTTGGTCACAAGCAATAATTCTTCTCACATTGCCTCTCTTATTGCTCACATGCATATTGCTTTTGCCATGAAAGAGTTAGGGAACATTTCCTATTTTTTAGGGGTCTCCATTAAGGCTTGTGGTGATTCTTATTTTCTGTCTCAACATAAGTACGCCTCTGAAATTCTTCTTAAGGCTGGAATGGCAAATTGCAAGCCTTGCAATTCCCCAAGTTCTGTCAAGCCTTCTCTCTCTTCAGATTCTCATATTCCATTCAGTCAACCTGAACTTTATCGCAGTATCGTTGAGGCACTCCAATACCTTACGATCACCAGGCCTGATTTGTCTCTGTCAGTAAATCAAGCATGTCAACATATGCATGCTCCAACTGTTGGGCATTTTGCTTCAATCAAGAGATTGCTTCGCTTTATTCAAGGGACTTTAACTCATGGTCTCACATTCAGTCGTAGTTCTTTCGATTTACATGCCTTCTCTGACTCTAACTGGACTGGTGATGTTCTCGACCGTCGCCCTACTTCTGGCTATTGTGTGTATCTCGGTTCGAATCTTATTTCTTGGTCAGCAAAAAAACAACCCACAGTGTCTCGTTCCTCCACAGAGGCAGAATACAGGTCTTTGGCGCATACTGCTGCTGAACTCACCTGGTTGCAAATGTTGCTTCGTGAGCTTCAGCTTCCTTCCTCAGTTGCTCCCATTTTATGGTGTGATAACCTCTTGGCTATTGCCTTAGCTTCCAACCCTATGTTTCACACTCGTTCAAAACATATAGAAGTCGATTGTCACTTCATTCACGAAAAAGTTGCCCGCAAACAGATTTTACTTCGTTATGTTCCTTCTTTGGATCAGATTGCTGATATCTTTACAAAGCCTCTCTCTGTGTCTCGGTTTCAATATCTTCTGGCCAAGCTTCTGGTCTCTCCTTCTCCCATCAGCTTGCAGGAGGGTGATAAGACAACCACAACTGCAGCTCCAGGTTTAGCCACAGCACCAGCAGCTGCAGCTCCAGGTTTAGCCACAGCACCAGCAGATCCAGGTTCAGCTTCAGCTTCAGAATCAGTTGCAACTGCCACAGCTCCAGCTGTACATTCTCAATCAATTACATCAAGAGCATTGTATAGTCAGTTAGGAATTGGTTAAGTGGTTAGGAATTAGTTAGGTAGTTATAATGATTAGTTACAAGCTTAGTTCAGCATTGTATATATATATACAGTATTGTAATTCATAATTCAATTAATAAGAAAGAATTACCTTTTCTTCAGTGGTGATATAGATATATAAGTAGATTAAGGTCTCGTTTGGCAACTGACTTTTTTAATCAAAAAGTAAAAAAGTCACCAAAAAAATAAAAAAACCAACAACTCATACCAAAAAGTCAAAAAAATCATTTTTTCTCTACTTTTTACACATCTTTTCGTAAAAAGTCAAAAAGTCATCCCAAACATACTAGTTTTTTTCACATCACATTTTAGCCAAAAAATCAAAAAGTTACTAAAAAAACCTATTCCCAAACGAGGCCATATGTTGTTTTGACAACATGCTTTTTTTAGTCAAAAAGACAGTACAAAAAAATCAACTATTCTCTTTACTTTTTTGAATGGCTTTTTGTAAAAACTAAAAGCAAATCAACTAAAATAACAATTCTCAAAATAACTCTAAATGGATAGATTCGTGACACGTGGGTGGTGATATAGACAGATAAGTATATTAGGTATACAAATAGATAGATAGATAGCTGACATAAACATATATGTAGAATAACGGACATATAGACGGAGAGGCAAAGATAATATGATCTTTCAATTTGTTATTGTTCTTATGACGCCAAAAGATTAGAGCTTGAGACTATTATCGTAGAAATTTCAAAATTAGTTTTATGGCCCAAGTGCCTTTCTTTTTAAAAGTATTATTTAAAATAGTGTTTAACAAAAATGAATACAACATTTTTTTTTTTTTATCAGCAAAGAAAATTTCATTAACATCATGAAATTAAAGGTATAGGAAGATAACATGCATCGAGAGAGATTCGGAAAGTACAAATTACCCCTACTACTGCTACTTGCATCCATACAACCAACCCCTTGGCCTCACGATTTTTTTTTTTTAAACAAAAAAAGTTAAGAATGACTTAACTAGAAAATAAAATACATGAATCCCCACAATATCAACCCACACAACCCAAAACCAAACATCAAAACACTCAAGCTGCTCCTGCAATCCTCTTTTCAACAAACTAAAATTTTCTTTTACAACACCCAACACCCACCCATGCTGTTGCACTCCCAATGCCCACACCACCCAAACTAAAATCTTTTCAACAGCCCACCAAAGCCAAGACCCACGCCTGACTACACTCTACCATAGCATCAAAAGCATTCCGCACGCTCCGCTGATCCGACCGAGACCGTTCCATGGTCGAAAAACTCCATAGCCAACAGCTCCATGGCTGGAAAAAACTCCCTTGACCGAGACACTAAGGCCAAAACACATCCAATGCCCACAATGTTAAACACATCCCATACAACATTGCCATCACAACATTTTAGAACTTTTTTTAAAATAAAATAAAATAAGGTAAATAATATTGATAGTCCTTATACTTTGATCATTGTATCATTTTGGTCCATTTAATTTCAATTGACTCTCCACAAGATTAGAGCTTGAGACTATTGTCCTAGAAATTTCAAAATTAGTTTTATGGCCCGAGTGCCTTTATTATTTAAAATAAATATTTTTAAAATAGTGTTTAACAAAAATGAATACAGCATTGCCATCACGACATTTTAGAACTTTTTTTAAAAATAAAATAAAATAAAGTAAATTATGCTGATAGTCCCTATACTTCGATCATTATATCATTTTAGTTCCTATAATTTCAATTGACTCTATTTTGGCTTTGAATTTATGAGTTTGCATCAATTTGGTTCAATTTATTACAATTTTTAGTGTTTTTTTTATAATAAAAAAATGTGTACATAAACAGCATGTGTCATATTTTTATAGGCAAAATTATAAACTTGTTCAACTTAGTGAGTTAATCTCAACCAATTCAGTGACTGTTTTTTTCCAAAAATCATATTGAGTGTTATTAATTAGATTAAATTAATACAAAATTTAAAATGAAGGGTCAAAATCGAGTTGATTGAAATAATAGGAATCAAAATAATACAAATGGCAAAATACAAGAACAACTAATATAATATACAATAATTTATGAGTGTTGAACAGTTTTTTTTAATTATAAATGTGGGTAGATATATCATATATATGTCTCTATCAGAAGGTCTAATTAGGAAGATACAACATGTTTAGATATTGCAGTGTTGTAAAGAAGGCAAAAGTGAACACCAAGTTGATGAAGGGTGCATGAAGTGAGTGAGGCCACACATGCTTTCAATTCGTAGAAGAAAGCAATTTCGATCAATGTCAATCTCCCTTATCCCAAAAATATATAAGGGAAATTAAATAAAAAAATGTCAGAGTTTGACTTTTGTAACAAAATAAATTTTAATTTTTTAATTTTGTTAATTTAAACTTTAAACATTTAATCTATTTCCAATCTGATTCATTTATTTTCGTTAAGTAAAATCGATAAAAAAATGAGTATTTTCGTCATTAAACTCAATAAAAATATTTTAGACATTTTATATATAGTTACATTGAGTTTAACGATTAAAATACTAAGAAAATGATTTAAATTAAAGATAAATCAAAAGATTATAATTTAAATTAATAAAATAAAAAAATCAAAATTTATTTTATTACAAAAATCAAATCTTAAGATTTTTTTTTTTTTTTTGTAATTATCCCAAATATATATATATATATATATTCCTATCTACTGACCTTCCCTGTTTTAGTTGGTTGTTTCTTGCACGATTGATCAACGCAACTACTAAGTCGCCCAATATTTATTAAGAAAATTTTAAAATATTCCTATTGTGAAAGCTCTCATTTTTAGAGACACTATAAGATAAATATTTCATTTTAATATTTACCCTAATATTTTAAAAAAATTTGAATCATTATTATTCAAAACATGTATTTAGAGTTGGCATTTAAATGTGAATGTGAGATCTATTAACCGAATAAAATATTAATACATAAAATGATAGATAAAATTATAATAAACATATATATAATGGTAAAAAAATGTTTTTATTTTAATTATTTTATTTATAGCCAAATAGTGGGTTCCATTACTTAACTCCCCAAACTTGGTTGTAGGCCAACTTGATCAAAAAGCAGCTTCCAAGAACCTGTGGCCTAGAGCATGCAAATTTCCCTACTCGACTCACATGAATTCGTTTATCTAATAATTGCAACACAATTTTTTTTGACAAGACTAACTAGATTAACTTTATATGAATTTGATAAATTTTATAATTTTCTTTTACATATTAATGTGGTATCTGTCAAATCATTAAAATAAGTTTTATTTTAAATTTCAAAATTTTACTAAACTCCTCAGTTAGTAAGTATTTGTATAGTATTTTTCTTTTACGCTTTTATTTGTACGAAAAATATATTTACTATTTTTTTTTTTTTTAGAGTAAAATATTTTTCTATATTTGATGGTGCTAGTGATGATGGGACAAATGTGGAGGTGGAGGTCGTGGCGCGGTAGTATAGGGCAGCAGTTTGGCTAGGCACCACCACCCATGCTTAACTACCAATGCAGTATTGACTCATAAAATGACCCACCACCACCACCATCACCATCTCCACTCCACCCCCCGCCACCATTAATATAAAGGTGTTTTAGGAAAATGGTTAAAAACTGACTTTTTGATTTTTTTAAAACTTTTTTTACTGTTTTATATGAGAGGTGATATGACCTAAAATGAGTTAAAAATTAGTTTTTGACTTTTAATCCATATTCCCAAAATGGGCCATAACTTAGTACATTAGTTTTACGAATACAACTAAACATAAGAAAAAAAATTAAAAAATATTTTCTGCCGAAACATGGGAAGTGAGAATTAAGGTTCCTTTTTGAATATTACTATCTACTTTATATACATGTATATATCACAAAATCATCAAAACTCATGCCAACATCTAAGGTCACATATTTGTCTGCATTATTAAATGTGGGATTCAAAGTGGAGGGAATATGTGGGTCTAATGATTTTTTGTTACACTTCGGATTTTTAGAATCCAAACTCACGAGAATAATCCAAGATACCTATGGAAAAAAAAAAAGAAAAAAGAAGAGAACTCACAAGAGTAATCCAAGATACCTGTGGAATAGACAGGAGAAAAAACAAAAAAACACATAAGCCACTCTCTATAAAGATGAACATATGGATGTCATTCAAAACATGAGTTTCTCTTTATTAGGTACATTCTATATTCATCATCTATGTGGTATGAATATATAATAAACAATGCAAAATAAATCAACATGCATTACAATAGAAAATGCCACTCGGACTTACAACAAATAAAAGGGTTCAACCGTTACAACAAAAATAGTTCTGGGCCAACAAAACAAAGGCCCTAGGCGGACAAGTAAATAAGCACTTCTAACTTACATCCATATTCCACGCAAACTCATGATCGTGATCCAACATCCACGCATATGATTTTAAAACCAGTTGCAACCGCTACATTACGTAATGGTAATGGTGATTATCGCCACCCATTATAGCCATTATAGCGGTGTGATAAAAATTCAAAATCGTAACAGCCGCCACTATTATGTAAAGGCCGTATTACGACTGTTACCTTTTTATTTTCTTATAAATTTGTATTTTTTTTCCCTAGTTGATAAAATTGTACAAAAATACATATAGAACTTGAGTAAAAATATTTTAGTCCTACATATTTTGATTTAAATGTCCAGTCTTCATGTTCTATAAGACTTGAGTTGCTATCAAAATTAAATGAGTTTCCTTCTCCACTGATCAAAAATAAATAAATAAATGAGCCTCATTCTCTCTTTTTTTTTTCAAACTTTCATTACTCTTTTTTTTTTTTTTCGTGACAAGTTTTCATTACATTTTAATTTTTTTTTTTTTCAACTACTTGTATAGACACATTCAAATTTTCTTATATTTTCTTGTATTTTTTACAAGAAATTAAAAAGTTAGTTACAATGCTAATAAAAATAATTTTCTTCTACTTTTCACCACTTTTATACTAAACAAACTCATATTTTTTTTCCTCTTTCCTCTACTTTCTGATCACTTTCATCTTCAACAAAGAACTGTAATAACAGGGTATTTTGATTAGTGGTCTTTTACCATAATATACAATTAGCACATCATGCAAGAATTTCTGATGCAAGACTCCAAAAACATTGATGTGGACTGTGTATGACCCCCCCATGAGGGCCATGGCATTACTACTTATTAGGGTTAGGGTTACGACATGATTAACATCTTCTACCCTACTGTCTGTCTATATAAGAAAAGAATGCTCAAGTCCTTGTAGAGAAGCTATACACACACACAGGCAGAGAAAGATAGAGAGAGAAAGATCAATCAATCTAGAGAGAGAGAGAGAGAGAGAGAGAGAGAGAGAGAGAGACTCAAATTCTAAACCAAAATTAATTAAGATGGGTGTGTTGCCATGCAAGCGCCTTGTTCTGGTGGCTTTTTTCTTGCTTTGCTTTATATCCTCCATCACAGCTACAGGTATAAAGCTTATTTCTTATGTATCTCTCTCTTCAATTATCATCTCCAAAAGATCTCATATATACAAATCCCAAATGGACATACATAGAAGCCATACCTTCTTCTTTTTTTCTTTTTTCTTTCTGGGTTTTTTTTTTATTTTTTTCATTTTAATTTTATGATTGTTAATGCAGCAAGAAGATTTTATACAGAAACTACTTATGAAGCTGAAAAGGGTGAGGATGTTAAATTTAAGCCAAAAGAAAAGGGGTTACGGGACGACCAAGACTTGATGACAATGGACTACACTCCTGCAAGAAAGAAGCCTCCTATTCATAACTGATTCTATATATATTTTTCAAATTAATTAGTCAAAAAATTTTGGGAGGTTGGTATAGAATATGTAATTTGATATATCTGTATTAGTTAGACTTGGGGCTGTTTGGGATGAAGGAAAAACAGTTGTGAAAGGTTTTCCTCTTGGAAAGCTTACTTTGAGTTAAACAGTACATGTGCATAAATTAGGTTTAATTCAATGAAAGTCATATATATATAAGATCCGTCATATTTAATAAATATAGTTTTACCTTATCATATAAAAATTTACATAATTCACATAGGAGGTAAAAAGTTTTGGTGAACTATTTCGATGATATATAGCTTTATTTATAAAATTGAATAAAATCATTTCCGTAATTGTTAGTTATTAGTGCAAATATTTAGTTATATTATTCAAGAAAATAAAAGTAGAGAAAATAAGTAATAGATATGACCATGAGATAATTTCATGTAGGCCAAACTTTAATTTAAGCTTCTTGTTTTATTCTTCATTTTGATTACTACACCAACCCAACTCAAACACAGCTTTAGTGTTTTTTATTTATTTATGTATTTTTTTTTTTTTTATTTAGATTGATTGATTTATTTATGTATGTTTAATTAAAGGGAAAAAACACAATGAAAAGTAAAAATGATAAAGTTAAGTGAAAAACAAAACAAAAAAACAAAAATTGTAATATGCATTTCATTAAGATGAAAGTAAATTACATTTTTCATTATCTAACTTTTATCAAAATTTTACTTTAGTCATTTATTTTTAGAGAAATGTTTTTTAGCACTAAAAATTTGAGCACTAATGCCCCTAAATTTCCAATTTTGGTAATTCTGTTTTTTTTTTTTTTTTTTTTGCCTTGTGTTTTTTTTTTTTTTTTGCCTTTTTTGGATTTTCGGGGCATTAGTGCCCCCAAATTCGGGGCACCAATCAAGACTGTTATTTTTACATTGCTATTTAAATTTTAATAAAAGTTAAAACATTAAGACCAAAATGAAATGTGAATGAAAACGTTAGGGTGAAAGTATACTTTTTTTTTCTTTTCATATCCTTAAAAAAGAGTGCTGCTATTAATATTCTATCAATTATTTTGAACCTCATATTTCTTTAGACTCCTACTTATAAATTGTAAAACCTTTAAATTTGAGTGCTGCTATTAACTCTTTATAAATTATTTTGAACACCCCAATTTTTAGCTTTTTCTTATTACAATAATAACCTCAAATAAAATTGTTATAAGGGACATCATTAATTTTGGAACACCCCATCTCACAATTAAATCTATACACCTACTATATCATGAATTAGAGTTTATGAGAGCACCCACCTCCATCATCACTCATCCATCTTCCCCAAATCCCACCTTCAAAACCTTCCCACCCTCAAAACCTTAAAAACTTTTTGGCGGTAATATTCCGGCGGTAACGGTGGCAACGATTTGATTACCTATATTTCTTCGGCAATGACAATAAGTGGAAATTTGTTTGGGAACCACAACTCCATAAGATAAGAGAAGTATAATAATAAGTTTAGAGGAGGTTCATAACTTTGATATTGTTCTTAACTCAGAGGAGATTGGCCTTATAAGAGTACATTTCTTAAAAAAATGACAAAAATAATAAAATATATTCATCATTTTTTCAAGACTGAACTCTCGAACATATGACCGAAATCCGGGAACACAAACCCGAACATTATTTATTTGTTCAGGAACCGGTAACTAAACATTTATTATTTGTTCGGAAACAGGTAACGAAAAATTATTCACAGGTTCAGACCTGTTTTACTGAGAAAACTAAATCAATTATTATAATTTTTTTCTGTAAGAGAAAAAATTATTATGAGAAAATTATGAAATTATGTGTATATATATAGAGAGAGAGAGAAAGCATACCAACTGTGACAATAATGAATGAGGTAGAAAAGACAGTAATTACATTGCATCTTCTTCTTCTTCTTCTTCTTTGTGGGCTTTATTAGGGTTTTTTTTGGTGGAATATTTTCACAAAGATAATTTTTGTATTATTTGAAGAGGGAAATAAATTTTAAGAGTTTCAAAATTTATACGTGGGGATCCAAAATAATTCATGGGGTGCTAATAGTATCACTCTTAAATTTTCTTTTCTCCCCAAATAATACCAAAATTATCTTTGTAAAAACATTCCACCCATTCAAATACACACTCCTACACCCCCTACACCTTAAAAAACTTCTCTCTCAAAATCCTAAAAAAAAACCACGAGTGGTGGAACCTCCCAAAACCAATGGAAAAAATTTGTAGTGATTAAGAAATTTTTTCTCTGCTTCGTTACATGATTTGTCAATCTGTTTGATTTTTTTTTTCTTTCTATTATCTCTTTTCACACATACAACACAGTCTACATTCATACTTCTATAGTTGGTTTTCTATCATTCATTTATGACCTCACTATACTTGTATACTCTCTGTGTGAGCAAAACTGGGCAAGATTTCAGTCACCGGTCGAACCTCCGGTCGACCACCCAATGGTGGTCCAACCTTTTTTATTTGTCAACTTCTGTAGTTTCGGTTATCTATTCCTAAACAAATAAGAAATATTCGGTTACCTGTTTCGGAACAAATAAACAATGTTTGAGCCTGTGTTTTCGAATTTCGGTCATGTTCCAGAGTTCAGTCCTGAAAAAACGACGAATAGTTTTTATTATTTTTGTCATTTTTTTTAAGAAACTTACCCTTACAAGGTCAATCTCCTCTAAGCTAAGAACACCATCAAAATTATGAACCTATTCTAAGTTTTTATTATTGTACTCCTCGTCTTACGGAGTTGTGATTACCGAAAAAAATTTCACTCATTATCATTGCTGGAGAAATATATGTAATCAAATGGTTGCTATTGTTGCCACCGAAATATTGCCACCAAAGGGTTTTCAAGATTTTGAGGGTAGGTAGGTTTTGAATGTGAGATTTGGAAAAGATGGATATGTGGTAATAAAGGTGGGTGCTCTCATAAACCCTAACTCATTATATACTATAGTGGATATGTGGACTTAATTGTGATTTGGGCTGTCCCAAATATTGATATCCTTTTTAGTAATTTCATTTGAGGATATTATTGTAATAAAAAAATTAAAAAAATGAAGGGCCCAAAATAATTGATACGGTGCTAAGTGTTCTTTTGTGATCATCACGTGAGCTTTTTTTTCTTTTTCTTTTTTTTTTTAACGGTGAATGTCACGCAAACTGCATTGAAACATAAGTCAAATTTTGAGCACTTTGCAATAATTAAGAGCATCCCCCTTTACCTAAATTTTATCTTAAAATATTATTAAAAAGTTCATTCTAAGAATTACTTTTTCATTTATTTTTCTCAACAGACTCCATATTCTTTCCTTATTCTATTAACAAACTCCCTTTTTTTTCTTCATTTTATTAAAATATAATTTTTAATTATAAATTTAAAAAAAATAAAAATCATAAATGTGTATTGCAGTCTCTAAACAAAGCAAAGCAAAAAATATATATATATTAGGGAGTTACAGTGACTCCCTATAAATAGGGAGTCACTGTAGCAAAAACTAATTTAGGAGATTATTTAAGGGAGTTAATACAGGTATATAGGGAGTCATTTACCCCTTAAAATAGGTAAAGAGGAGGTTTAAGGGTTCCGGTGAGGATGCTCTAAAAGAGGAGGAATCAAATTAAAATTTGAATGAAAGTTGAATGGTGAAAAATATAATTTATCCAAGTTATAATGGTTGATTATTTCAACATGGAAAAAATATATATTATTTGCAATAAGGCAGAAATCAAGTTATCATGTTGATATGTGTGGTGATGTGGTTTGGAAATACTCTCTGGATCCAATGGGACGCTCGTGATCATCAGCTAATAACCTGAAAAAGAATGAACACTCCGGTCAGGGATGCTGGAATTAGCACTCTGACGGATGAGTCAGTGTATACTATCTTGATTGCTTGTATCTTAAGTTAAGCATACTAATTCTCACATACCTCTCTCTAGATGATGTTCTTCTATTTATATCTTTTTCTTTCTTGGGCTTCAGGGCTGGGCCCACCTTCAATTCGTCGTATAACTATTTACTCGGCTCCTTTTGTTGCAAACTGCTCTTCACTCGGCCCCTTACTCAACTGGTTATTTGGCCGAATAAAGTATTGCTGGATTTGCATGTATAAGATGGAGCCGAATGCGACATATGAATTTCGACTCTCCAGGTCTAACTATTCGGCCTTTTTACGTGTCCTAATATTCGGCCCCCACAATTGCCCCCAAACACTCCACTAACGACAGTTAGCTGGTGTGTTTGGTTTCGAACTCAAAAAGTCAGAGCCGAAATTCGGCGGCTAACCTCATTCCAACACGAATGTCAAAGCACACGCCTTTCGGTCATCATTTCAACTTCCCGCTCATTCGTATGCTTCCATTTATTGTGATTTAAAATTTTGTCGTCTCTTCGAATACATACACATTTTTGGATGCTTGAAGTTTTTGGACTGCCTTTCGACTCACCTCTGCAACTTCCCTTTATCCTTCATTGTCCTCTCCGTCTCTTGTAAGTTCTCTTCCTCTCTGCTTTGAATCCCTTTTCCTGGTTTGTTTTTAGTTTAGTATACTCCTATAGGCAGACGAAAATGGCAAAGCATTTGAAAGACCTCCTCTCCGCGGATCGAGTCTCTGGCTTTCGACGCCATTTTTCTATTCCTGATGACGTCCGTCTGTCACTTGTGACAGACGGCACCCTTGATATGGAGAGGGCTGATGAAAGCACAATCGTCTTCCCTCTCTTATCGATCGCAGAGGGCGGAGTCCGTTTCCCCCTTCACCCATTCCTTAGGGCTGTCTTTCGCCATTGGGGTCTAATCCCTTCCCAACCCAATGTCAACTTTTTTAGAATCGTAATGGGGATTATAGAGTTAAACCGTCGCCTTAGGATTTATCTCGGCATACCTGCTATTTGGCATTGTTATGCCTTGGCCAAGTCTTCTGGCCGGCATGGGCTCTATTTACTTAGGGCCAAGGACACTGACCATCAATTGGTGACTATGCTTTCCAGCTCTGGCTAGGGGTGGGCGCGGGTCAGTTGCGGCCACAGAACCTTCAATCCGCTATTCCTCCGCTAGATTGGCGGATTGGAGAAAATCAATCCGCATCCGTCTGCCAATCCGGCGGATGTGGATTGAGCGGATTGGCGGTTTAGCGGATGGATGTGAATCGGTTTGGCAGTTTAAAATTTTATAAATTTTCAACATAATTCAACTTGTGCACTTCTTCAAAAAAAAAAAAAAAGTATTACAGTCAATGACTTAAAAAAGTATTACAATCATTGTATGCCTTATCCAAAGAAAGAAAGTTTGAAACTTTAGAATATCACAATCATTGTATGCCTCATCTACATATTACAATCACAACATGATTCATCCACATAAAGTATTACAATCTGTGGTTTTTAAAATATAAAAACAATTCAAATCACCAAAACCATGAACAGAGCAGTAGTAGAGATTATATGTCTCTGCATTGTTACATCTATATGTGTTTTTGAAAACAAAAACCAACCAAGATATATCATATTTTCTATTTATTATTTTTAGAGTTAGATTTAAAAACCAAAAAATATATTCAAGTTGAAAACTTTTTTTCATCAGAATATTTAAACTCTTTTTCAATTAAAAACACAAACAAAATATTTAAACAGATTGAAAACACAAAGCCTTATAAATTATTAGGGGTGCTCACGGTTTGGCGGTTCGATTGCGGCCAAAAGAATCTCAAATCCGCCATCCGTCCGCAAATTGACGGATTGGAGAAAATCAACCCGCAATCGTTCGCTCGTCATCACGCATCCGTCCAAAATGCGGTGGATCGGTTCGGTTCGGTCGGTTTTGGCGGATTGGTATATCCACTGCTCACCCCTAGCTCTGGCAAGCGAGTCGATGATGTCATGGTCGTTGTCCGAGGTAACTGGGAATTCAACGAAGGCGAGGACCGCCTAGATCCTATTCCTAGACAGACGGCGAACCAGGTGGCCGTATAGCTCCTTGCGTTTATTTTTCTTAAATATACAAGGCTTTATTTTTGTGGTCTACTGGTTTTTCTTGTGCAGGAAACAATTTGAAGAAAGTTTTGATTTCAACCGACGATGCCATTCTTGCAGAAATTAAAGTCACGCTCAAATACTTCGGCCGTCTAAGTCTTCAGAAACAAGGGAGGGCGGCCTATATTTTTCTTCGATATGAGCCGACATATACGACGTTTTTGGCGGCAGAAAACATCCCTATTCCGAGGGCAAAGAGTCTCTTACGGCTCTTGTTTTAACCAACTTCAAAAACTTACGGCCAGTTGGTTTGGACGGATCTGACTCGAAGCAGGCGGAGGTCGCTGAAGTGTCAAGCCAATCCGAAGCCAAAGTAGACGAGGCTTTGAAGTTGGCCTTTGAGGAAGCCGGCCTCAATTCAGCCAACCCTCCATCTACTTCGGGCCGAGGGGACGTCTCTTTCGATGACATCTTTACTGGATTAGAAGACCTTCCCGACGTGTATCCCGACGACATGGCCGAGTTGTCACTCACCCAACTCGCCAAAAAGAAAAACGCCGAAAGAATGGCCGCGCAGCAGAGAGCAGAGGCCATTCGATCGGAAGTGCCAGAGGCCATTCGATCGGAAGTGTCACCCGCCGCTGATACTGAGCCCTCCCTGCTCGTTATCGAAGTGGAGACAGCTCAAACCCGGAATGCCGAGTCGGAGCCGGTAGACCAGGCGAATCAGGAAGCTGAGCGAAGGGCGGGGAAACGTCCTACCGAGATCGAGGTCAGCTCTGAAGAAAACCCAGCTGACAAACGGCCGCACTTAGAGGAGCCGGATGTGGTTGTACATTTTGTCAGTCAACCAAAGATAAAAAAACATGTCGATCTCCTCTAACGCGTAGGCTATGAAAGACCCAGCGTTGAGCATGGCTTCGTCAATCTCATTGCCGGCTGACAAGGCAGCTTTCTGGGCGGAGCCGGATCTGTTGGCAATAGCATTAGCCGCTCAATGGGCTCTTCTGGTATATAACTTGATCTTGTGTTTTGCTTTTATGCGTATATTGTTTTGGTTTTAATTTCCTGTTTTGCAAACGGTCGGAAGGATAGCCGAGATAGGCTGGCGCCAGCATGACGCCATCGAACGAATTGGCCGTTTAAAGTCAGAAGTTGAAGGCGAGAAGAGCAGGGCCGAGTTCGAAGCGACGAGGGCGATGATGGAAAGTGCAAGGGCCGAGGCCAAGATGGAAAGGGCGAGAAATTCGGACCAGCTCAGATTGGCTGTCGAGGAGAGGGCAAACGTGAGTGAAGGTGAACTCAAGTTAGCCCAAGAGGCAATTGCCAAACTGGAGGCCGACTTGGAAGAAACGAAGAAGGCGAAGGATATAGCCGACTCCGAGGCTTCCAAGGCGTACAAGGCTGGGCAAGGCGCCGCCCTTGCAAATTATGTGGAAGAAGTCCCCAAATTTGAGAATCGGGGATTCAAACACGGCTGGCTCAAAGCCCTTGCTGCTGCAAATGTTACATTGGCTATGCCAATTCCATACCAGCAAGTGGACATTGAACCACTAAAGTCTGACCCCGAGGACCCCGAGGACTGATTAGGGCGATAATTTAGTTGTTTTTGTTAAGGATTTTAAATGTATTGTTGTAACTTTTCGTTTAGTAGTTTTTATGTGTAAAATGGCTACTATTTTTGTTAAGTTTTTGCTAGGCATCTTCCATGCAAAGTTGTAGCTTTTTGTTTAGTAGTTTTCATATGTAAAATGGCTACTATCTGCACCCAATTTACTAATGAAAATTTTCTTTGTACTTTGCTATTATTTGTGCTTAATTTTGCTATTGATGAATAGTATTGTTTTTTGCTACTTGGGATGAAACATCCGTGTACACTTGTCCATTAGATAACTAGGCAATTTAGTAATTTACCCTTTAATTTATCCAAATAAGTGCAACGGCTCAGGGCCTCGTTAAATAGTCGATTAGATTAATAAATCTGCCCCAACCCCAGCCAATGTATGAACTCCAAAGACCGAATACTATTAGTTCATGGAGTGGCTGCGGCACACGTCGGTCGGCATTGGGCCTAGATATTTGGCCGATCAAATTAATAAATCTGCCCCTGCCCCAGCTAATGTATGAACTCCAAAGGTCGAATACTATAAGTTCATGGAGTGGCTACGACATACGTCGGTCGGCATTGGGCCTTGATATTTGGCCGATCAAATTAATAAATCTGCCACTGTCCCTGCCCCAGCCAATGTATGAACTCCAAAGGCCGAATACTATAAGTTCATGGAGTGGCTGCGGCACACGTCAGTCGACATTGGGCCTAGATATTTGGCCGATCAGATTAATAAATCTGTCCCTACCCCAGCCAATGTATGAACTCCAAAGGCCGAATACTATAAGTTCATGGAGTGGCTGCGGCACATGTTGATCGACATCGGGCTTTTGAAGTTTGGCATTAATGAAATCGCCTCGGGGGCGCTGCATG
This sequence comes from Camellia granthamiana, assembly GCA_036172215.1. NCBI lineage: Eukaryota > Viridiplantae > Streptophyta > Magnoliopsida > Ericales > Theaceae > Camellia > Camellia granthamiana. The sequence continues at coordinate 81,084,335 of CM069903.1, forward strand.
CATTAGGAATAAATGGGGTGAGTTCTTCGCACCCGTAAATCCACTTATTGTGTTCAGACTCAATTTAAACCAGTTTGTTGCGGAAGGTTAGATAAGTGCGAATGTTAAATAGACTATTCTTCAGCAGCAAAGGAGAGGGGCGGACATTGGCTGAACTTGACACTGAAATAAATTACAGCGGCGAGCCAACAAGCACGAGAAGTAAGATGTCAAGGGAACGGGAAAAGCGTCAGCCCCCAAGTCGTCGAAGTAGATCATCCAGAAGAGAAAAACAGCAACGAGGCAGCTCACCCCAACCGTGACCAAGAAGTGAATCCGATGCGACACCGCGACCGTTGAGCTTTGCGATTTTTGTGGGGAATAAACCGATGACGGAGGCGGATTCTATTGTTAACGACCCAGGTGTAGCAGTCGAGTTCGCTCGACAGATTTTTCCACCAGAAGTCCAGCAGTCGATGGTTGGTCGATAGGATTTTAAAGTGTTTCGAGAGGGCATCCATGGAGCAGTGAAAGGGCTGTATACCGCCAATGAAGTCGGCATGCGTCTACGTGCCGTATAGCGGGAGATAGAGCAGAAGAACGAACGAATTCGAAACTTGGAGACTCGTGCGGAGAAGGCCGAGCGTAAGCTGAGGAAGGCCCAAACTGGCGAGCCGCGTGCGGCCGGACAATCTAACCCGGTCGTGGAAGAAAAAGTGACCCAACGGCTGATAAGTCATGCGATTTCCAATCGAGATCCGGCAAGCATGTTTGTAGTAGAGAATGCAAGGTCCATGGGTTATGAAAAAGGCTTTCACGACGGCCGGAGAGTCAGGATAGACAAGACCAAAGAGAAACTCGCCGAGGAAGTATGCCGATACGAGAATCGGCGTTTTAGGCACGAGTGGATCAAGGCTCTCAAAGCCGCAGAGGCTCTCCAAGAAGCAGGCGTTGAATCGGCGTTGCCATTATACCAATGTCATCATTTTCCTTTTGGCGCTTTCGAAATTGAGAAGAGCAACAACGAGGGTGACGCTGAATAAAATTGAACATATTGTAAATACTCCAACGTAGATTGGGCACCGACTATGTATTTATTGGTTAATTTAATAAAATACTCTGTTTTAAATGTTTGCATTCTTCAACTTATGTTAATACGCTTCCTGCCAATCGACCAGTTTAAAGAAACATTCATTTTAAATGCTTGCATGTTTTTGGCTAATGTTTATATGGTCTGTGCCGGTTCAACTTAATGAAACAGTTCATTTTGAATGCTTGCATGCTTCAATTTATTTTTATGCGGCTTGTGCCAATTCAATTTAATGAAACATTTCATCTTGGATGCTTGCATGCTTCTATTTTTGCAGTGTATTGTGGTATCATCGAAGGGCGCTCCTAATCCGGAGTATTTATTCGGCCCAAGCACCACCTGCACGGATGGGGCTCTGAATCCGAAGTCTTACTCGGCCCAAAAGCGTCTCGTGTTGATGGGTCTCAGAATTCGGAGGCTTAATTGGCCCAAAACATCTTATGTCGATGGGGCTCCGAATTCGAAGACTTAATCGGCCCAAAGGCGACTTGCGCGGATGGGGCTCCGAATTGGGAGACTTATGTTAGTTAATCGTGATATCCGCGAAGGGCGCTCCGAATCCGGAGGCTTAATCGGCCCAAAGGCGTCTTGTACCGAAGGGGTTCCGAATTCAGAGACATGTTGGCCAATCGTGCAATCCCCGAAGGGCGCTCCGAATCCGGAGGCTTAATCGGCCCAAAGGCGTCTTGCGCCGAAGGGGCTCTGAATTCGGAGACTTATGTTAGCCAATCGTGATATCCACGAAGGGCACTCCGAATCCGGAGGCATAATCGGCCCAAAGGCGTCTTACGCTGAAGGGGCTCCGAATTCAGAGACTTATGTTGGCCAATTGTAATATTCACGAAGGGCGCTCCGAATCCGGAGGTTTAATCTGCCCAAAGGCATCTTGCGCCGAAGGGGCTCCGAATTCGGAGACTTATGTTGGCCAATCGTGATATCCACAAAGGGCGCTCCGAATCCGGAGGCTTAATCGGCTCCGAATACGGAGGTTTGAGAGTTGCAACGAGTTGAATTTCACAGTGAGGAAATAAGAGACTTTGCAGTGCAAAAATGATATGTGTACATGGTTAATCATTCGAAACAAATGTCTTGCCCCATAGAACGGGTTCAATGATAGAATTCACGCAAATGCGAGGAATTCCAAGGGCGTAGCAGACTTCTTCCAGACATGTCTTTGAGCCGATATGCCCCTGTTCCCGCGATTGAGTCGATCTGATAGGGGCTGTCCCAGTTATGACCCAATTTTCCATCAGCCGGATTCCTGGCAGCTGGAAGCACTTTCTTCAGGACCAATTCGCCTGGAACATAACGGCGCAGCTGAACGCGTTGATTATATGACTTAACGAGTTGCTGCTGGTACTGTGCCATGGATGCAAGGGCACGGTCTTTTCGTTCTTCGATCAGAGTTAAATCCAAGGCCAACATCATGTCATTTCGGCCCATATCAAAAACTTTCGATTTCAAGGTTGGGAGGCTGATTTCCAAGGGGATGATGGCTTGATTTCCGAAGCACAAAGCAAACGGCGTTTCCCTAGTGGACCGTCTTGGAGTAGTGCAATGAGCCCATAATACACTCGGTAATTCTTCGACCCATCTGCCTTTAGCTTTCTCCAGCCTTTTCTTGATGCCGTCTAGAATGACTTTGTTGGAGGCTTCAGCTTGGTTGTTACTCTGTGGATAAGCTGGTGTGGAGAAATAGGATCGAATACCATACTCGCTGCACAGTTCTCTGTAGACACCGCAATCAAACTAGGTGTCGTTAACTGAGATTAGTGCTCTTGGAATACCGAATCATGTTATAATGTTTCTCCATATAAAACGCTTCACATCAGTGTCTCGAATGTGCGTTAGTGCCTCCGTTTCTACCCATTTTGTGAAATAATCTGTCGCGACAATCAAAAATGGCTTGTTGTCCGGGGCGCAAGGCAGCGGTCCAATGATGTCAAGTCCCCAGTAGGCGAACGGCCAATGACTGGTTATAGAGCTCAACTCCTCAGCAAGCAGATGGGTTAAGGGAGAAAACTTCTGGCGTTGTTCACATTTTTTCACGTAACATTCGGCATCAGCTCTCATTGTCGGCCAATAATATCCCTGTGTCATAGCTCGATGGACTAAAGAACGCCCGCCAGAATGGGCACCGCAGCTACCTTCATGTATTTCAGTCAGTAGTCCCTTGACTTTATCCGGATGAACGCACTCTAGGTACGGGCCAGAAAGGGATTTTTTGTAAAGTTTTCCTTATGGATCCAAATAATATCGCAGGGCTTTGTTTCGCAGCTTGTATGCTTCTTTCTTATCCGACAGGAGCTGTTCGGAAGATAGGAATGCAGCAATGGAGTCCATTCAACTCGGACCTGACTCTATGACATTGATTTGGACTTCTTCTAAAGGGCCAATGCTCGGTTTAGGGATAAAACCCACTTCGATTGTCCGTTTAATCTCTGAGTTAATGGTGGAGGCTAGGCAAGCCAGGGCATCTGCATGTGTGTTCTGATCACGAGTTATTTGGTTCAGCTCATGATGGTCAAATTTTGCCAGTAAGGAATTTGTCGTTTTCATGTAAGCGGCCATACGGTCGTTTTTGGCCGCGTACTCCCCCTTTAACTAATTGATCACCAATTTTGAATCACAAAATATAAGCAGACGCCGAGCACCCAGGAGATGTGCATTCCGCAGGTCGGTTAGCAGGGCTTCATATTCGGCCTCGTTGTTTGATGCTTCGAAGCCGAGTTTGACAGCCTGCTCGATTATTGCTCCGTCGGGAGCGATAATCACTACTCCAGCCCCCGCTGCCACGTTGATTGGACGATCCATTATAGTACAATTGCCAAATATCCCTAACACAAATTCTCCAGTCCGGCTTAGTTTGAATTTCAGCAGGCTTGAAGTTGGCAAGACCCCTAGTGAATTCGGCCACAAAGTCGGCAAGCACTTGCCCCTTGATTGAGGTTCTAGGCAGAAACTGAATATCGTACTGGCCGAGTTCAAGAGCCCATTTTGAAATGCGCCCTGACGCTTCTGCACTACGGAGTACTGACCGGAGGGGGTGGTCCGTTAGTACCCTAATGGTATGCCCCTGAAAGTAATGTATCAGCTTTCTTGCTGCCATGATGAGGGATATGATGAGTTTTTCCAACGGAAGGTATTGTGTTTCAACGTCAACCATTGCCTTGCTCACATAATATACTGGCCGCTGCTCCCCAAACTCTTCCTTTAACAGTACGGCGCTGACAGCCCGGTCGAAAACTGCGAGATATAGAATGAGCGGGTCACCTGCCGAAGGTGTTGTCAAGAGTGGTACTGATCAGAGGTAGGTCTTCAGACCGTTGAAAGCGGCTTCACACTCAGAGGTCCATTTAAAAGCCTTGCCCTGCCGTAGGGTATGAAAGAATTATCGGCAGCGGTCTGTGGAATGACTGATGAACCTGTTAAGTGCGGCGGCCATCCCCATCAACTCTTGAACCTCCTTCACCGATCGGGGGGAGCCGAGTTCTAGAATTGCTGTGATTTGCCTCGGGTTGGCTTTGATGCCTCAGTGATTGACAATGTAGCCAAGGAATTTGTCGGATCCAATCCCAAATGCACACTTGGAAGCGTTCAGCTTCATATTGTACTTTCTTAAAATGTCGAATGTCTCTTCCAGGTCGGCTAGATGAGTTTGCTCTTCCTTTGACTTCACCACCATATCATCAATGTACACTTCCATAGTACGGCCGAGTTGCTCTTTGAACATGGCTGTGACCAGTCTTTGGTAAGTTGCCCCAGCATTCTTCAGCTCAAAAGGCATAACCTTATAGCAATAGGTCCCTCTTGGGGTGAGGAATGCAGTTTTGTCTTGGTCCTCTAGATGCATGGCAATCTGATGGTAGCCTCTGTAGGCATCGAGGAAGCTCATACGCTGATGACGTGCCGTCGCATCTACAAGTTGGTCTATCCTGGGAAGGGGAAAACAATCCTTGAGGCAAGCTTTGTTTAGGTCGGTGAAATCAACGCAGACACGCCAAGTCCCATTTTTCTTCTTCACAACCACAGTATTCGAGAGCCATGTAGGGTAGGTCACTTCCCTGATTGCCCCGGTGTCAAGCAGCCGATCAACCTCTTCAACAACAGCGGCAGTGTGCTCTGCGGCTGACCGCCGAATTTTCTGTATAATCAGCTTACATTTGGGGTCAACATTTAAACGATATTGAGAGACAGATGGATCTACCCCCGGCATTTCATATGGCGACCATGCAAATACATCCAGGTTGCTGAGTAAGAAGGTAATTAGCTGCTTTCTGTCGACTTTATTCAGGGAGGCACCAATCATTAAGAACCTGTCAGGATTCCCGGCAATTTCGACTCGATCCAAGGTTTCTATGGCCTTTTCACTTGGAAGCCGTCCAACATCGTCGAGGCTCTCTCGATCCGGAACCTCAATAGAATTCACTTCCAACTCTCTTGGTGTCTTCGCGGCAAAGAGATAACATGTTTGTGCCGATTTCTGGGAACCATGGATTTGTTCAACGCCGCAATCAGTCGAGAAGCGGAGCAATTGATGATAGGTGCTCGGCACGGCCGGCATGGTGTGCAGCCAAGTTCGTCCCATGATGAGATTATACATCGAAGGCAGCTTGACAACCAAGAATTCTACATCCACTGTTCTCGAGCCAGCTCGAACTGGTAGCGTGATTTTGCCCAACGGGTATTCTGGATTAGCGTTGAAGCCGAATAGTGGATAAGGAGCTGGGGAAAGATCAGATTCTGTGAAGCCGAGTTTGGTGAATGTCATGTAATACATAACTTCTGATGTGCTCCCCGGATTAACGAGTACGCGCTCAACGGTAAATCGGTTTACGCGTAACTTGATTACCAAGGGATCGATGTGAGGAAGTGTCACTCTGGCCAAATCTGAATCATTAAAAGCAATGCTCGCAGCTTCATGGGGCCGTTTGGCTGGAGTGAGTTGATTTTGAGGGTCGGGATGTGACCGAATCGTATGCACCACAGAAGCCATTGGCAAGCTGTATATCATGTGGATCACGCTAAGTGGAGGTGAATCCTGCTGTAAGGCTATTGCTTTGGTTAAGTTGCCTTTTTGGACGTACTGTTTTAGCCGACCATCTTATACCAATTCCTTTAAGTGATCATTCAATGCATAACAACTCTCAGTATCATGGTCGTGGTCTTTGTGATACTTGCATCGCCTATCCCGTCGTCTCATGTCGGGAGGTCCCACCATTTTGGATGGCCACTTGAAGAATGGAAGGTGTTGGACTTTAGACATAACCATGCTGATCGGCTCTGACAACTCTGTATATTTCTTGTCCACGCACCTTGTGCACCTACTATCTACTTGAAGTTGTTCACTAGCTCGGTGAGAACATTGGTCGTTTGATCGGCGTGAATCCTGTCTCTTGTCTCATTTAGCCCGATGCCGTGGTTTGGGGCTCCGAGGTGGTACAGAATTTACCGACTGAACAATTTCGGAAAGGGTAGTCTTATTGGCGTTGTTCCCGGCTTTAACCCATAAGGCGTCATCTTCCACTTTGCAGTATTCCTCGACTTTCTTCATCAACGACCAGACTGTTTTGGGGGGCCTTCTAGTTAAGGAACTGCGGAAAGCACTATCAGCATGCAAACCCATTTTAAAGGCGGTGATGGCCATGGAGTCGTTGCAAGTGTCATCGACAAGATTAAAACACTCCCAATAGCGCGCCGAATACGCTCGTAAGGTTTCTCCTGGCTGGATCTGCATTGCCCAGAGAGAGTCGGCTTGTTTCGGCTGGACCTCGTTGGTGATGAATCTTGCCCTGAAGGATTTCTGTAATTGATGGAAACTCTTAATCGACGCCAGCTCTAACTTAGAATACCATCTGACGGCTAATGGTCCCAAACTGCTCGGAAATATTCTGCACATGGGAGTCTCGTCTTCTGCATGCAGCGTCATGGCTTGCTTATAATGACGGATATGATCAGTGGGGTCCGATTTCCCGTCGTACAGGGTGAACGACGGGGCCTTGATCTTCTTGGGTAATACTACCTTTGCGATCCGTCGCACAAAGGGATTGTGCTGGTCTTCTTTGTCTGAACCACTTCGTCTTTGCTTATGCCTTACACGTGGACTCTCTTCAGAGGAACTGGTAGTTTCAAGTCATCCCTTCTTTTTGGGCTCCAGGGATAATGAGTCAGAATCACTGTCACTATCTTGTCTCCGAACTCGAGGTCTTCGACCCTCTGCTCTCAAAGGTCATCTCGGATCTTGGCGCGTGACTTGTTTAGACTTTGCCATTTCCAAAGGCAAATCCTACCGGAGGCGCTCGTTCTCAACAATCATGTTTTCCAACCTCTGTTTATTTTGTTTCGCCTGTTCCATGATTGCTTGCATTGTCTCATGTGCTGAAGTTGAGGGTGAGGTATGGGCAACGGAGTCGAAGTTCAAGGCTCGTCTCGCAGTGATGTTCTTCGATCCCAGCATGTTCGTTGGAGTGAGGTCATCTCTCTGGTTAGTTTCGTCAGAGACTATCGGAGGATCTTCCGTTACGTCCGCCATGGATGTAGTTGAGTATTCTCACAGACGGCGCCAATTGTGGTGATGCGGTTTGGAAATACTCTCTAGATCCAATGGAATGCTCGTGATCCTCAACTAGTAACCTGAAAAAGAATGAACACTCCGGTCGGGGGTGCCGGAATTAGCACTCCGACGGATAAGTCAGTGTATACTCTCTTGATTTCTTGTATCTTAAGTTAAGCATACTAATTCTCACATTCCTCTCTCTGGATGATGTTCTTCTATTTATATCTTTTTCTTTCTTAGGCTTCAGGGCTGGGCCCACCTTCAATTCATCGTATAACTATTTACTCGGCTCCTTTTGTTGCAAATCGCTCTTCACTCGGCCCCTTACTCAACTGGTTATTTGGCCGAATAGGGTACTGCTGGATTTGCATATATAAGATGGAGCCGAATGCGACATATGAATTTTAACTCTCCAGGTCCAACTATTCGGCCTCTTGACGTGTTCCAATATTCGACCCCCACAATATGAATTATAAAAAGAATTAGTTTACTCAGTTTCCGACTCACTCATATTAAACAAACTCAAAGGAAAAAAAAATAATTATTTCCCGTCACTTTCTATCCACCCAATTTAAGATAATGAGGAAGAGCAATAAGAGTTCTAGACATTATATTTGCAACTATAATGAATTAGAATTTGAAAAAAAAAATTGTCACTGTGGGAAAGTATTTTGTAAATGACAGCATGTGGCTAAGGTGACGTCGAAGTGTCAGCCGAGGTGCCACATGGCTTGGTAAGCTACCGAAATGATCTCGGCTAGGCCGAGATTATTTGCGGAGATGCCAGAATCCGAGATAAGCAGATAAGAGATTAGAGTCCTAGAATAGGGGAAGATCTCAATCTGGATAAATATAAAACTCAATGAGAGTTTATCTCTATCTAGCTAAGTGTCCAGGATAAGCATTGAGCCTGAGTCTATTGAAGTGAGACTTCTAAAGGGATCAGGTCACTGCTGGTTATAAAAGCAAGGCACCCTCGTAGGTCAAAGGTAAGTTCTTTCTAGTAAGTTTAAGTACTATTTGCTATCTGTGAGAGATATTGTTTACTAACTTGATCATCGGAGTGTCCCTAGGTGGATGAACCACTGCGAAATTCTCATCTTCTTGTTACAGGTTATTGAGATTAATCTATTCTGCCGGTGCTCTCCAGCTGAGTTCCCCGTTTGGTTGTGTGGTCAAAAATCAACACCCACAATTTGGCACTGTCTGTGAGAACTTAAGGAGAATAGATGACCAACAATGGGCAGGAAGAAAAGATTGGGGACGACATCCATAGTGAAAGTGGGGAGCATGTAGATTCGAATGTCGAAGAAAACCGCAACGAAAGAGCACAAGATCCGAATCTAGGGGAGAATGACGTCGACAAAAAACGTAACGCCCCAAAAAAGGTGGCCAAGATGAGTATTACAACGAAAGCGACCTCCAGGTATGGAATGATAGATGCCTGAAGAGGGACGGCGAGATGAAATGAATGACAAACAAGTTGGCAAACCTACAATCGGTGGTTAACTTTATGATGCAAAATAACGTGATGTAACCACCATTCCTGTTGTAGGATACGCGGGCACCAGCAGCTAAAATTGATGCCCAGAAAGGAGAACAGAAAACAGTTCCAGTAGTCCCACAGCATGGCAAGGGACATGACCACTCACATCGGCCGTTATAGGATGTTGGGTGGACAGAGTCTATACGTGGTGAGTCGCAGAAGACACCGCGAACCAAGGGGACCTATGTCAAAGAATCTCGGCATATCCAAGGGAAAGGCCTCTGTTTTGATACGGTGGAGGAAGGGAAGTCCAAATAGACGCATAATTACACTGGAAGCAGCGCACCAAAAAGGCTGAAATCTATTGATAGTATTGCTCCCGGTTGAACGAAGAAGGATTTAAGAGATTACCGCCCAAGGAAGCGGCTCAATGCCGAGATCACATCCCCCATCAAGCCGAAGATGTCGTTCTCGATGGAGTTGGATATGTTTGAGGCCCCAAAGAGATTCCATATGCCGAGGTTCCAGATTTATTACTGTAAGTCTGATCCAAACTTTTATATTGGTTTGTATTTAAATTCAATGGCTTTGTGGAGTGGGAATGAGCAGCTATTGTGCAAGCTATTCCCCTCATCCTTTAGGGAGATAGCATCTGATTGGTTTCATAAGTTCCCGAAAGAAATTGTGAAGAGTTGGGAAGGCCTGGCTGAGATGTTTGTGGCTAGGTTTGTTACGAACAAGTTGCAACCACTAAAGGTAGACTCACTGCTGGCTTTGAACATTAGCGATGGTGAAAGCCTCAGGGCTTATGCTAAGAGATATTATGAGGTGTTCAACTGAATTTCGTCTTGTAACCAAGAGTTGGCTGTCATATCTTTTAAGAATGGCCTGGATGATGAATGTCCGCTTCGAAAATCACTTGTAAAAACCCTACCAAAGAGTATGGGAAAGGTCATGGCACGGATTGAGAAGTATGTCAGAGCAGAAAAGGACACACAAGGAACGAAGACACCAAAGCAAGAAAAGAGAAATGGCTTACCGAAGCAAGGCCGAGGTAACGTCGGTGTTAACAGGCAGGAAACAAGGTTGAGGGCAGCACAGATAGTCACCACCGTGTTCAAGATCCCGATCTACAAAGTTTTGGAAAGGATCAAGAACCAGCCATATTATAGAGCGCTGGAGAAGATCCTTGGCGAGTTTATGGAAAGGAGCATTGGGAAGCATTGTGCTTACCACAATGAGGATGGGCACTTAGCTCAAGGATGGAAGGCTTTGAAATCGCATCTAAAAGATCTAGTCAGACAAGGTCACCTGAGAGACCTAGTAGATGAGGCCAAGATAAAGGAAGAGCATGCAAGGCTTCCCCAGGCACCGACAGTAACCATCGCCACCGCAGCAAGTAGATGGACCTTGTGTAATCAATGTGATTCACTCGAAGGTTAATGAGAATACAGTATGAGGGGAGACCCAAAGAGTAAGGCACCTACAACATGTGCATCAGGTCCAACAAAAGAAACCCAAGACAAATGAATACCAGGGACCAATGGTTTCTTTTACTAAAGCAGACCTGGATATGGTGCAGCATCCACATAACGATGCCCTAGTCATAACTTTAAAGATTGAAGAATGCCAGGTAAGGCGCATACTGATCGACCAAGGCAGCTCTTGTGATATCATGTATGTTAGATGTTACAAGGAGCTTAGCATTCACCCAGATGATCTAGAGCAGTTCGACAACCCCATGGTTACAACGGGATCTTGACATGGCCTCTGGGAACGATGAACCTAGAAGTGCAGGCAGGAAGCAAAAAGGTAACAACTGAGTTCACTATGATAGATACTCCTTCCCCGTACGATATCATTGTGGAACAACCTTGGTTGCATGCAATGAGGGTTGTTCCCTCCACGCTGCACCAACTGTTGCGATTCCCAACAGATTAGGGGATTTAAGAAGTGAGGAGGGACCAAGTACAGGCGAAGAATTGCTCTATGGCAGCAATGAAGTACACCTGTAATGTAAAGGAGGCAGAAAGTGCAGAAATTAAAAGCGAAGACCATAAGGTCATGGATAATGTTAGAAAAGAACCTTCCGAGAATAGTGGAAAACCATTAAAGAGGATTCTGGTCCAAGAAGGTGACGATGAGCGCTTCTTCCTTCTCGGCTCAGGCTTAGCTAAGGAGGAGGAAAATGAGTTGGAGACTTTCCTGCAAACAAACATAGAAGTGTTTGACTAGACGCCCTATGAGATGCCTGGCATTGACCTTGAGGTCACTTGTCATAGGCTCAACGTGGACAGGTCAGCTAAACCTGTCATTCAGCGAGCAAGAAGGCTGACATTGATACATGTGGAGGCAGTCGAGGAGGAAGTGGACAAGCTGTTAGAAGAACAGGCCATCCGGGAGGTGAACTACTCTACTTAGCTGTCAAACACAGTGGTAGTGAAAAAGAAGAACGGCAAGTGAAGGATTTGTATGGACTTCACCAGCCTGAATAAGGCTTGCCCCAAGGACAGCTTCCTTCTGCGTAAGATCGATCAGCTAATGTGTAGCGATCCTAATTTTTCGTAAGTCTTTATTTATTTATTTATTATTATTATGATTTTATTTTATTATTGGTTTTATTAATGGTGTGGTTACATGAAAATTAAATGTGTTATTCTGTTAATTTATTGTGATATTTAATTAATTTAATATGATATCTAGTTAATTTAATGTGTTGTTCAATTTATTTAAAGTGATTGTTAATTATATATAATTAATTTAAATATTTATATTTATATATATATATAAAAGGTGTTTATATATTAACAAAATATATATTATATATATATTTATATAAGTTGTATTTATATTGTATTTATATAATAAAATGTAATGTTAATGTGTTATTTATTATATAATATTGTTAGGTTATTTAAACCTAGGTGGTTGTTATCATAACGTGTGTGAAGTCCTCCTCGAAGAACAGCAGCCGTAGGGGGGGGAGAGAGAGAGAGAGAGAGGGGGATGGAGAAGCTCGGTGTGCGGCTGTGCATTAGTGCAAGCCGAGAGAGAAAGGTGAAAAAGAAAAGAAAAGAAAAGGAAAAAAAAAAAAAAAAAAGGGGGCTAGGGTTTTACTTTGGTGGTTCAATTAATCTTCTAGATATTGCTTCAATCATCCAAAAAAAAAAAAAAAAATATGGTGAATATAAAATTCACTTTCTTTTGTTTATATTTGATTCGTTATATTTATTTATTTGTATTTATTTAATATTGATTTGATTTTTGTATTGATATGAAGATGACAGATTGATTTTAATTGTTTTGATTAGTTGGGTATGTAAGGTTTATGATTTTTTTAGATGATTGATTAATTTTAATTATGTTGATTAGATGTATATGTAAGATTTAAGATTTTTAGATGATTGATTAATTTTAATTATGTTGATTAGACGTATATGTAAGGTTTATGATTTTTAGATGATTAATTAATTGTAATAATTTTAATTAGTTGGGTATGTAAGGTTTAGGATATTTAGATGATTGATTAATTTTAATTATGTTGATTAGACGTATATGTAAGGTTTAAGATTTTTAGATGATTAATTGATTGTAATAATTTTAATTAGTTGGGTATGTAAGGTTTGGGATTTTTTTTAGATGATTGATTAATTTTAATTATGTAGATTAGACGTATACGTAAGGTTTAGGCTTTTTAGATGATTAATTGATTGTAATAATTTTAATTAGTTGGGTATGTAAGGTTTGGGATTTTTTTTTTAGATGATTGATTAATTTTAATTATGTTGATTAGATGTATATGTAAGGTTTAAAGTTTTTAGATGATTAATTGATTGTAATAATTTTAATTAATTGAGTATGTAAGGTTTAAGATTTTTAGAGGATTGATTAATTTTAATTATGTTGATTAGATGTATATGTAAGGTTTAGGATTTTTAGATGATTGATTAATTTTAATTATGTTGATTAGATGTATATGTAAGGTTTAAGATTTTTAGATAATTAATTGATTGTAATTATTTTAATTAGTTGGGTATGTAAGGTTTAGAATTTTTAGATGATTGACTAATTTTTAATTATTTTGATTAGACGTGTATGTAAGGTTTGGAGTTTTTGGATGATTGGTTGATTTTAATTATTTGCATTAGCTGGGTATGCAAGGTTTAGGGTTTTATTTTGGGTGACTTTATTAATTCTTTGAGTGATTCTTTGATCTTCAAAAATAATTGTGAGTACAAAACCCACTTCCCTTGATTTATGTTTAATTCGTTGTTTTTATTTATTTATTTTTATTTATTTGATATTAGTTTGATTTTGTATTTACATAAAGATGATAGATTGATGTTAATTATTTTGATTAGTGGTATATGTAAAGTTTAGGATTTTTGGATGATTGATTGATTTTAATTACCTTGATTAGTTGTGTATGTAAAGTTTAGGATTTTTAGATAATTGATTGATTTTAATTACTTTGATTAGTTGTGTATGTAAGGTTTAGGGTTTTTAGATGATTGATTGATTTTAATTATTTTGATTAGTTGTATATGCAAGGTTTAGGGTTTTTATATGGATTGATTTTATGATTATAATCACACTCATGATTATATGAAATTGAAATAAACTTAGAATCCATAGGTATTGGTTAGATGATGGATTGATTCAATGTTTTTATTTATTTATTTGATGTTGATTTGATTTTGTATTTGCATGTAGATGATGGATTGATTTCATTATTAGATTAGTTGTGTATACCAAGTTTAGAGTTTTTATATGTATTTATTTTATAATTGTAATCACATTCATGAACATATGAAATTAAAATTAATTAAGAACCTATAGATAAATTCCTTATACTCCACCATGACTCCATAGATTGTTATTTTATTTGAGTGATGGTGAGAAAGAGCGTATAAAAAAGTGAGGATTATGAGATTTATTTGAATGCCTTAGGCTCGGCATTGTTATGTTTATTCTCATATGTGAGATGTTGTGTATATATATATTGTTGCCTCATTCTCATGAGTAGACGAGTGCTTTAATTTGCGCGCGTACGTATATGCTAACCATCCGGGGAGTGTGAGTCAAACTCGGGACGATATCCCCGTGCAAGTTTGGCTTCGGAGCGGTGTTAGGTATACGGGAGACACATGGGATATATGTGTAGGCCAGAAGGGGAGGGCCGAAGTGGTGGAGTTAAGGAACAAAGAATTTTAATTATGAATTTATTAGTATAGTGTGTATGGTACTGATATGTACATGATAAAAGAAATAGTAAACGATCTTGATAAATTATGAAATTTGAGCAGAAGTATGTATATGTGATTCTAGACAACTTTTGTGTTTTAGCTTTTTATTAAAAATATCGATTAGAACTTATAATCGGATGATCTTGATTATTGTCGGTTTGATTCATTTTAGCAAGGCAGATTTTAGAGGCTTTTTTAACCCACGAAACGAGCTCATTTTATTGGTTTCGCGTAAACTGAAGTAAAACATTATTCTGCACACTTTTCGTGTTTTGAAATTTTTCGAAAAAAATCATCTTAGGGCAGTTTTGGTTCATTTTCAGCTTCAGATTTTTCGATAGAATTCTATCTAGATTTTTATATCAACTTTTTCTCTTAACCTGTTCAGTTTCTGTTAAATTCGTTCGCGATGTCTTGTAGGAAATTTGATTCTGTACAACTTTCGTTCTTTGAGTTTTGATCAATTCGAATTATTTAAGTATGAAACGGTGTAATTTTATATTTTTTCAACAAGTTACTTATGATTAAATTATACTAACTTTATTTGTTTTGCAGGATGATGGGTCTTACTAACTTTTTATGCAGGGCTGACTCACCATATTTTTATTTCTATTTTGTCTATTTTATAATTAATTTATATTTCGTTATGTACGGACAAGAAACTAAATGCCACCGTATCTCAAGAAACTACCCATTCGTCTCGGTGCGGTTGGAACTACTTGTCTTGTCCCGTGATAAGAATTAAATATATTTTTGTCTGTGTCTGGTTGTAGACGTCCCCGAACGCCCCGGGAGGGTGCGACTCCCCCCCCGTTCCGTTCGCTCGCGGGTCTACTACAGTTCAAGGACTCAAATGTCACGGTTCTTAATCTTGAACCAAAGAGTCCAAATCCGGCAAATCGTTTTTGAAAACAGATTTTTTGAAAGAAGTGCCAAACATGGACTGCTTTGCCAGATACAGAGTTGCCACCTAAATATTTTATTTTTGGGAAATTTAGGAAACCCTGACTCGTTTGCCTAAGGACACGTGTCCGTCATCACCAAAGTTGCCTCGGCTCGGGAACTTGGGTACGATTGGGGAAGGTCACTTCGTGAGCACCCCCGCTCGCCCGATCAGAGACCGGCCTCTACTAACCATGATATCAAGTTTTGAAAACATTGTGTGTTCTTATTCCGGTTATTAGCCTAGGTTACTATGTGATGCGCACAGCATACAAGTATAGACTGAGTCGCCTCAATTGGAACAAAACATTTTGTTTGTTTGAAAATGGTTTGATGGTGCTACCCGCAGGTAGGCTAAGACGTGGATTTGCCACCCTCGGGTGGGCTTAGAAAACAATGGTTTTGCCACTATCTAGTGGGCTTAAAACAAACATTTGATGAATTGTTCCAATCCAAATAACCCAACCTTCACCCACAGGCATTCAGGCAGTTACATCACATAAGCATATAGCCTCATGGTAAGCATGCTATTCATGGCAGTCACTCACACGCATGCAAGGATGCTAAAGCATAAAAACTCACCGAGTACTCCAAGCCAAAACAGAAACTACATTAGAAATCATGCATGATCCTAAGTATACAGAAATGCCTAATGCAACACATGCAAAAATGCAAACTATAGCAGGCTCGGCTATTCTAAACATGGCATATGGAATGCTACAGCTAACATGTGTTCAACTTGGAATTGAAATACAAATGCAGTTAGTATGATGCGCCGAGCCCGGTGCATGCAAAACAGATGAATGATGCAAACATGCTATCATACTGTATGCTAATTGAAATATGCCCTAATATAACCATCATAAGCAGGTAAATAAAAGGGAAGAAAGACGTGGGGTTGGAAGACATACATCACACTCACGCACACTTATTGCAATTATGCCCTCGCGCAGAGGGTCCAAATAAATATACAGTCCCGAATAAAAGAATAGTATAGTCCAAATAAATATTACAGTCCAAATATGTACAAATTCCTAATTAATTAACAAATTAACTAAGAAAATAAATAAACTGGCATGCAAGCCAGGGACTGCCTTGATTCCATTCCGGATGATGAATGATGCATACCCGGGTTGCCTTTGCGCGGAAATCCATGACGATGCCCCAATTAGCCTCTGTTTGCACATGTTCTTGAAATGCGTGCCAAACTTCGAAAAGTTGCTAATTCTTCATTTTGCTGCAACAGAGAGCAGGAAAGGGGCATAGCAATGTATTTTCACAAATGTATGCATGCCTCGATCCTCGTGCCATCAATCACGCATATCGATGCATGATGGCCGAGGAGCCGAATTGCACAACTCAATATGAGATGAATGCACATGAAAACACAACAAGACCTAACTCCATCATGGATGATCCGGAGTGTCGGTGACTGGGGAATTGAGACACGTTCCGTCACTCGGAGTACGAAATGTACCTCGTTTCCCGTGCCCGGGCTAACTCCTATCCCGAACACGATGCAATATGCATGATATGCATGAAATGCAACTAAGGTACAACCTAACATGCAAAATGTTATGGAATGGCATATACGATGCACGAGATAGCATGGCATACACAATGCGCTAATATACATCCTAGCATACACAATGCTATGAAATGAAATGGCATACACAATGCAATATGGACTTACACCAACACAAGTGGACCTCAGTCACACTCACATAGGAGGCCATGAGATGAAAAATGAGACAACTCGAAATGTGTGCACACGTGCACGCAAACCGAGGACCGAACCTACGGCACGGAATGCCACTCTAACAAGACATGGCAAAACATGGAATATGGCATATGATCATGCAATTTTCAGAGGCAAAATGAGATGCAAAACAACCCCGAATCATGGCAAAATGATACCCGATGCATGGAATGAGTCCCGAAACATGAATTTTGGGGCATGAAATGGCCTATAGCTATGCAATGCATGCATTATTTGAATATGGAATGTGAAGACAGAAGCAAGGCAGCCCCAAGACAAGCACATTTACAGTTTTAAGCAAGGACAAACAGGGAACACAAGTAGGCCTAAGATAGCATACAAAAATGGCCAAAAAGAGAGAGGTAATGAAGCAAGTGGCAGCTGCTGCCCCTAAACAGAAAAGGGGCCTTCTACAATATTTAAGAGGGGCCAAAAATATGATGTATTACAGTTTATGACAAACCCCAAAAACAGATACAAGTATGCTCAAAATGCTATGCAAAATAAGGGCACCAAGAGAGCTATAACATGAAGTATACAAAGGGTGTCTCAAACAGCCATAGACCCTTAATGAAACATGAAGAGGGGGTCAAAATAGGGCCATTTTCAGTTCGGACCAAGGTCCAAAAATAGAAGCTCAATAGGCTAATAAATCATGCAAAAATGGGGACCAAAGAGGGGTACAATGGCAAGTGATACATGGAGGTCCCAAACAGTGGTGATCCCTTCTTAAATGTTGAAGAAGGGCTCAAAATAAGCCTATCTACAGTTTACATCATGCTCCAAAACAGATTGCACATAGGCCAAAAATACTATGCAAGATTATGACATGCAAAAAGGTAATGAAGCAAGTGCAAGATGGGGGTCCCAAACAGGGTAAGACCCTTAATAAAAGATGAAATAGAGCTCAAAAAAATGCCACTTTCAGTTTTGGTCGGAGCTCAAAACAGCAAGCAAAAGGGGCTAAGAAAACTTGAAAAAAAGAGCTAGAAAGAGGGAGAAATCAACTCACCCTTGAAGACCAATCCTTTGCTGCCTCTTGGACCAAGAAAAGCTGCCTCCTAGCCTCTGAGAAGACCTCCAAGCTGCTGGAATGGAAGTGGTAGTGTGGTGCTATGACTTGTAGTGTAAAATGGTGTAGGATTTAAAGGGTTTTGGTGCTTGGAATATAGAGAGAGAGAGAGATATAGTGTAGGAGGCTCAAACCAATATGTCTAACCCTTTTTCCAGAGCTGGGGGGTCTGTTATATAGACATAAGAGGGTGAAAAAAGAGGGGGGGAAATGGGGGGGAAATGAAATTCAAATTTCCCCCCAAAATTGGCCTAAAGGGAGATAAAGGGGGAAGTGATAGCTGCGGTTCTCAAACTGAAAAGAGCCCTTCAACAAAGTTGAAGAGGGGCTCAAAATAAGACACTTTGTAGTTTATGACAAGCCACGAAAATAAATACAAGTAGGCCTAAACTATCATGCAAGAAAATGGCATACAAAGGGGCGACGAAGCAAGTGGCAGTAGGAGATCTCAAACAGCAAAAGGTCCTTAATCAAACATGAAAAGGACCTCAATATATGACTATCTCAAGTTCAGGTTGGAGCCCAAAAATGTAGAATGAAGGTTCGGGAGCCAAAACACGCAGTTCGGGGCCCCGAAAGTGGGCTGTTAGGCACCGGAAGTGGTGTCCGACCACGAAGTCGGTCTCTCGGACCACACTGTCCCTCAAAAGGGAGGAAATAAGGTGTGTGCCAAAAACCGGAGCAAACAGAGGTGGTTAAGCGGTCCCGAACCGAGGCACACGGCCGACAGCTCCGAAAAATCGGGAACCGGGCTCCAAACGGGAAAAATGGCCTGTGACCACGGAACGTAGCCTACGGCCACTGAGGGATGATCTACTAGACCTCTCCCTCCCCTCAGGGAAAAGAAACAGAGAAAACCGAGCCTGGTTCACAAACCGAGGCAAAGTACCGAAAAGCCCGGAAGTCCGGAGGCAAGGCTCACGGCCGAGATTCTGAAACTTCTGAGCGAGCACGATATGAAACATCACCAAGCGCTCAATCGGTGACGTCTGAGTCTTAAGGTCGGTCAAAAATGGGGTGTCTACAGTTGCCCCTCTTTGACAGAACTCGGAAGTCACAAGTGACGGGAGTGAATGTCAAAGTCCAGAGACGACCCATTTTTGACAAGGCCGAAGACTTAGACAATCATACAAGATATAGCTGTAGTTGGTTGAACCCGCAGGCTGCTTACGTATCCTTTTGCAAGGAATCAAACCAGCGTAGTTCAGGGGCAGGATACAAAATGATATGCAGGAAGATTTTGAAAATTGGACTTACACGCTACGCGAAGCCAGTTTGAAAATTGGACTTATACGCTACGCGAAGCCGGTTTGAAAATTGGACTTATACGCTACGCGAAGCCGGTTTGAAAATTGAGGATTCATGCAATGCACTGTAATGTAGTGGCTAAAATACAATGTAATAGCTAGGAAATGAAGGTACCTTACAGGGGCAATAGGCAATGACTTACCTCATGCTGCTGGGGATCTTTCGCTTCTTCTTGGTCGAACCACAGGTGCTACTTTTCTCCCTGACTATGGTCGCAGCTTTCCCTATTCTCCAACAGGGTGACAGACTAGGTTGATTCAGTATCCAGAATTGAGGCGCATACATGCTATCTCAACCTATGGGGCTGCCATACTGATTTCAAGCCGAGGATATACCCCTGGGTATTTAAACCAGACTTTAGTCTCGGAAATCCCGAACCTTTGTGTTCTAGGCATGAGCCATTCGAACTCTAGTTTCCACCGACTCAGTTGGTCTCCTAGGAACTCACCGCTAACACAGGCAGGTGGCTATACCAGACCACCGGAAGTCGTTCGGGCACGACAAACACCAAAGGAATTGCACCTTTAGAGGATTTAAGGTCTCCTAGACCGGACAATAAAGCAGATACGATGCAATGGATGTAATAGATGTGATGCAAATAGATAATAGATGCGATGCAACAGAGAGCACAATAGATGCAAAATGGCGACATATACCAACCACGTTGGACTCGTGAGTGGAGGAAGAACAAAGAAAATCAATCAGGAGCGCGTTCCACGCAACCTAAGATAAATTCCAGACACGCTGAAATCGCGTGAGGAAGGGGACACTCGAACCACGCTGAAATCGTGAGAGGAGGTCCAAAAACAACCGCTCAAGTGCGCGCACAACGCAACCTGAGATAAAATCCAAACACGCTGAAATCGCGTAAGGAAATGAACACTCTAACCACGCTGAAATCGTGAGAAGAGGTCCGAAAATAACCACCCAGGTGCACGCACAACGCAACCTGAGATAAAATCCAAACACGCTGAAATCGCGTAAGAAGCGGGACACTCAAACCACGCTGAAATCGTGAGAAGAGATCCGAAAATAACCCGCCCAGCGCGTCTACAACGCAACCTGGGATAAATTCCAAACACACTGAAATCGTGTGAGGAAAAGAACACTCTAACCACGCTGAAATCGTGAGAAGAGATCCGAAAACAACCCGCCCAGCGCATCTACAACGCAACCTGGGATAAATTCCAAACACGCTGAAATCGTGTGAGGAAAAGAACACTCTAACCACGCTGAAATCGTGAGAAGAGGTCTGAAAACAACCGCCCAGGTGCGTACACAACGCAACCTGAGATAAATTCCAAACACGCTGAAATTGTGTGAGGAACGGGACACTCAAACCACGCTGAAATCGTGAGAGGAGGTCCTAAAAAAAACCGCCCAGGTGCATACACAACACAACCTGAGATAGATTCCAAACACGCTGAAATCGCGTAAGGAACGGGACACTCAAACCACGCTGAAATCGTGAGAGGAGGTCCAAAAACAACCGCACAGGTGCATACACAACACAACCTGAGATAGATTCCAAACACGCTGAAATCGCGTAAGGAACGGGACACTCAAACCACGCTGAAATCGTGAGAGGAGGTCAAACAACTCGGGAGCGTGTTCCACGCAACCTAAGTTAAGTCCCGAGGGACAACGATCCTAAACGCTGCTCAGCGTAAAAGGATAAACAATAAGAGATAACACAAGATGCAAATAAATGTAATAAGTGCGATGAAACGCGTGCACAATGCAAGACTTGGCACACAGCTTACGACATAGCATTCCATTCACTTGGCACACAGCTCACAACACAACACTCTGTTCGTTAGGCGCGCAACTCGCAACACAAAATTCTGTTCAATCTGGGCACACAGCTCTTTTGGGCACACAGCTCTTTTGGGGCACACAAAGCATTTCGGGCACACAGCTCATCTTGGGCACACAGCAGATCTCGGGCAAACAGCGCATTCTTCGGGCACACAGCTCATTTGGGCACATAGTATATTTCCGGGCACACAGCTTGTTTTTTTCCGGCGCACAGCTCATTTTGAACATACAGGATGCAATGACGGAACTTGCAGAAATTGAAACAATCTCAGATGCCCAACATTTTCCCTCTTTTCTTTTGCTTTGTAGCCTGGAACTTTCGTAGCTTCAGATGGGTCCTGGTTTTACTGTTTTCACATGACCTGGGTTGAATCCCGCGGCTTTATGAAAGAACAAATTCTGTTTTGCACAAATGTGGAGAACGGCACGGCACTCGGAGCACAAAACGATTTTATTTTTGAAATTGGGAGATGAGTTTGCGACCAAGTATTGAGCCTACGACTAAACACAGCAAAACGACTCAACAAGGAAATAAAAGGCACACAACCTAGACACATCGAGTAACACTCGAAACAACTCAAAACAAGAATCGAGATAAAACCAAAAAGACACGACACTCAGACGTGCACAGGGAGCCTGTTTCACCGGGTAGTGTTTCCTACCCTTTCTCATTTGTGGTTCTCACATCACTCGGCCCTCAAGCTCTGTTTTTCTGAAAAAGCCCTTTTCTCACTTTTCCTCTCATCGCACATCTCTCTATTCTTCAATCTCTCATTTTTCATCCCTCCCCTGGGTGGTTGATAGATAAACAGCAAGTTGTGGGCTCATGCCCCTAGCATTCTGCTAGATTCTTCTTCTTCTGCACGCAGCTAGTGAGTTTCTCCCACAGAGGAGCTGTGCTACAACTGGGTGTGTAGCAAATTTGTGGCTGACATCGATTGATGATGCTCTGCTTGGAGTTCGGACGTGATCAGATCTGTCCAGATGAGGGAGTGGAATCTCTGGTCTCATTCCAGTTCGTGCTTCGCACTTGGCTTGATACCTCGTTGCTCGGAGGATGAGAGAGCTTTCTGCATTTTGCTGTTAGGTTCAGCTGTGCCCTTTCTGGCAGGTAGAGTGCCCTTCTTGGCAAGTATGGTGAAAACGGGAGAAAGACAGGAAGCCTGACTCAACTGTGCCCCTAGTTCATTATTTTGACCATTTTTTTATTTTATTTTATTTTTTTTTTTAGTTTTCTCCTAAAAACTTTGACCAAAATGAGACTTGGATTAACATGCTTGTTCAACTTTTTGATTTGAAATCATGCAAGTCAGGCTATGAGCACTGAAAATTTTCCCTTTTTTAGGTCCAAGAAATGGTCCAGTTTTGGAAAATGAAATAATTTTCGAGAAATTAGTCAACCTCAGTAAAAATTCCCAAAAACTATTTTTGCAAACGGCCACTGCTCGACGAGTACAGAACCTACTCTTGAGATGCACAACCTCAAATCCGAAGAAAAAAAAAAATTGCCCCCTTGCTTGAAGAGAGCTGCACGGCAACGGAAAGTTGCCCCTTGTTTGAACGGCACCGCGGCGCGTTGAATGGCAACGGAAAGTTGCCCCTTGTTTGGATGGCACCGCAACGCGTTGAATGGCAACGGAAAGCTACCCCTTGTTTAGATGGCACTGCAGCGCGTTGAATGGCAACGGAAAGTTGCCCCTTGTTTGGATAGCACCGCGGCGCATTGTAGTCAGTCCTCAGAGTGCTGAACGCAACCAAACTCTCGGATACAGTGAAGACAAAAATGACTAGAACCATTGCATGGACACAATCAAATTTGAAGTGTTTTACGGCTGGACTTCAGAATGAAGTTGCCTACGTATCCCAAAGATGGGAATCAAGCCTTACGTAGTTCGGGGTTAAGGTACACTCGGGTATTAACCTCTCCTTTTTAGGCTCTAACTTTTGCCAAGGCGCCCGTCGCGCGTTTTCGACCTTGCGAGCTTTGTTTTTCTTTTTTTTTCACTTCTTTTCTTCTCTTTTTTTTTTTTCTTTTTTTTTCTTTTTTTCTTCTTTTTTTCTTTTTTTCTTTTTTTCTTTTTTCTCTTTTCTTCTTTTTTTCTTTTTTGCTTTTTGTATATATCTTTTCTTGCTCTAACTTTTGCCTGGGTCGCCCTTTCCGGGTTTTCGGCCCAGCGAGCCTCTCAAAGGGTAAAAGTGTAGCTTGGTCCATGCCAAATGGTTGTAGGGTTTCAAAGCCTTCCGTATCCAGGAGAGTGGCTGTTGATTTGCAAGAGGACTCATCTTCAGCTCTTCGAGCATGTTCGATATCTTTGCCCCTAGTTCAAAGGGTACTTCTGTTCTAGCTTTGCAAGCTTCTTCTGGTCTTCTGATCTTCTTGATCTGACTTTCCTAGCCTCTTGTTCGAGGGCTGCTTCAAATCTGGCCACACAGGCCTCACATCGTAGTTGACCGTTGAACCTTCTGAATTCAAGTTCAAGGTTTGGAAGCAAAGGGGTTGAGTCTTGAGGCTGAGAGCGATCCTAGGCTGCACAATCTCAAGAGCGATTCCACACAGGTCTTCGCAGGACCGCGCAAAACATTTTGTTTTTGAAATTTTTTAAGAAAGCGACAAATCGCTCGCGCTGAAGATAGTGTGAAACCAGTCCGGATCAAGCCAGGGTCCTTCTCAGTACTCACGCTAACAAGCATGATTTCATTCATTAAGGGCTTAGCACGCCTCTCTTTCTCTCAGTTTGATCAAAGTTTTGCAAATCCCGAGGAATTCCTCCCTCTTTGTTTTCACCGCGGTGTTCAAAAAGTTTTGAAAAACTCAAGTCATTACAATGAATTTCAAGGCACAGCAAAGACAGAGTTCCTAGTCAAATACTGCCATCTCATTCAGAACTTCCGGCATAACTGGCACAAGGCAGAAGCAAACGCGAGAGTGTGAAAATCACTGCTGTTTCATTCAAAGTATGTTGGCACAACTGGCTCCCTGGCAGAAACAGACTCAAAACAAAATGAAAAGACAAACACAAAACAAAATGGTGACGCCCGAGGTAACACCCCCCGGAGTCACCCGACTCCTATACTGCAGGACTGACTCGATACAACGAGACAGACCCAAAACAAGAGAGACTGACTCAAAACAAAAAGACAGACTCAAAACAAAACAACAAGACTGACCCAATACCCAAGTCAGAATGCACAAAAACTAGCACTCGCAAATGCTCAAAACAGTGCATGCCATCCACCATATCTGGAGTTAATCGAGCGCCGCCCGCAGCTGGTTCATCCCCCGATCACATCACATTATCCCCCAAGTTCACTGATCCAGTGCCGATAGACTTTGCAGAGCTCGGCGCGGCAATGACCCCGCTGTCAATCAAATCTTGCACTTCGTGGCAAAGACGAAAGCAATTGTCAGTGCCATGACCGGTTTGTTGATAGAAGGTGCAGTACTTGGCCAGATCATGGGAGGGAGGAAGTTTATCTGGCAGTGGCCGCGGCTCCAGGGGTTTCAGATCCCCCTTTCTAATCAGGACCCTCAAGGCCGCTGATAGAGGCATGTACAATGGGGTGAACACCCTTTGGCCCCGAGGTGGGTATTTGGCAAGTTGTGAGCTGGTTGTGTTGGATGTACCAGCGAAAGGGTCAGTAGGTGCTGACTTTTGATGATCTTTTCCGAGTGTAGGATTGGAGCTGAAAGGGGTGTTTTTGGTACGACATCCCTTGTCTCGGCTTGCCCCTTGATTCAGACTGCCCTCATTCTGAGTGGCAAAAGTGCCATCCACAATCTTTGCAACAACTGCAATTACTTGCTCTTTGTTCAGTCCCTCGGCTTTCAAAGCCTCAACAACCAACAGAAGATGTTCATGGGGATCCATGTCCGCCCCTATCCTGTTCTTTCCACTCGCCTCCACTTTGCCAAGGGATTGGTATTCCTCAAATACAGCCCGTTCCAAGATTGGGGAGCCTTTTGTCGTGAAACTCCTAGCATGTGTTGTGGTCGATGATGGAGCCAATGTCCCAGAGGCTAGATCTGTCACAGTTCTTTGAAGATCTTCGATCATTCTCTTTAGCTCAGAAGTAGTGGGCTCACGGGTTTGAGATGATTGGGGTTCAGATGCATCCATCATGCATAAGTCCATGCTTTCTGGAATGAACACCTCAGGCTTGGGTAGATGGGCTGGGATCATGTATATGCTGGGGTCGTAGATGGATGGCAGTATATGGATGAGGTTGAGATGTAGAGGTGATGGGTCAGTACTATCCTGAGGTCCTTTTGGTGGAGCTAGGGTCTCTTCGTCAATAAGATCCTGAATCTTATGACGGAGGCGGATGCAACGGTTCGTATCATGACCGTGCTGTTGATGGTAGGCACAGTATTTAGCTGGGTCATATCTTGGTGGAAGAGGGTTTGGAAGGGCTTGGGGTTCTAGAAGTTCTAGATGCCCTTCTTCTCGCAGCTTTTTCAAAGCTTGAGAGAGACTCATGTAAAAAGGATGGAATTTTCGGGCTTGGGGCCGAGTTGAGGTGGTTGGTTTTTGGCCATTGAGGGAAGTGGTGATAGTATCTACTTCTGAGCATTTCGCAGTTGTGCTACCATCAGTAGTAGCATTGGAACTGCGAGCAACATTCATCTTCAAAGGCTCATTATCTTCTGCAAAGATCCCTTGTCTGATGGCATCCTCGATTTGAACCCCCATCTCATGCAGATCTGAAAAGGTAGGGAAGGGAAGAATAATCATCTTCTGCATAAGCTTGGGCTGGAGATTGCGTACAATCATCCGAATCTGATCTTTGTCAGTGGGCCTAGTGGTCATCATTGAGGCTTTTGCTCTCCATCTCGTCACAAACTCTGAGAAACCCTCCTTTGGTTCTTGGCAGGTGACTTCGAGATCACGAGTTGTGACCTCGATCTGTGTGTTGTAAGAGTATTGAGTAATAAAGGCCTCAGCCAGCTCTTCCCAGTTCCGTTTCACAAAGTCCTCCAATTTCGCATACCAGATCGCGGCTATCCCAGACATGGTTCGGCCAAAGAGAGACAACTTCTGAGCTGTGGTTAAACCCATCGGCCTCAAGATATCAGAAAATAGTTGGAGGTGCACCATTGGGTCTTCGGAGCCATCGAATCGATCGATATGCGGCATCTTGAACCGATCCGGTAATGTCACCACTAAGTCCGTATATCCATCTTCAATGTCCGGGATGGAGTTGACTCCCTGAGATTTTTTGAACAACTTTTCGAGCTTGCTCAACTTCAGCGCTGTAGGGTCCAACTCGAACTCAAAGGGTGAACTAGGCAAGTTGATCGGTGCTTTGGATAGCTGGGGTAGAACCGGGGGCGGAGGTGGCCTTGTCGGAATGTCCGTATCTTCCTGGACATTAGCTGTCTCCCCGAGCGTTGGAACTCTGGGTGGGGGAGGAGCCTGGTGTGAAGTAGATACTCCAGTTTGCTGCTCTAGCTTGGCAATTGTCTCTGCCTGTTGGGCTATAATCTCGGCCTGGCTTTTGGCGAATTCCGCTTGACGGGCAGCGTCCTGCTGCATGAGTTTCATACTTTCTTGGAGTTGACGCATCATTTCCTCCATCCCTGCCATATTGCCCTGGTCTAACTGAACAACCGGTATAACTGTCCCTGACTGGCCTTTTTACCCTGCCTCTGGCAAAGGAACACTGATTACCCTTGAACTGAATCTCTGACCCGACAAAGTCTATCAGCACAAGTCTAATGAACCTCGGAGGATATCGGAGCCTTCTGAAGCTATGGTTCCCAGACTACCTAGCAAAAGAGAAAACAGACAGCATCTCAGCCTGATTCCATCTGAACAGATACGAGCATAGTTGAATGAGTGTGCTCTCTACTGAATTCTGCCCAGAATTCTGCCTCAAATCTGATACCCTCGGGTAAAACTGATTCCCCAAATACTAATGCCCTCAGGCTTGATACCCAAAATATTGAACTGGTGCTCGCAGGCCTGGTGCCCAAACTTGTAAACTGATACATGCATTCCTGTAGAGACGCACTCTAAAAGCACATAGCAGATAAGTGAGAGCCAAAACACCCCTATGTTGGGGTAGGGTTTCCCTGTCCTATTCTGTCAGGAACTAGGGTTTCACTACGCACGCAGCGGTTTCAAACAACCTATAAACGGGTAAGCAACCTGTCCTAGTTTGGAATGGTCACTATGGATCCGAATATGCACTAGGTCGAATGGTCAAAAAAGGGTGCCCCGGTAAAACCGGGGTTTGTGTTCCCATGCTGTCAGGGCCCATAGCCGATCAGCCTTATGGTCATGCCTTGACAAGACAAGCCTCCGGCAAATCGTTCGGGAATGGCATACGGCAAACACGGTGTCCTAGGCGCACCAATGCAAATGCAATGCAAAGAAACACGCAAGTGTAGTCAAAACCAGATATCATGAGTTCGAGTCAAGTTCTCTAACTCCCCAGCAGAGTCGCCAGAAACTGTAGACGTCCCCGAACGCCCCGGGAGGGTGCGACTCCCCCCCCGTTCCGTTCGCTCGCGGGTCTACTACAGTTCAAGGACTCAAATGTCACGGTTCTTAATCTTGAACCAAAGAGTCCAAATCCGGTAAATCATTTTTGAAAACAGATTTTTTGAAAGAAGTGCCAAACATGGACTGCTTTGCCAGATACAGAGTCGCCACCTAAATATTTTATTTTTGGAAAATTTAGGAAACCCTGACTCGTTTGCCTAAGGACACGTGTCCGTCATCACCAAAGTTTCCTCGGCTCGGGAACTTGGGTACGATTGGGGAAGGTCACTTCGTGAGCACCCCCGCTCGCCCGGTCAGAGACCGGCCTCTACTAACCATGATATCAAGTTTTGAAAACATTGTGTGTTCTTATTCCGGTTATTAGCCTAGGTTACTATGTGATGCGCACAGCATACAAGTATAGACTGAGTCGCCTCAATTGGAACAAAACATTTTGTTTGTTTGAAAATGGTTTGATGGTGCTACCCGCAGGTAGGCTAAGACGTGGATTTGCCACCCTCGGGTGGGCTTAGAAAACAATGGTTTTGCCACTATCTAGTGGGCTTAAAACAAACATTTGATGAATTGTTCCAATCCAAATAACCCAACCTTCACCCACAGGCATTCAGGCAGTTACATCACATAAGCATATAGCCTCATGGTAAGCATGCTATTCATGGCAGTCACTCACACGCATGCAAGGATGCTAAAGCATAAAAACTCACCGAGTACTCCAAGCCAAAACAGAAACTACATTAGAAATCATGCATGATCCTAAGTATACAGAAATGCCTAATGCAACACATGCAAAAATGCAAACTATAGCAGGCTCGGCTATTCTAAACATGGCATATGGAATGCTACAGCTAACATGTGTTCAACTTGGAATTGAAATACAAATGCAGTTAGTATGATGCGCCGAGCCCGGTGCATGCAAAACAGATGAATGATGCAAACATGCTATCATACTGTATGCTAATTGAAATATGTCCTAATCTAACCATCATAAGCAGGTAAATAAAAGGGAAGAAAGACGTGGGGTTGGAAGACATACATCACACTCACGCACACTTATTACAATTATGCCCTCGCGCAGAGGGTCCAAATAAATATACAGTCCCGAATAAAAGAATAGTACAGTCCAAATAAATATTACAGTCCAAATATGTACAAATTCCTAATTAATTAACAAATTAACTAAGAAAATAAATAAACTGGCATGCAAGCCAGGGACTGTCTTGATTCCATTCCGGATGATGAATGATGCATGCCCGGGTTGCCTTTGCGCGGAAATCCATGACGATGCCCCAATTAGCCTCTCTTTGCACCTGTTCTTGAAATGCGTGCCAAACTTCGAAAAGTTGCTAATTCTTCATTTTGCTGCAATAGAGAGCAGGAAAGGGGCATAGCAATGTATTTTCACAAATGTATGCATGTCTCGATCCTCGTGCCACTAATCACGCATATCGATGCATGATGGCCGAGGAGCCGAATTGCACAACTCAATATGAGATGAATGCACATGAAAACACAACAAGACCTAACTCCATCATGGATGATCCGGAGTGTCGGTGACTGGGGAATTGAGACACGTTCCGTCACTCGGAGTACGAAATGTACCTCGTTTCCCGTGCCCGGGCTAACTCCTATCCCGAACACGATGCAATATGCATGATATGCATGAAATGCAACTAAGGTACAACCTAACATGCAAAATGTTATGGAATGGCATATACGATGCACGAGATAGCATGGCATACACAATGCGCTAATATACATCCTAGCATACACAATGCTATGAAATGAAATGGCATACACAATGCAATATGGACTTACACCAACACAAGTGGACCTCAGTCACACTCACATAGGAGGCCATGAGATGAAAAATGAGACAACTCGAAATATGTGCACACGTGCACGCAAACCGAGGACCGAACCTACGGCACGGAATGCCACTCTAACAAGACATGGCAAAACATGGAATATGGCATATGATCATGCAATATTCAGAGGCAAAATGAGATGCAAAACAGCCCCGAATCATGGCAAAATGATACCCGATGCATGGAATGAGTCCCGAAACATGAATTTTGGGGCATGAAATGGCCTATAGCTATGCAATGCATGCATTATTTGAATATGGAATGTGAAGACAGAAGCAAGGCAGCCCCAAGACAAGCACATTTACAGTTTTAAGCAAGGACAAACAGGGAACACAAGTAGGCCTAAGATAGCATACAAAAATGGCCAAAAAGAGAGAGGTAATGAAGCAAGTGGCAGCTGCTGCCCCTAAACAGAAAAGGGGCCTTCTACAATATTGAAGAGGAGCCAAAAATATGATGTATTACAGTTTATGACAAACCCCAAAAACAGATACAAGTATGCTCAAAATGCTATGCAAAATAAGGGCACCAAGAGAGCTATAACATGAAGTATACAAAGGGTGTTTCAAACAGCCATAGACCCTTAATAAAACATGAAGAGGGGGTCAAAATAGGGCCATTTTCAGTTCGGACCAAGGTCCAAAAACAGAAGCTCAATAGGCTAATAAATCATGCAAAAATGGGGACTAAAGAGGGGTACAATGGCAAGTGATACATGGAGGTCTCAAAAAGTGGTGAGCCCTTCTTCAATGTTGAAGAAGGGCTCAAAATAAGCCTATCTACAGTTTACATCATGCTCCAAAACAGATTGCACATAGGCCAAAAATACTATGCAAGATTATGGCATGCAAAGGGGTAATGAAGCAAGTGCAAGATGGGGGTCCCAAACAGGGTAAGACCCTTAATGAAAGATGAAATAGAGCTCAAAAAAATGCCACTTTCAGTTTTGGTCGGAGCTCAAAACAGCAAGCAAAAGGGGCTAAGAAAACTTGAAAAAAAGAGCTAGAAAGAGAGAGAAATCAACTCACCCTTGAAGACCAATCCTTTGCTGCCTCTTGGACCAAGAAAAGATGCCTCCTAACCTCTGAGAAGATCTCCAAGCTGCTGGAATGGAAGTGGTAGTGTGGTGCTATAACTTGTAGTGTAAAATGGTGTAGGATTTAAAGGGTTTTGGTGCTTGGAATATAGAGAGAGAGAGAGATATAGTGTAGGAGGCTCAAACCAATATGTCTAACCCTTTTT
Source organism: Camellia granthamiana (assembly GCA_036172215.1). Lineage (NCBI taxonomy): Eukaryota > Viridiplantae > Streptophyta > Magnoliopsida > Ericales > Theaceae > Camellia > Camellia granthamiana. Next base: position 81,115,204 of record CM069903.1, read on the forward strand.
CCAGAGCTGGGGGGGTCTGTTATATAGACATAAGAGGGTGAAAAAAGAGGGGGGAAAATGGGGGGGAAATGAAATTCAAATTTCCCCCCAAAATTGGCCTAAAGGGAGATAAAGGGGGAAGTGATAGCTGCGGTTCTCAAACCGAAAAGAGCCCTTCAACAAAGTTGAAGAGGGGCTCAAAATAAGACACTTTGTAGTTTATGACAAGCCACGAAAATAAATACAAGTAGGCCTAAACTATCATGCAAGAAAATGGCATACAAAGGGGCGACGAAGCAAGTGGCAGTAGGAGATCTCAAACAGCAAAAGGTCCTTAATCAAACATGAAAAGGACCTCAAAATATGACTATCTCAAGTTCAGGTGGGAGCCCAAAAATGTAGAATGAAGGTTCGGGAGCCAAAACACGCAGTTTGGGGCCCCGAAAGTGGGCTGTTAGGCACCGGAAGTGGTGTCCGACCACGAAGTCGGTCTCTCGGACCACAGTGTCCCTCAAAAGGGAGGAAATAAGGTGTGTGCCAAAAACCGGAGCAAACAGAGGTGGTTAAGCGGTCCCGAACCGAGGCACACGGCCGACAGCTCCGAAAAATCGGGAACCGGGCTCCAAACGGGAAAAATGGCCTGTGACCACGGAACGTAGCCTACGGCCATTGAGAGATGATCTACTAGACCTCTCCCTCCCCTCAGGGAAAAGAAACAGAGAAAACCGAGCCTGGTTCACAAACCGAGGCAAAGTACCGAAAAGCCCGGAAGTCCGGAGGCAAGGCTCACGGCCGAGATTCTGAAACTTCTGAGCGAGCACGATATGCAACATCACCAAGCGCTCAATCGGTGACGTCTGAGTCTTAAGGTCGGTCAAAAATGGGGTGTCTACACTGGTCGACACATGGGTGTTAAATATTGTACTCATACCAGTATACCTGTATACTGACCCGTTTTGTCTCTTGGCAACTCGGGTACGTTCTGTTTGAGCACAGCTGAGCTTCTTTTGCAAGATTAGTTGAGGTTACGGTGGTGACGAGAAGTAACTATAGTTTTTGGGCATATCTCTTAGATTTCTTTTGTTTTCTTGAGCTTAGGGTTGTTAGTAGTTCATGTATTTATTATTATTATTTTTTTTTTTTTTGACTTTAGTATTGGAATAATTTGACATGATTTGTAACCGTACATTGTTTAAGTTGTTTTGACTAGTTATTGCTACTTTAATGTTGGAGGTATTTGATAGTTATAAAATTATGATAGATGGTTTGATTGGCGTTTTGTTTTTTTATTTCACCCTAAGATTTGGATGATGGAATATTGATTGGGGTTTAATCCTAAGTTAATATTTAATTGTCCAAATTTTGGGTCGTAACATAATGGATGCCACATTAGGGCATAGGAGGATAAGCTTGTTGGATGCCTACAAGGGATACCACCAAATAGCGATGTATCCCCCGGAAGAAGAGAAGACAAAATTCATCACCTCAAAAGGGCTATATTGTTATAGAGTAATGCCTTTCGGGTTGAAGAATACAGGAGCGACTTACTAGATACTGGTCACCAAGATGTTCAAGCAGCTGATTGGGAAGACAGTAGAGGTTTACATAGATGATATGGTTATGAAAATCAAGGAACTTGAGAACCATCTGATCGACTTGAATGTAGTCTTTGACATCCTGAGATCATATTGCCTTCAACTCAATGCCTCAAAATGTGCATTTGGAGTTGGATCCGACAAGTTCCTGGGATACTTGGTCAAAAGGAAGGGCATTGAAGCAAACCCAGATCAGATCAAGGCCATCCTTCACTTGAAGAGCCCAACAATAGCCAAACAAGTACAGATGTTGATTGGGAGAGCAATGGCCTTAAACAGGTTCATTAGTCGAAGTTCAGACAAATGCAAACCGTTTGTTAGTTTGTTGAAAAAAGCCACAAATTTTCTGTGGACAGAGGAATGCAAAGTCGCTTTGACCGACTTGAATAGATACTTGACAACCCCACCGGTGCTGTCGAACCCGGTACCAGGAGAAGAACTATTCCTGTACCTAGCTATTTCAGACCACGCGGTGAGTGCGGTGGTAATTCGAAAAGAAGAAGGAGAGCAAAAGGCAGTGTACTATGTTAGCAAGACCCTTGCAGGAGCAGAAACCAGGTACCTACCTCTGGAGAAATTGACACTAGCCTTGGTGATGGCCTCGAAAAAATTGAACCACTATTTTCAAGCCCACAAGATTTTGGTATTGACGGAGCATTCCCTAAAGTCTCTGTTGTAGCACGGAGATATGACAGGCAGAGTAGCCCAATGGGTAGTGGTGCTGGGCCAATACGACTTGAAATTCAGGCCTAGAACAGCAATCAAAGGCCAGGTTTTGGCCGAATTCACTCCTGATGTGATCCCAAGGCAGCCTCCGGTGAGTTGCGATTTAGGATGTCCAAAAGAGCAAGAAAAAACCCAACTGGGGCCAAAGAACCTAACACCAGCAGTGCAGAAGGAGAAAGTAAAGCCAAAACCCTACGATATCTACATCGGAGACTCCTTCCAGCTCTTCGTCGACGGCAGCTCCAACCGGCAGGAAGTAAGGGCAAGAGTAGTGTTGGTATCGCTAGATGGGTGAATCATAGAACAGTCTATTCGTTTGGGGGCAAGTATGCAACCCGAAATAAAAGGATGATAGCCTATATTAAGGAGGTTGTCAAGCTGCTAACACTGTTCAAGAATTGCCGGCTACAGCAGGTTAGCCGAGATGATAATAGTCATGCCGACACTTTGGCTAACCTAGCTAGCATGATGAAATCAGGTGAGGCTAAGACAATAATGGTGGATTATCTGTCAGACCCAAGTATAGAACCCCTCATCACAGAATATGAAGCAATGTGTGTAAAGATGGGTCCCAGCTGGATGGACGTCATAGTTGTGTTTCTCAGAGATGGCAGGCTGCCAACAAATAAAAAAGAAGCACGTAAAATCAGATTGAAGTCAGCCAGGTTCTGCCTATCAGCAGAAGGCCATTTCTACAGAAGGTTCTTCACTGGGCCCCTTTTGAGATGTGTGCATCCATCCCAGGTAAAGGTTTTTTGGTACGAGATCCATGAAGTTGTATACGGAAGCCATGCTGTGGGCAGATCACTTGCTCATAGGGCCATATCTCAGGGGTACTGGTAGCCCTACATGCAAAAGGATGCTAAACCCTATGTGAGCAAGTGCAAAAAGTGTCAAACGTTTGCACCTTTGATACGCCAACCAGCTACAAATTTGAATCCAATAACCAGTCTGTGGTCATTTGCCCAGTGGGGTATAAATCTTGTTGGGCAATTGCCCAGGCAACAAGACAAAGGAAGTTCCTGATGGTGGCAACTGACTACTTCACAAAGTGGGTCGAGGCTGAACCCTTAGCTTAAATGCTTTGTTTGGGCGAGCCAAACATGGTGACCTCAACCACGAAAGTCTAAAAGAGACTTTGGCGATGTCACGACCCAAACCCGGCCCTATGGGTTTAGCACCGTAACCGGCCAGTAATCCGAGATTACCGAAGGCCTGCTTAACAGTAATACAGTAAAACAGAGTACAGGGCCTGGCGGAAGCCAATACAGTAAGTAAACAATGTCCAATGAGCTGTGACAGTCTGTATGCCAAAAAGATTTTTCATACAATTTACAGAACAGTACACATACATACATGTCATTCAGTGAAACAGAGACTTAATCCCCACTCAACAGTACAGTAAACATTCAGTCTATACAATCCATTCGGTAAGTACAAAGCAGTACAACAGTGCAAAAAGGGGAAATACTAAAACACCCCTAAGCCTTAGCATGATAGGCTCGGAACCTCGCAATGAGGCACATTGGTTGGCTTGACAAAACTGGAGTTTACTCCGACGCTTCTAGCTTTGATCCGGTGCCTGTACACCTACATATATATATGAGCAGTGAGCTAAAGCCCAGTGAATAACACAATGCGTAAAGGAGTTAAGAATGAATGTCCTTACAGTAATGAAAACAGTTCATTGATTCAGTATATCTGTCATTCAGCGATATGCGGTACATCCATTGGCATAGCAGTACAGTAAACGGTAGGTCTTAAGGACCGAACAATAATTGATGGCCATCAATCAGTAAGCAGTAGTGGTTCCAGCATGGGAACCGAGTCTATTAGACAAATCCACCCGTTCATAGACCGTCAGTGGGGCCATCCGTTCACAGACCGTCGATGGCAAAGATTTCTCAAACGGTAGCAGTAACAGTAAACAGTAGTTGCTAAGGATGCCACAATACAGTTCAGAATATAGGACATACATTCATACAGTCAACAATATCAATTCAGTAAACAGTTCAGTTCAGTATTTCAGAAGATAATCATTTGAACATATCTTTACACAATTGTTACTCACAGAGTTCTGGGCTACAGTATGCTAGAGCGTGTCTCCCTGGAATGCCAACCCTATACAGTTAACAGAGTGAACACACACTAAGTTCATAGTTGGGAAAGATAATAACTTAATCCCTAAATGCCTCGGTGTGTTCTACATCTATATCCTCATTAAGATGTCTAAAACTAGGCCTAGGAATGCCTATGATGGAATGAGGATGCAAAGATGTATTCAGAAAACATTTGTAGAATTTTCAGTGAAACAGAGTCCCGCTCGAGCGCAGGTTTCCCCGCTCGAGCGGACAAGCAGACAAAGGTACCCGCTCGAGCGCCACTTTCCCCGCTCGAGCGTGTCACTCAATACTCCACTCGAGCGTACATTTCTCCGCTCGAGCGGACTGATGAACAGTGCAAAGTACTGGATGCTCGATTTCTCCGCTCGAGCGCTACTTCTTCCGCTCGAGCGGACTGTAAAACAGGTCAAAGCACTGGGAGCTCGATTTCTCCGCTCGAGCGCTACTTTCCCCGCTCGAGCGGGAGGCAAAAATCTGGAAAAATCCAGGTCTGTGTTCTAAGTCCAAAACTCAAATTTGATGCTCCCAATTCGATCCTCTTGGGCCCATTTCCTGGAAAACTCTTTTAAACACATAGAATAACATGTTTCAAAACTCAATTTAAGAAATCAAAGCCCAAGGGTGTTTCAATTAAACCCATTTTCAAACCCAATTCTCATGAACGATGTTCGAACATGACATGCATGCACTTTAAACAATTTTAAGCCTCAATGCTAGCTCAAATGAGCTCAATTCTTTGAAAAACAAGATGAAAACATGGTCCTAAGCATTAACATGGACATGCATGCAAAAATCCATGAAGAACAACCTCCAAACTTAACAATATGCACATGCATGCAACAATTGAGTTCCAATTCAACATGTTTGAACTCAAAACATGACTTAACTCTACAATGAAGCATGAATCATGCAAGAATCAACTTAAACACAACATTAAGAAGGTAAAATCCTTACCTAAGTCTTGAATGTAAGATGAACAAGCTCAACTATGCAATCTATACTTCAAATCTTCCAATTACAAGCCAATCTTCAAGTTTGAACTCAATTCTCTCCCTCTCTCACTCTTGGTCGGCAATAACAAGGAAGGAGCTGAGCAAAAGGTGTGCCTAAGTGTGTAATAAGGCTTAAATGTTGATCACATAGTGGGCCACTCACAATGGCATTAAGGTAAATATGTCAAACTATGCAATTTAGCTTATTTAAATCTAATTTAGTCATACCAAATCACATTTTAATTAAATATACTATAAAATCACATAAATTCTACTGATCATGGAACATCAATCAATTTACGGTTCGGCCGCCGATAAGGCCTTCAATTGACAGTTTAAACAAAACAAACTGAACAGATAATCAAATAGTCAAACAGATAGAATGTAATTCAATACAATTCGATCAGTCATAGGCAATCAATTCAATTTCAGATTTCAGTCAGTCAGTTCAGTGATCCAGTCAGTTCAATTACCAATCATAATCAGTTTCAGTTTAACAGTGATCGGTGGTTAATCGGTAATTAGTAACGAGGGTTGTTACAGGCGATAAGCATGTGGTACATCCTTAATGTGAACTTAAGAGAGACTTAGGTTCACGTTAGGAGACAGGAAATGAGACTGGAATAAAAACATAACACTTGTGAAATTTTTGAACAAAAATTTCACAAGTTGAAGTTATTCGAGATCATTGACAAGAAGTATTAGACGAAATAAGCCAAATTCGAGGTAAGCTTATTACACTGTACGTGAAGTATAATTGTCAGAGGTACCCAGTCTAGTTGTTAGACTTGGAATGGTGGAGTCTTGCTAGAAGGTAGTTAGTACAAGTGAAGAAACAACACTTATAAAAGTTTTTGGAAAAATTTTATAAGTGATGTCTGGTCGAGTTAAATAACAAAGGTGGTTACCCGAGACAACTAGTTTCGAGGTGTGAATTTATCCGAGGTATGTGGACCCGAGGTAAGGATCCAAGTTGAAAGGCTTGAAAAGGATCAGAAAAATTCTGATTAGAAATAGATGATGAAAAGTTTGTCGACGCGACGGATGAAGCAGTTACAGGAGCTTGAAAACACGAAAATGGCGGTTTTCGTAGAGAGAGAAGATCAGAGAATAAAGAGAGATTGCAATTATGAAAATGAAAAGACGAAGAGAGGGGAAGGGAATTTTGTCAAAAAGGTGGCAAAGCGAAATAAGGTACCTTGGGCAACGTGCCTATCAGGTGGCGTAGACAGAATCGACGTGACTTGACGGTGCGTGCCAGGTACAAGCCAGTAACTGAGGGACACGTGGAGAAAATGGTTGAAAAGACTATGCGTGACAGCTCATACGCAGTTAAAACTCTTGAGATTCTTGAAATAATGAGGCAATAACCTCGGCTAGAAGAGCGATCTCGGTTGAGATGCCTAAAGAACTTAATTCGTGGTTCCTAATCCTTGATAAAGTGGACAGCTGAGTCCTGGTTACTTGGAGCCGACAAGTCATGATATCGTTTGAAGAGAAGAATGAATTTTTAGCCAACATGTAGTGTGGACAAATGATGTAGGTTCCATCACCTCAAGTTGCCGAGGTAATAGAATCTAGGGAGCAGTTGTGGGGAAGTATTTTGTGAATGACAGTACATGGCTAAGGTGACGCTAAAATGTCAGCTGAGATGCCACGTGGCCTGATCTCGCTGCCGACATGATCTCGGCTAGGCCGAGATTATTTGCGGAGATGCCGAAATTTGAGATAAGCAGATAAGGGACCAAAGTCTTAGAACAAGGAAGGATCTCAATTTGGATAAAGATAAGGCTTAAGGAGAGTTTCTCTCTATCTAGTTGAGTGTTCAGGATGAGCATTGAGCCTCTATCTAGTTGAGTATTCAGGATGAGTATTGAGCCTGAGTCTATTGAAGTGAGGCTTCTAAAGGTATCAGGTCACTGCTGGTTATAAAAGTAAAACACTCTCATGGGTCAAAAGTAAGTTTTTTCTGGTGAGTTTAAGCACTATTTGTTATCTGTGAGAGATATTGTTTACTGACTTGATCGTCAAAGTGTCCTCAAGTGGACGAACCATCGCGGAATTCTTATCTTCTTGTTACAGGTTATTGGGCTTAATCTATTCTGCCGGTGCTCTCCAGCTGACAGCTGAGTTTCCCTTTTGGTTGTGTAGTAAAAAATAACACCCACAGTCACTAATATTATAACAATATGAAATAAATAAATAAGAATCATAAATATTTCATGGATCTTGAATTTGTGGAAAAAAATTACGAAGGGAAAAGTAACAGAATAATTAGTCTTTATTTCATTGAAAAAAATTACTAAAATTGATAATCAATCAGGTTATTAATCAAATTGGATCATATCGTATCCTTGGATCATATCGTATCCTTATTTATCTGATTTACTTGGTGATGTGATTAGAGCGATTCAAATAATTGAGTTATTAGATTCGATTTCTTCTCAACGGGTTCGGATTTTTCAACTTGGATCGAGATAAAATATGATCAATTGATAAGCCTACTTCAAACTAATACATCTTTGCTCATGAACTACCTATTTTTCATAATTAACACCTTAAACTATTGAAGTAAATCAATAATACACATCTAACTATAGTATTACTATCTTGGATGTAGTTTCTATCAAGTTGTTATCTTAACTTGATAGGGCGTTTGGGCTTGATGTATTTTAGAACTGATTTTGATGATTCGAACCGTTTTTTTTTTTTAGATTCATTAAGTAGAATATTGATTAAAAAAATCAAAATGATTGGATATCAGTAGCGATATGTTTGAACCATATTTGTTTTTAAAAAGTAAATGACAAATATAATTTCAAGAATAACTATCTATTTTTTATAATACAAATTTAATTCAAACATATAACTACCGATATCTAATAATTCTTAATTTTTTACATCAATATTCTATTTAATAAGTCTTAAAATATGAATGATGTAAATTATCAAAATAAAATTTATGATAAATTCTACTGACGACTCAAATTTTTTTAGGAAAATGAGTGGGAGCACTAATTAGTGCTCCCACTAATGATGTGGCAGTAGGGCACACCATGAATGATTTGATGTTTTGGTCTTAGTGTTGTATTTTTTTTTTTTTATTATTGAATGCCATGTCATTAGTGGTCGTTTTAGAGTTCCAAAATTAGTGGTCATTTTTTTGAGTGAAGCTTAATCCTACTATTTCTCCGGGCAGCCAATATGGATTTGACTAGAGACTGCGTTCTTTTCAACCCGACACCCCTTGTGCCATCACTTCTGATCTATTCTTCCAACGAGTTGACACAAATTAAATCAATTTTAATAGTTCAAGGTGTAAAATAATAAAATTCATAGCTCATTAAATAAAATAATATAAGTGTAATAATTTAAAGGGTAAAATGACAATAAATAAAAATGTTAAAGGAATTAACATATTTAGATTGATGTGAGCTACTATATAATAAATAGATATGTGAATCTCTTAAATTTGACTAACCAATGACTATTGATAAAATCGAGTAAAGAAAAAAAATTCATGCAACCAACTAGTGGCGGAGCCACATAAGGACCGGGGGATCACGTGCCTCTCTGGATTTTGTATTTTTTTTATTTTATTTTTTTTACAAATATAAAGAAAATATTTTAAATAAAAAAATTACAAAAATATCATTAGAGTGAAATGTCAATGACATTTTAAAAATTATGAAAATAATAATAGTTGTTTTGATTGAAAATGAAGAGACTACTATAAACTATATTATCTATAAAAATTTTAAATGTAATGGTGATATCATTATTATTAACATGCAAGTATAAGTAATCTTACTATAAAGATATGAAATTTATTGAATTGTTAGTTACATTTGACATGTGAATTTCACTCTCTATGTGTTTATTTACTATTAGTTGGTGATATCGCATACTAATGATGACATGATATTACCATTATATTAAGTTTTTAATCAAATTTTGTATAAAAAATAATTTATCATTATATAATTTATTTTAAGACTTATATCTATATTTTTTTATATTGTCCATGATACTCTAGTTATAAATAATATTATTTTTTTGAAGTTTCTCGAAATCAATTGTAAAAACTTGCATGAAATACTTTTGTAAAAATTTTCAATATTGTAATTAGTAATTGCCCCCTCAATTTAATTTTCTAACTCCGCCACTGCAACCAACCTATTTGCTAGAACTTAAAACTTAATTTGATTAATTTGAGGGATAAAGTAAAATTCTCATCAAAAAATTTTAACACCCTTAACAATTTAGAACATAGTAAGAAATTTTTTTTATTAATTTAAGATACTAACCGCTGAAATTTATTAATCACGATACAAAATGACACAAGTGTAATAATTGGAGAACAAGTGTAATAATTGGAGAAGGCAAAGTGAAATTTTCCACACCTTTTTATAACTCCTCCACCACTGGAAACAAAAAAAAACAAAAAAGAAAGGCCATAGCCACTTGAGCTCATATCATTGTTCACGGCAAACAGAGCAGTATTATGAAAGGAAGCAAATATATGATCACTGCAACAAGTAACACTCACTCAAAACCAGCCAAATGTGTATACAATGTTACAAAGTTAATTAAAACAAAAACAAAAACAAAAGCAAACAAAATACAACTAGCTCTTGATCCAAACGTATTCCCTATAAATATGTTGTCAATATTGTGAACGAACTCATACAACAACAGTGAAATTTAATATATGCTCTCTGATAGACTAATATGCCAATGCACATTTTTTTGGGTTTCTTTAAGCTATCAAATGATTTAAATCCCCCACTCAAAGCCCCTATCCCCCTATGCAAATGCAGATTCCAGGCTTACTAGAACAAGAACACCAAGAGAAGCTTGTGGGCCATCAGAGACAAACTGAACTTCACAAAAAACATTGCACTATGGCCCGCAAATTTCAGGGTGTTCTGAAATTTTCTCATAGAAGAGCACACTGGCTTCTGCAGCAAGAACATCTCTCTCTGATACACTGTACACTTCTGAATCAGATATACAAAACCAATGAGCGTCACCTCCTCCATCGTTTTTGGCTCTCACTCTTCTGTAAACAGTGTAATGCCCACCTGCAGCTCTTCCAAAGTGCTGGACAACAGAAACTAAACAGTATATATAATGTTGTGAAGGTGCCAAATGGCAATTCCCATCCACCTGCACCAAGACAGAAAAGCAAAAACAAAAATTATGAGTAGCAAAATACATGAAACAGTTCACCTGTTTGCTGTTTTAATGCAATAACAGGTTCTTAATTTACCAATAAAGAGACAAGGTTGAAAAGTTAGTACTTTGTAACATAATACGAATTTGAGGGGAGAAACTATTTAAATCAAAATCCCCCATTATTAGTTGAAGGCATGCGGGCGACTCGAGAAAATAACCAAGAGGTCCAACACCAAAATGTCATTTTGTTTCCATCAAAATAGTTTTGACTCCTAGTGGATTGCAAAGGAGCATGAATGGAAAACCCAAATTCACAATTTCCATCAAGACAATGTTATTCAAATTAGAACACAATAAGAATGTCTGAATATACTTCAAGATTACAATTGTAACAGCCTAACTTGCTTATGTATTCTCCTATTTAATTTGCAACTTGTGTATGTAGTTCATCTATTATTTTGAGGTGAATTATATTCTATTATTGTAGTTCAAAACTAAAAGAGAAACAACTTTGGAATCTTTTATACTTTTTTTTTAACAAGTAAAGAACTAATTGATATATTTGGATTATTGACTTCATATTTTCTTTTACTACTCAATTCCATTCTAGTTTCCAATATCTTTATGGTTGTATAGTCCTGACATGTTCAAATAGTAACATTCAGCTTATATAGATTAGGTTTGAATTTCCATTTGTTTCCACCATATTCTTTTGCCATTTCCACTTCCTACTGGACTGAAATGACATACCAAAACAAAATTTTGATTCTTGAATATAAAAAAATAAATAAACAAATAAAAAATACGGCAAATTCAAGTACCCAGATTTAATTTTGACATACAATGCAGACAAGTTTTCATCCCACAATAATGACAAAGTAAATAGGTGGTTCCACATCTACTTTCAGATACATATTTGAGCAGTTCTCATTCCAAAAGATTTTGGAGATGAAAAATTTGAACACTAATAGCTGAAGAGTCACTCCAGATAGATTTTCTCAAAGATATATATCTAATAAAATAAACCCGAATTTAAATTTCAATGTTGAGACCAAACCCCTCATTTCTAGTACAAGTCCAAAGTAAACATATGAAACACTACACAGGCCTTATGGCATGAATCACATGGCCCAAGGGTAGCCAATAGTTGTAAGAGAGAAGAAAAACATATTCAAATTTCTGTAGCTGCTTGATTTTTTTTTTTTTTTTTTTTTTTTTGGGGGGGGGGGGACACGGCCCAAGGGTAGCCAATAGTTGGAAAAGAGAAGAATAAACATATTCAAGTTTCTGTAGCTTCTTGAATTTGGAGAGGGGGGGGCATATTTCTCATTAATGCCTCAACTAACTCCGCATTGCACATATCTTACTTATTTAACACTAGAAATAAGTTACAACATTTATATTTAATCTATATTCAATCCAACCAAGCTTTCTATATAAGCAAGTAGGCAACTAACCTTGTTATCAGATTGCATTGTTATATCACCAACCATGATGTCTGAGCAACCTCCACTTTGGGGAACATTTGATTCTCCTTGAAAAGCTTGCCCATGGGTGTTAACAGAAAGTTCAAATGCAGATTGTCCCAATTTCTCTGGAATCGCTGCTTTTGAATAATTGTTCTTCCCCATTTGCCCATAAATGCCATTTACCATGCTTGTATCAAGTTGCAGACGGAAGTGATTGTGGTAGGGCTGATGTTGCAGACTCTGCAAATTTTCTTCCCAGTTCTTTGTTCCCACACCACTCTTCATGAAGGGGTATATGTTCAAAATCAACGGAAATGATACATGGCCCTAGAATTACCAACAAAGCAATTACCAATGAAAATAATCAAAACCATCCTAGAGAATATTTCAGAAACAAACTAAAGTCCATCTAGAATACAAAACCTTGCCAGAAAAAGTACTGATCTAAAGATGGGAAATGGATGAATGCAGGCAAAATATTGATATATGAAAATAGGAGAGGTAAGAGGCAATTAGAGTAACAAGAAAGAACTGTAGGAGATCAAAGATAATAATTTCTTTCACCCAAAATATAGTTTAAGACGTTGATAAATTAAATAGGGTAAATTACACTAACACTCCCCAGTTTATGACAACTATAAGCACAAGCACACCCCATCAGGTTTCTTATACAAGTAACAGCCCTTAATTGACAAAATACAGCAACACCCCCTCCATTAACTGTCCCTTAAAATACTAGATGGAAAATGCTAAAAAATTGTAACATGACTAATTTGCCCTTAGCCAACAAAATTTAATTATAATCATTTTGGGTAAATTACAATGATCTCTGCGGAGGTTTCTTCAACTGACAAACGAAGAAAACAAAACACAACCATGAGCCCTAAAAGTTCCAAATTGTTCTTGAATAGAGCTTTTCTAAAATAGACATTAGAACTTTTTTTTCAGACTTCTTTTCCTATATAGAGAATGTAAAAAATGATTCTTGCCAATGGCCTTGTGGCCTAGTGGCATGGGTGCAGCACTTGGGTGCTTGCAAGGGTGAGGTTAGGGGATCAACTCTCCCAGGTGCTAATCTAACAACTAATAACCAATTTTTGCCGATCCAAAAAAACAATTTTGATTCTTGTTATTTTGATATAATAAAATAAAAATGTATTTACAACTTAAAAAACAAAGAAATTGTTCTTTATATTTATCTATTGTCATGTGGCTCATGTCCCTATAGTATCATATCTTTATTTTTTTAAAAATTACCAAGTCAGCGTATCTATATCATGTCATATTTGTGCTTCTTAGTATGACAGTCGTGGAGCAGCACTCATGGTCTTTGTTGGTGGAATCAGATGGGCATGAAGAATAGAGAAGGATCAAGCAACAATATAATTTGAAAGAAGAGATGCATTGATGGTTGTGGGCCTTGTGGAAAAGAAAAGCGGTAGTTGTCATGCCGATGGGACCATCATGAACAGGGGCACTGGGTTTTAGTTGAAGGGGTGGGCAGGGGGGCAAAGAGAAAGATAGAGTTGTTTCATGTAATTAGTTGACTTTTAATCAAAAAATTATTATTTTTAAATATGTTTTAAAGGTATTACATATCCTCCATTGTCCAACAAACTCTGACAATAGAGGTTAGATTGATTTCCATAAGGTTAGATGCGTCTATCATTTGCGCAAATCTCAGGGAATGTTAATGCATTTTACCCATTCATTTTCTTAAACATTAAGTTAAATATAATAAATAAGAAACAGAAGAATGTAAAAATACGTACTTCATTAAACACTGTTAGCTCATAACTTTAACAAGGGGTTCAGTATAAAATAAGCAAAACCCGAGAGGGTGTCCCTGTATTTATAAGAAACCTAAGCGGGTATTTTTGCAGTTTACCCACTTAAATCCAAACAATACATGGATACAGTACCTGAAGTTTAACCAACTCTCCAAATTCATTCACTGAAACACGTTGCAGATGTATGCATAGAATCTGCAAATATATGATCACAGTTAGACTGATAGGCATGCATCGAAATAAAAAAATATTGCCAGATGTAATAAGAAAGTGAGACTATGCCAACACTGTCTTGATAAGAACTGATAGCGAAGTGCCCAATACTAGACAAGAAAATGAAGATACCACTTACGAGGTTTTGCTAATAAGAACCTCTTCTCAGTGTTCACTTCCAGGGTCATACTACCCAGTATCAGTGAATGGGGTTCAATGAGGGTCATGAAAATTATACTTGTTCCCAGCGGTTTTTAATCAGTTAATTGAAAGAATTTAATCCATTGCCCAAGATAGTCGAGCTATGAAAAGCCCATAAACTACGAGAAAAAGGATCCGCATTAGCCTGTTTTCCTAAATCCTCCCTGCCTCTTGAGTGAATGTCCAAATCCATTTAGTGACTGAACAGATCACCTTACAGTTATGAAGTACGGGTGTCAGGTACAGGTATGTATCTAGAGGTCGGACTCATCAAACCGTAAATTTAAGGATATGCGGACTCAGCAAAAAAATGTCATATTTTTTATTATAACAATTATACAATAATATGTACATATAATAATAGTGTTATACACAATTATATAAGAAGTGTCCATTGAAAAGTATCCGACACATATCTCATACCCTTGTCCGAGTGTCGGGTGTCCAACATGGATATTTGATTTATTTTGAAGAGTCTATGTAACATAGACCATCACTTCAAAATAGGTATTGTAGATGTATCAGACAAATGAGGATATCGACACGTTGGGGACACAATTGAACATTAACCATTCAAATTATTTAATTAATTAGAATAGAATAAACTGTTAATCATTTTTTTCGAATTTGTTATCACGTGTACATTAATCATGGGGTGTAGTGTGTTTGGATAGGAGTGGATTTGATTATTTCTGACTGAACTTTAGAGGATAGGAGTCTTGGATTTGTGATTTGTTGGGGCACAAAACCTGGAACTCAGATTTTGGCCAGAGAGGTCAACCGGCTGAACGACCAGTCTATTGTCCACGGTTGATCCCCTCTGGGATCTCAATTTCATTATCAGAGCGGTCAACCGCTCTACACATGCCAGTCGACTGGTTAGTTCTGTCTGCATGTTGCGACATTGTTTTTAGGCAGAAACCTATGGGGGCCACCCCTACATTCCTTTTTGTTCGACGTAAACATCAAAACTGGTTCATTTTCTTCTTTCTCCTTTTCTCTCTCACACCCAAAACCCTACCCTAAACTTCTCTCTAGATTTTGAACATCAAAGAGGTGGAGTTGATCTCTAGAGAAGGAAGAGGAGTTGTAGAGCTTCTCAAGAGCTTTGATTCTACCAGAATGGATTTTTGTCTTAGTATCATTTCAAGCCTTGAGGCAGGGGGTTTCTACCACTCACATGTATATCTATGGTTCTCTGTGTTATTTTCTTGGAATGAATACTAAAAACACCACTCACATGTATATCTATGGTTCTTTGTGTTATTTTCTTGGAATGAATACTAAAACATGAATTGTTCTCCTATTCTAGTTATTTTATAGTAGAAATTTTAGATGAGCATGGTTGTGTATTTTGATTTCTCCCTATAAGGAGTCTCTTTGTAGTAGAAATTTCATGAACTATATATCTGAGAGTCTCAATTTGCTTAATTGCTCCATCAATCAGAAAATTTGTTTTGGTAAGAACATAATTCAAGATGAACTTGAAAGTAGAAATTATGAGAGGAAGTTTAAAAACTATAAAGAATACGTTTTGTACCTTCGGACTACGTGCAATACTTAGTTGCTTGAAAGTATGTGAAAAACTGTTTGACCATGGCAGTGCTTCAAGAAGAGGAAGATTTTTGCAGTCACAAGAACCTTCTTGCTCACAACACCGCCTAAGTTTTCCAATATCTGTCTGACAAGAAAGGCACCAAAACCACATAAGATAGCCTCAGAAAGCCATTATAATTTAGAAAAAGCTCAAGATTATTTCAAGAAAATTAGGAACTCAATAAAAGGACCAGACTTAACGTAGTTATACAAAAGAATGGGATAATAAGAAGTAAAGACCCTTCAATGTAAACCATATCATGCAAGTGCCATAAGGTGGTTTTGGCAAGTGAGCTAGTAATGAACTGAGGACTGAGTAGTAAAAAAATAATAGCATTCGTAACAGAAGATTACCTCATTTTCAGCCATTGAAGATAAGTACTTCATTGCAGCAACATGCCAACAGTGGCTGCAGCAGTAATTCTCAAGTCGTTCTGCCACAAAGAATTGCTTCAAGCAATCCTCCAAGGAACATCTTGGCATCTAGGATTACATGCAAAAACAGACGAAAGGTAATGTATTTATTATTGAAAAATATCACCACAAAGATGGAAACAAGTAAGGTTTACACATAACAAGAATCTCACATAAACATACAATGTTACCACCATTACTAAGCATGGGCGAAAGATGCAAGCTATGAAAAAATTGAAAATCCAGAGAGATCTGCAAAATGAACAAAGTAATATATATTTTAATTATTACTCAATTTACAAAGTTACTGAGCATGAAATAAAAAAACAAAGAGTGCCATGTGAATGTGATGTATAATAAAGAGATCTTCCATAAGAAAAATCAATACAGATGGCATGGTTGTAGTTCATAGGCCACAGCATCCAAAGAGCAAATATAGATTCAGTTAATTAAATGGTAGGATTTCATAATCAGTTCTTTCTAAGCAAATTGATCCAATTGCTAACACTCCATGCATACATTAGCCACCAATAACCTACTTCACTTTCAGGCCTTCACATGCAATAGAGATTTGTTCATATATGCTATAATAAAAGCAAGACCATTCAGAAGCAACTCAGTTCAGAAACATTCTTATGAGTACCATTCAACCTGAAACGAACAGCTTTCACAAGTTAAATTGCTGCCAAGAATTCCATCAAAAGGCCCTAAGAAACTTCGTTGCCATCTTTCCTGCTCACTTTGATCCACCCCCCTCTCTGGATGAAGAATCCTACAGTTACGAATGGCAGACACATCTGCCAGAGAGCTACAAATTGGAACATAACAACTTGAAACTTCTTCTCTTAAAGAAGACAAAATATGAAAGAATGCTTCTTCAGCATCCTACACACAGAAACAACAACACATTAGGCAGCAGATCATATAATTACTCCAAATCTTTCAAAATATAGATCACGAAAAAAATTCACCTGCTGGCTTGCTAGATTGAAGTTAGAAATGTAATGATTCATCACAAGCATTAATTTCCATGGACTCAATACCATTCTTCCATGTCGGACATTACATAATTCTGCAGAAATATAATGCTTATTACAAATTCACATTGAAAAAGACATTCTGTTTTTAACTGGCAAAAGGCTGAACCAGAATCAACATGTTACAAGCATAACAATACCAAACACTATAACCTGACTGACGCCGGACAATCAAAAGGAGAAGAATAGAGAGAGTTAAGAAGGAGAATCAAGAAGAAGATTAAAGAAGAATAAGAAATGAAACCTAGGAATCACCACCTACGTTGTTTAAAGTCTACACAAAGACAAAACAAAAAAAGTCAACGGAGAAATTTAATTTTCATTCATCAAAAGCATCCCAACTCAGTACAATAGAAGCTATTTATAGGCAACTCCAAAACCCTAATGCTGTGTTTGGTTGGGGGATTTGAGGAGAGATTTGAAAATGAAAATGGAAAGGGAAAAAGCGTGTGAAACTAGGTGAAATATAGGTATGTTTTATTCACATTTTATCTACATTTTCCATTTCCCTTTCCAAATCCCTCCTCAAATCCTCCAACCAAACACAGCATAAAAAAAACTAACCAAAAATAAAAATGACTAAGTAAACAATAAAACTCAACAAATCCATAAATAAACAATACTAATATAAATCCATGAGCTTTACTTCTCCAACACCTTCACGATCCCCATCAACTGTCCCCAGCTGGAAAAAATTCTCCTCTGGAGAGTGGGAATGGTAATTTGCTCCCACAGATGTATCTCAAGTTGGCAAAGCACTTCAAAAGTCCAAATAGGCTACAACAGGGGTGATGTAATGTCAGCGAAGTGATCTACGAAATTAGCAAGATGCAAGGAGACTCAGCGATATGCGTAACCAATTTAGGGTGTTGCAATGGGCTTTCAATACAGAAACAGCAGCAAGAGGTTGATTGTTGATGGAAAAGACAAACAACAGACATGGCTTGTGACGAACTGACTAAACAACGTCAGAATCCGGTGAAGGCATGATGAGAATCCAACAAATGACAGACAGCTTTCAATAACAGTAAGGCAGTGTGACTGTAGAGAGGACAACAAAAAGCAACAAAGGTACACTGATGGTGCGGCGATGGTGCGATGGTAGTGATAGATCAAACTAGATCATATGAGGATGCAACTTTGGCTCATGATTGGAAGCAAAGATGACGGTCAACAAAATAAATTCTATTTTCTTTTTGTTTAGTTTTTATTTATCAAATGGTCAAAGCCATATGAAGATACAACCATGTTGATTTGATTCATACGATAGTGATGATGGTTAAAAACAAGAAGGCCGTGTCAAGAAGGCAACCACGGTCAAATAGAAATGGTAGATCTATTTTAGCTCTGATACCAAAATCGATGCCAGACAATCAAGAAGAGAAGAACAACGCATGCACGTGAGAGAGAGAGAGAGAGAGAAAGAGAGAGAGAGAGAGAAGACTGAAGAAGATTAGAGAAGAAGAAATAAAACCCAGAAATCACCACCCAGGTTGTTAGGAGTTAAAAACAAGCAGGCCGTATCAAGAAGGCAACCACGATCAAATAGAAATGGTAGATCTATTTTAGCTCTGATACCAAAATCGATGCCAGACAATCAAGAAGAGAAGAACAACGCATGCACGTGAGAGAGAGAGAGAGAGAGAGAGAGAGAGAGAGAAGGCTGAAGAAGATTAGAGAAGAAGAAATAAAACCCAGAAATCACCACCCAGGTTGTTAGGAATTAGAACCCCCCCCCAAAAAAAAAAAAAAACAAAAACAAAAACAAAAACAAAAAAAGAAAAATCTCAACAAACAAATTTCATTTTCATTCATCAAAAGCATCCCAAATCATTACATTAGAAGCCTATTTATAGGCAACTCCAAAACCCTAAAGGAAACTAACTCAAAAAAATGACAATAAATAAATAATAAAACCCAACAAATTTATAAATAAACATACTGATATAATAAATTCCAGAGTCTTATTCATCCTACACCTTCACTATCCCCGTCAGTAACACTTTCTAGTCACATCAGGCTAGCTCCTATTTCACAGACCAGTTTGCAAACCAAGTTAACAAGATCATATCGAACAATTTTTGCCAAGCATAATCAACACCAAAACATATTATGATGACTGATTAATTGATACATAGCCAAAACTTAGCATGACTATACAATTCAAATAACATACCAAATTATTGCTATTTAATCAAAAGAAATAAATATAATGTTACAATTCTAAGTAAGCACTACAAAAATATACTTTTGTTTTGTATTATTATTTCTTCCATTTTGATACGTTATGTGGGCTAACTGAATAAGTTAATAGTCGAAGTAGTAAACAAATAGCCATTGTTTTGTATCATTATGAAATCTATGACCACATACAGGGGCGGAGCCAGAATTCCTCCAGTGGGGAGGCCAAGAAGCCAGAAGGAAGACATGGGCAGATCCCAGCGAAAAGTCAGTCACATGGGTCGGGTTTTATTTGATTAAATAATTATTAAATATTACTTAATATAGGCCAATTGGCTCAAAATTACAAGATATTAGTCTTAATTTAAACATTATTTGTATGGTTTTTATAGTTGAATAGGTCAAAATGTATGAATTCACAGATACAAAAGTAAGGTGATATTCGGTAATAGTTGATGAAATTTTAATGTAATTAACATATTTTCCATTCAACTTGTTAAAATAATTTTTATATAACTTCAGTTTAAATATTACACAATATTTTTAGGTTCATAAAGCTTCACAAGTGGTCCAATTATAAAGTATAGGAAATCATGTAAGAAACTAATTTATTTTCTCTAGCACATTTTAATTGCTTTTAGTAACACTTTTTTGTTTAATATAATTTCACACCAATCAAGTAGACCATACTATTCGTTTATTGTAAGGGTTTTGATTATGAATGACTTGTCAGCAAGGGCTGAATTAAATTTTTCAATGATGTTAGGTGACCATCTTTTCTTACCAATGCAGTGTTGATACATAAAATAATAAATAAAACATGGTTGAAAATGTGGTCATCTATTAAGTATTAGTATATAAGGGTAGTTATGTCTTTTGTTCCTTTAGTCTTTTATTATAAGTATGTGTAAACCCTAATGTGTTTAGGTGTGTGAATAATATACAGCAGCAGCTCTCTCTTTTCTTCCTCTCTTTCTTTTCTTTCTTTTAGGCAAATCTAACATGGTATCAGAGCCTCATCTTCCTCCTTGAATATTCTTTTCTTTTTCTTGTTTCTTTCATTCTTCCCTGTACACAGGAAAAAAAAAAAAAAAAAAAAAAAAAATTCCTTTATGGTCGAAATTTGATGGGTTTTCACCCTAGATTTTTATTTTAATTTTTTGATGAGTTTTTGAGTGTTTTTCCAATTTTTGTTGATTTTTGGAAAAACCGATTGATTTTTTTGGAAGTCCATGCTGGGGTTGTTTTTGGCTGTTTTTTCCCTTCCTCCCTCTACCTTGGGAGCCAACTGGGACTGTTCTAGGGTTGGGAGGACTAGTTTTGATGATTTGGCAAGGTTTCACTTTATTTTTGTCAATTTTCCTCAGTTTCAGCACGTTTTCTCTCAGTTTTTGACTGGTTTTGGCCTCTCCAGCCCTTGTTTCGGCTCTGTTTTTGTCTCTAGAGGTAACTTTTGTCCCTAAGTTGAGTTTGTGGATTCGCCTCTGTTGGTTTGTGCTGTTTTGGGCTGGTATTTGTTTTTTTCCTATTGTGGGCATTTAATCTTCAATGGCTGAGGGTGAGACTAAGGATACAATTAGTGATGAGGGTGGCCTCCGTCGTGTTATGACTCTTACCGACAATCCCTCTCTTCAAATTAGTCCCGTTAAATTGGATGGTTCCAACTATTTGATTTGGTCACGCTCCTGTGGTCTTGCTATTGCTGCTCGCCGTTTGACTGGCTACATTACCGGTTCTCTTCTCTTACCGGATGGTGATGACTCACTCCATACTCAATGGATTTCTGAAAATGCTCTTGTTATGACTTGGCTAATCAACTCTATGCAGCCCACTATTAGTCGGAGTTTCCTTTTATTAGATACTGCTCATAAGATTTGGACAGCTGCAGCCCAAATGTACTCCCAACAAGGTAATGATGCACAGGCGTATGAGTTGAGGAAGAAGCTTTGGAGCTTAGATCAGAAAGATAGATCACTCGCAATCTACTATGCTGAGTTGAGTAGTTTGTAACAGGAACTAGACTATTACCAAAGCTTCCAGGCTGTTTGTTCTCGGGATGCCACGTTGTTTCAGCAAACTGTTGAGAAAGAGCGTATGTATGACTTCCTTGCTGGCTTGAACTTGGAGTATGATCAGATTCGCGTCCAGGTGTTGGGTCGTTCACCTTTTCCCACCCTACGCGAGGCTTATGCCCTTGTCCAGCAAGAGGAGAGTCGTCGTAGTGCTATGGTGCATTCCTCTATTCAGGATCGTTCTGCTTTAGCTATTGCTCCTCCTACTCGGGCTCCTCGGCCTAGTCCGGTTCAGTCTGGGAGTTAGGGTACACTGGTTGATCGCGATCGCTTGAAGTGTGATTATTGTGGGAAAGACAGACATGATCAATAGCATTATTGAAAACTAAATGGTTGCCCTACTCGGGGTCGAGGTCATGGTAGTACAACTCGACCCCAAGCACATGTGTCCGAGATTGCTATGAGTCCTTCTTCTGAGCCTAGCACTCTTTCCCAGGATGAGTTACACACTCTCAAACGTTTGATGGCTCGACTTGACTCTCCTTCTACCACAGTTTCTTCTACTTCCGCTTCTTCCAATTTTGCCAACACAGGTATTCCTGCTAGTGCTCTTAGAACTTTATCATCGCCTTCTTGGATTATTGATTCCGGTGCCACCGATCATATGACAGGTGCCTCTAGTCTTTTCTATTCTTATTCTCCTTGTTCCGGCCGAGACAAGGTTCAAGTGGCTGATGGCACTTTATCCTCTGTCTCTGGCAAGGGTTCGGTTCATTGTTCATCTTTGCTTTCTCTTTCATCTGTGCTTCATGTTCCTACTTTTTCCACTAACCTGCTTTCTGTTAGTAGTCTTACCACTTCTCTAAATTGCTCAGTGACATTTTTTCCTACTCATTGTGTCTTTCAGGACCTGGCTACGGGAAAAACGATTGGCAATGGTAGAACACAAGGTGGGCTGTACTTTCTGGATGCCGTTCCTCCTGTCGTCCCATCTGAAGCTCTCAAGTGTACTATTGGCTCTTCTCTTTCTCTCCTTCACCAGTGGCATCGCCGTTTAGGTCATCCTTCCTTTAATGTTTTAGAGAAACTTTTTCCTTCTTTAGTTCGTGATTGTCCTAGGAGTATTTTTGGTTGTGATGCTTGTGAACTTGCAAAGCATAAACGTACTTGCTACCCTTCAATTAATAAAAGAAGTACTTTTCCTTTTATGCTTATTCATACCGATGTGTGGGGCCCTTCCCCTGTGGTTTGTACTTCTGGGTATCGATGGTTTGTTACTTTTATTGATTGTTTTTCCCGTGTGACTTGGATTTACTTGCTTCGAACTAAGAGTAAAGTTTTTTCTTGTTTCCAAACTTTTCATAAAATGGTGACCAATCTTTTTAATGCTCAAATCAAAATTCTTCGTAGTGATAATGGGACTGAGTATGTTGATGGAGTTTTTCAGGCATACCTAGAGGAGCATGACATTCTTTATCAGACTAATTGTGTTGGTACTCCTCAACAGAATGGGGTTGCTGAACGCAAGAATGGCCATCTTCTTGAAGTTGCTCGCTCTCTCTTGTTTACCATGAATGTCCCTAAGTCATTTTGGGGTGATGCTGTTTTTACCGTTGCTTACCTTATCAACCGTATGTCTTCCAGTGTCCTCCAATTCCAGATTCCTCTTCAACTGCTTCCTGTCGCATATCCCACCTCTTCTCTTCCTCCTCGGGTGTTTGGGTGTGTCTGTTTTGTTCATTTGCAACCTCGTACTCATGGGAAACTTGATCCTAAGGCTGTGCATTGTGTCTTTATTGGTCATTCTGCTACTCAGAAGGGTTACAAATGCTATGATCCTCACACTTGCAAAGTATATGTAAGTATGGATGTCACTTTCCGTGAATCTGTGTCCTTCTTTCCTTCTCCTCCGCCATCTCCTCCGGAGGAGAGTAGTAGTGGTATGGATGAGATTGCGGATGAGGAGATGGCCTATCAACACGAGTTGTCTTTTTTCCTTCCTAGTCAACGGACTATTATTTGTGATGAGGGGGAGCCTAATAGTTCTCTTGATGTGGAGCCTGACATTAGTGGTCGTTTGGACAAGGCTGATTTTAAGACTTATTCTCGGCGTCCGAAAGAGCAAGCATCCCTTGTGCCACCAAACCCATCATCATCCCTCATACCAGTTCCAGGTAATGCATCTCCGTCTATCCCTCTACCTGTAGTTGAGAGTCCTGTTGTCAATGATTCGAGTCTTCCTATTGCTCTTAGAAAGGGGGTTAGGGCCTGTACTCAACACCCCATTTCTAAATTTGTGTCATATGATTCATTGTCTTCTACATATCGTGCTTTTGTTTTGTCTTTGTCTTCTGCATGTATTCCCTAGGGTTGGACAGAAGCTATCAATAATCCTAAGTGGAAAGTAGCTATGGTAGAAGAGATGCAAGCTCTAAGCAAGAATAACACTTGAGAGTTGGTTTCTCTTCCGAATGGAAAAAAGCCTGTAGGGTGTAAATGGGTGTTCACCATCAAGCAGAAAGTAGATGGAACAATTGAACAGTAAAAAGCACGATTAGTGGCCAAGGGATTTACTCAGACATATGGAATTGATTACCAAGAAACCTTTGCTCCTGTGCAAAGATGAATTCCATTCGAGCTATTCTCTCATGTGCAGCTAATTTGGGATGGCCTTTACAGCAGTTAAACATGAAGAATGCATTTCTCCATGGTGATTTGGAGGAGGAGGTATATATGGATATACCACCAGGATTCTCATCTCAGTCTACAGTTGGGAAAGTTTGTAGGTTGAAAAAGGCGTTATATGGTTTAAAACAATCTCCTCGAGCTTGGTTTGACAGATTCCTAAAGGCTATGTTCCGGTTCGGGTATAAGCAAAGCAATGCAGATCACACAATGTTTGTCAAACGTCACGCAAATAAGGTAACTGTGCTTATAGTATATGTGGATGACATAGTTATGACAGGTGATAATGAAGAAGAAGTGACACATCTTAACATGTTGTTGGCCAAGGAATTTAAGATCAAAGACCTTGGTTCGTTGCAGTACTTTCTTGGGATTGAAGTTGCCAGATCTGACAAAGGCATCTTTCTTTCTCAGCGGAAGTATATTCTAGATCTTCTTGAGGAAACTGGCATGTTAGGCTACCGACCTGTTGATTCGCCAATGGAGGCTAATCACCATCTTTGTAGTGGTGTTGGTGATCTTGTGGAGAAGGAAAGGTACCAGCGACTTATGGGAAGACTTATATATTTATCCCACACTCGTCTAGATATTGCCTATGCGGTTGGGATAGTGAGTCAATTTATACATGAGCCTCATGCCCCTCATTTGGATGCAGTGTATCGTATTTTGAGGTATCTTAAATCTGCTCCTGGAAAAGGGATTTTATTTTCCAATCATGGTCACTTAAGGTTGGAGGCATTCACAGATGCTGATTGGGCTGGTTCTATAGATGACAGGCGATCTACCTCCGGTTACTGTGCATTTGTGGGGGGAAATTTAGTGACATGGCATAGTAAGAAACAAACAGTGGTGTCCAGATCTAGTGCAGAGGCAGAATACAGGACTGTGGCGCATGGTACATGTGAATTGATGTGGCTCCAGTCCTTATTGAATGATATTGGGTTTGTTTGTAGTGAACCATTGACACTGTACTGTGACAACAAAGCTGCCATTAGTATTGCTCACAATCCTGTTCAGCATGATAAAACAAAACATATTGAGATCGACAGACATTTCATCAAGGAGAAATTGAATAAGGGTTTCATATGTATGCCTTTTGTGAAGTCTGCAAATCAATTGGCTAATGTCTTTACTAAGGGTCTTAGTAGTAAGGTTTTCCATCCTATTTGCTGCAAGTTGGGCATGAGAGATATTTTTGCACCAACTTGAGGGGGAGTGTTCAGTATTAATGTATAAAGGTAGTTATGTCTTTTGTTCCTTTAGTCTTTTATTGTAAGTATGTGTAAACCCTAATGTGTTTAGGTGTGTGAATAATATACAGCAGCAGCTCTCTCTTTTCTTCCCCTCTTTCTTTTCTTTCTTTTATGCAAATCTAACATCATCATAGCATCATTGTAAATGTTTATGGTACATTATATGTGTGATTAAATTTTGGAAGACAACTCTCACATAGAGTGGAGAATTTTTGGGAGTACCAGATTAATTTTTATTTTTTTTTTTTTTTTTTTTTTTGGGGGGGGGGAGGGGGGGGGGCCATTACATAAGGTACAAAAAGAAAATTAAAAATAACACATACAAATGGGATTTTACAAAACATTGGAAGGGCCAGGACCCCCCTCCCTCTGACCAAATATATGATGATGTTGAATTTGTATCATGCAGCAATCCATGCAATGAAATGTTGGACCATGTTATTATTGAAACAACTTCATATCTTATTCATTTAGTCATTTCACATTTTTATTGTACGGTGGAAGTTTGGAACTTCACATAATCATGTTGGTTTCAAATAAGGGTTTTAATACACAACATTCTAGGTCCTTGGGATGCACAATAGGTTATGTTACATGGAATCTTCTATTTCTCCCAAAGTACTTGTGTCCACCAGATATGACAAGGATATGGGTTTGATGTATGTGTCCAACACTTGTACCCAAAAAAGAAAAAGGTAAGTGACCAAATCTTGTACTCACATTTGCTAGTAAATAAACATTTTTGGCCTCTCACACGGATGAGATATAGAAATTCTATATTTTTCCTAAATGCTATTTAATTTCAAGCATATTTCTACATAATTTACAAGATCTTATCTACGAATATCATACAATATGTAATATTTGTATGTCCATGGCTTATCCCCTTACCCATATCCAGCTTTTGGATACATACTATGAAGCACAGACACTTCAACACAAGTGTTGTATCCATGTCAGACACACAAGCACTTCGGGAACACACGAACACAGCGAGGACACGTATGGGACACACCACATGGCGTGTCTCGTTATTTAATTAATTTATTTTCAGAAGACACACCGGGGACACACTAAAAACATGCCAAGTTGTCTTTTCTTTCATTTTATTTAGTGATTTTGATGAATGTTAAATATTTATTATTTTTTTTTCTTAAATTTAAATACTTAATAGATCATTCATAAAATAAAAATAAAAATAAAAAAAGATATAAGTGTTAATATAAATGTTTTTTTTTTTTTTATAAAAAAAAAATATAGAAATAGAGTTAAATTTTGTTAATATTGATTGTTTGTGGATCTAATATTAATCTAAATATAACAAATAAAAATATATGAAAACATATTTTATTATCGTGTCCCCGCCATGTCAGTGTCTCTATTTTTTTGAAATCGCCATGTCCCGTATCCGCATTTGTATCTATGTCCGCATCCATATCCATATCTGTACCCGCATCCATATTTGTATCTGTATCCGTGTCCATACTTCTTAGAATACATATCTCAACATTCTAAGATTTAGGTTGATGAAGATCTAACGTTTGAATACTCACCTGCACCCAATAGTCGTACCCGATTCCATGTAACATAAGCAATAAGTATTTCTACAAGCTATCTACTTGAGACTTTCTCCTACCACCAACTAGTCTTTCTGAGTTTGGCCTCAATATATAAAGGTTTGACATTAAGCTGAGATACAATTGTACAATGATGACATACTTCAAACCCAAGGTTAACCTCATATAAAAGTGATATGCATCGTTGATTCAAGTTCAGATCCAAGTTTTTCTTATTGTCATAGTTTCGTGAATTTACAAAACATTTTCGAAGTTTCACAAATAAAAATAAGCTTATTGTCGGTACCAAGTCGTGTCATGATAGGGAACTTGCCATGCCTCTAACAAAACCAATTTATTAATCCAAAGTTGGTGAAAAGGGTCAAGCACATATTGAATGGAATTGAAAATCGTAGTAGAGAGCCCAATCCAGCCCGATGGTAAGTAAGCAAATTTATTATGAAGAAAGTGAGTCCAGTTATCTTGATTTCTCTAGGTAAGAATTTCACTAATTGAACATGAAAATGGAATTAATCTTGCCTCTTCTTCACCCAAAGAGTTACAAGAAGAACAAATTTATAGAATGAATTTTTTTGCTAAGTAAACGGAATGGGTGTCTAATGGCAATTTCATCAATAAGAAGCTATCCTACACACTTCACACAATTTGTGACAAAATATTTTTTGGGTAAAGTTAGCCTCAAAAATATTCTTACCACAAAAAATGGTATTACTTAGTTTAATCTTATTCCACCAAGGGGAAAGAAGCAATTCTTGAAGGTGCTACTTGACATTCAGCTGGAAAGTTACTTCTATTATTGTCATAAGCTTAACATCAAGGAGCTGACCTTTTCCAAGGGAAAATAATCTTAGATTGATGAAGGATAATTACATAACATTCTAATTGGGTTAAGCTCCTAAATGCGCTTTTCGAAGACTAATTTCAATGGAAACATTCTAACAAGTACTAGAACCCACATGGATAGTTCCAAGCTTTATATCTTTATCTCTCTATGTTAGAAGTTCCCCATTGGATACTTTATGTTGGTCATGCATATAATTTAAATAGTTTAGATATGCTCAAGACAATGTTAGGATGCATAACCAACATTTTATTTCATCAAGGGATTTACTACCAGGTCATGTTGGAGAGTGTACTAGAAATGTAGTCAAAATGTTTGAGAAATGTTGTCAAACTATGTGAAATTATGAAATTGTAACTTTAAAAAATATTCAAGAAGTATCAAAAGACATTTGTAGGAGTATCCCAGTAAGTGTCAATATCTGACACGTGTCCGTGTCCATGTTGGATACGGCTCCACCCTAGAAGTGTCTGTGTTGCTTAGTCGGGAAACAATTATTTCACCCAGGTAGATAAAAAAAAAAATTGCAATTTTTGCAAGGTATTATGTCCATGAGACTAGCTCTTGGAGGAAGAAAGTGTGCAAGAAAGTTTAGGGATTGAAAATCTAATGAAAGCTCCAAAGAAAATCTGATAAGGATGGGCAGAACTCAGAAGGGAAAAGCAAAAAAAAAAAAAATGTGTGCAAGAAAGGGTAAGGGTTGAAAATCTAATGAAAGTTCCAAAGAAATTCTGATGAGGGTGGGTAGAACTCAAAAGAAAGGGGAAAAAAAAAATGTATGCAAGAAAGGGTGGTAGGGGTTGAAATCCTAATGAAAGTTCCAAAGAAAATCTGATGAGTATGGGCAGAAGTCAAAAGAAACAAGAAGAAAATAAACAAAATTTTCTTGAGTGTCCATTTTAGTACAGCTCTGAAGAGTCATAATATATTAAAAATTCTAGACTTTGTGGATTCAAAAGAAAATGGATATCTACAAAGAGCACTTCTTCTCTACTGCACAGTTTTTCAGTCTTGAACAGCTCTGCAAGGCCCCTTATGGTTCTACTTGTCATTATGTGGCTCCAAGTACGAGGTTCTTTTCTTATTCATGTTATATTTTATTTTTTTATTTTTTCATGTTGCCCTCACAAGCTTCACCTTTTTGTTGCCTATCCTCTAAATATGGAGAGGTGTGTTTCTTGGTTTACATTTCAA
Organism: Camellia granthamiana; assembly: GCA_036172215.1. Lineage (NCBI taxonomy): Eukaryota > Viridiplantae > Streptophyta > Magnoliopsida > Ericales > Theaceae > Camellia > Camellia granthamiana. The sequence goes on from CM069903.1 coordinate 81,144,260, forward strand.
CCTGTTAGAAATTTAAACTTACCCCCCAAAAAACAAAAATTAAAAAAATAAGTAAATAAAATTGAAATAGCTCCCTTCTACAATTAAAAATTCAATGCACCTTAGCATTCAATGAGTGTTCCTAAATAATCTCACTTATCATTTATTCAACTATTTCATTTTACCAAGTTCAATGTTAGCCAGATTAGTCAAAATTTATAGATTTCGATGAAGCATGACATTATTTGTAACAAGTAGTTTTGTTGGTGGGTGAATTAGATACAATTTATTCATGATATGGGTTGTATTGTTGTTAATCTGAATTCAGCAAATCAATCTATTAATCCCCAAAACCTGTCCCAGTTTTGTAACAAACAATATATTTTGAGTCAAACTTTAACACTCACACAAGGCCATCACCCAGCACTATCCATCAACATGGTTGCTCAAAGGTGTGCATTGGGCAAAGATGCATACTGAATATCAACATTGCCAACACAAAGACAGATGTCACAATAATAGCAAGCATGTTCCAAAATTCAGTAACTAAGACCTAAATTCAATTCAAAAAAATAAAATAAAAATAAAAATAATTTTACACTACCTTCCATCAAAGAAGCCAAGGCAACTGTAAGTGGCAAGCTTTCAACCCATTCTTCACCCAACAAAGATTCAAATTCCTCCTCAGTCTTTCGAAGAAAACTTTGAAAGCAAGAACAGCTAGCCAGAGCCTGTAAGAAAATCCACAATAATCAAAAGTTGAAACAACATATAACTCGTTGAAACTACCACATATGAGAGAAATAACAGAAACCCAGTTGATTAAAAATTGGTTATACCTGTAAAATCACATTTAGGAAGCAATTGTTGCCAAGATTTTGCAATCCCGGTACTATCCACTTGTTCTCCAAAGAAGTATCTCGATCAGAGGACCAGGGTAAGCAATTAAAATTCCTAATTTTACCATCTCTCACAGCCAAGACCAAACCAGCAACACCCAATAAACCAGCCACTGATATGTGAAACCCAGAAGCTGAAACCCACTTCACATTGGACAAAGTTCCAAACCCATATTTGAATTTGTGAATTAATGCGATAATATCCAAGTTGCCTTCAATTTTCATTGTGATTGGGATCAAAGTGAAGTGATGCTCTTCAACCACCAAAGGACTGAAATATAAGACCTAATATATACCCAAAAAAAGATACATATAAAGCACATGACAACGGAGAGATTATATGATCGTATGCGTGTAATAATAAGACTGGGTTCTAACAGTGTTGAAGGGCAAAAAGAGCTGCAAAACTTACGGGAGAAAGGTCAGGGTTCCTCAACAACAACAACAACAACAACAAAAGCGAATAATGGGTTTAACTTAGGCGAAAAGCGGTGGAGTTGAGTTGTGTTGTGTTGTGTTGTGTTCTGCTCAATAGGGGTGGGCGCGGATCGGTTGTGGCCACGGAGTCTCCAATCTGCTATCCGTCCGTCAGATTGGCGGATTGAAGAAAATCAATCCGCATCCGTCCGCCAATCCGGCGGATGTGGATTGAGCGGTTTAGCGGTTTGGCGGATGGATGCGAATCGGTTTGGCGATTTAAAATTTTATAAATTTTCAACATAATTCAACTTGTGCACTTCCTTAAAAAAAAAAAAAAAATATTACAGTTAATGACTTAAAAAAATATACAATAACTACATGCCTCATCCAAAGTAAGAGTTTGAAACTTTAGAATATCACAATCACTGTATGTCTCATCCATATACTACAATCACAGCATACCTCATCCACACAAAGTATTACAATCTGTGGTTTTTAAAATATAAAAACAATTCAAACCACCAAAACCATGAACATAGCAGTAGTAGAGATTGTATGTCTCTGTATTGTTACATCTATATCTGTTTTTGAAAACAAAAACCAACCAGCATATATTATATTTTCTATTTATTATTTTTAGAGATAGATTTAAAAATAAAAAATAATAGATAAATAATACGTTTATTTTTTTTCAATTCCAAAAAGATATTCAAGTTGATTTTTTTTTTTCAACAGAATATTTAAACTCTTTTTTAATTGAAAATACAAATAGAATATTTAAACAAACTGAAAACACAAAGTCTTATAAATTACTAGGGGTGCTCGCGGTTTGACGGTTCGGTTGCGGCCAAAGGAATCTCAAATTCGCCATCCGTCCGCTAGATTGGCGGATTGGAGAAAATCAATCCGCAATCGTCCGCTCGTCATCACGCATCTGTCCAAAATGTGGCAGATCGGTTCGGTTCGGTCGGTTTTGGCGGATCGGCAAATCCGCTGCTCACCCCTACTGCTCAATTGAACAGAAGGCGCGCTTGGACTCTGGTTCCCGCAAACCCCATACGGCGATGTGTTAGGGATCTTCAACTTCAGTCAAAATCAAACTCAAACTCAAACTCAAACTAGACCATCTCCAACCCATCAAATTGAAATTTGAAAAAAAATTGCTGAAAATGGTATTTCAGCCTCTTGTCAAACTAGTATCAACTGTAAGGGTTTTATTTTTTTTAATAATTAAGGTTGGTTTTAATTTTTTTTTTTTTTTTTAATGTGAGACGTGATGTGACTCAAAATAAATTAAAAGTTACTCTTTGAATTTTTATTTATATTCCCAAATAGGCCCTAAATCTTACGGATAATTATTGGTGGATGATCAGATGGATGATCAGTCAATCAATTGAGTGAATGATCGGATTGGGAAAATTTTGAATAAAATTTATACTAGGCCTAACAACCAACCGGTCATCCTCCCTATCGACTAATTGTTTGATGAAAATTAAAAATTTAACAATAAAATGCTTGCCAGTAGATGAAGTTTTTAACTCAAATTTGATTATAAAAAATTAAAAAAAAAATAAGAAAAGTAAGCGTTAGATATGCTCTGAGGTAATTTCTCAACAAGTTAAATAACCTACTTATTGGTTTATTGTCTTATTTTTCTTATATGTTGCACAACCAACGGGGTTTTTCCCAGCTTCATTCCAACGATCCAAACCATTTACTTTTTAAAATAAATGGAGTAAAATATATTTGCAAAAACTCAAGTTAATTAGATATCAATATCTCTTTCATGAAGACGTATTTGTATCTAAAAAATTACTTGCAAAAATTTAAGTCAATCAAATATTGGTATCCATTTCATCAAGTCATGTTTGTATTCAGATTTATATTTAAAATTAAATTTACTATTTAATTTTTTAGACACAAATATGTCTTGATGAAAGGGATACTGATATCTGATTAATTTGAATTTTTACAAGTATGTTCTACTCGATATTTTTTAAAAAGTGAACAGTTCAGATCGCTGAATCAAACCCGAAAAAGGCTCCATTAGTTGCACAATAGTGGCTACTGCGCAACAGCCTCCCCATCCATTCTTCATAATAAGTATAAATAAATAAATAAATAAAATGGGTTAATTCGTGAAAAGTCCAATTTAAAGAGGGTGTAAGACATTAGGTCCGCTAAGGTTTTTTTTTTTTTTGTGAGAATTATACACTTATGTGAAAATATTGTGGTGAGAAGTATGTTTTGTTATTTTAGAGGATATTTTGTTTCTAATTTTGCCCTTTTCATTTTTATTAACATCTATCTATTTTAAATTTCTATCTGTTTGAAATTCTATCTGTGAGAAATTTCTTTTATGTTCAAATTTTATTTTTCCCATTTTTTTCTATTTGTTCGAAACTAAGTCCCTCAACATCACAAATTCTCAAAAATCATAATCAAAGAAATTTTGGCCAAACATCACTTTCTCTCTCTTGTTATTTCTTTCGTTTCCTGCATTTTCTTATCAACCAAACAATACCTGATGTACAAAGAAAAATAATGAAATGGAAATTACGAGAGAGAGAGAGAGAGAAAGAGAGACAAATCTATGAATAGAAGAAGTCTTAAAAATAGAGGAAGAAGTGGTGGTATGGCGTTTTTGAGGTTCTCTTTCTTTGTGGTCCGGTGGAGCTCCATCACTAGTGAAGGCGAGTACCAAATAAGCTCGTTGTCTTATTTTATTTTGCTATTACCAATCGAATTGGTCAATCTCTTCAGATCTCTCTTCAAATCTCTCTAAAGTAGAGTTGTTGGCGGTGGTGGAGATATGGGTTTCAACGAAGTTGGTGACCTTGGTAACGAAGACGATGAAAAGAAGTCGAGACGACAGTGATAGAACCACGGGAAGCCATGCTAACGACGAGGAGCAATAGCGATCACCGTCGTGTTGCAGAGGTTGTTGGCGGCGACGACGAACTCAAATTCATGGTAAGGGATTGTGTAACAACCCCGACCCATGATTAACGTTAATCCATGCTTAATTATGCCTAATAAATAATTAAAGTAAAATGTTACATCATATTCTGCCTTATATGTGTTTATATCTGTTTAACATAGAAAGATTTGTTCATGTTTCCGTTTTGATTTGCGAATTGAAGGCCTTATCAACATCCAATTCTGAAATTAACTTGATTTATGTGCTATTTGGAATTTTTCAAATTTTGTGGTAGGTTTAATTGAAATTCGATTCGGAACGATTAAATTAGATTAATTTAATGTTCATTTGATTAGCTTTAATGAACCACCATTAGGTAAGCCTATATAAGGCCACCCCCATCATCTCTTTTATACTTTACACTCTCATTCACTCATATTTTTGAACTCAAACGTATAGGAGAGAGAGAGAGAGAGAAAGAGGGGGAAGGAATTGAGATTAAGAGCTTAAAAAGAGAGATTTGCTAGGAATTGTTAAAGAATATGAGTGAATTTGGAGATTGAAGCTTTTACACTTATGAATCTAACACTATAGGTAAGAATTATAGTCTTTGGCCTTGTAAAGTAATTGATTAATGCATGGAAACAAGTGAATTAGGTGAATTCATATGGGAAATAAGCTAGAATTGAAGAAAGTTAAATCATTCCATACATGCATGCATATATCATAATATCTTGAGTTTGAAATCAAAGAATTACCACATGCATGTGTCTATCTTGACTTGGTGTTGAAAATTCATTACATTTCTTACTATTTGACTTTAATTAATTATGTTTTGAAAAGCCTTAGTTCAAGAAATTTACATGCATGTCATATCTATATTATGTTTTCATAATTCAAGTTTGAGTTTGCTCAATTGTCAAGCTTAAGGGCCTTGATTTTATGAAATGATCCTTAATTCTTAATATTTTCCAATTTTAGACATGTTTCCTTGAGTTTTGGCCCAAAAGAATAAGATTTGTGGTTTTGAAGTTGAGTTTTGAGCTTGGGAGCGAATCTGGAAGTTCTAGAATTCTGCTTTTACACTCGAGCGATCACTCTGCGTGTGTGCACTTCTGCTCGAGAGTGAAATGCATGCTCCCAAAAGTTCTTATGTTTTGCAAGCCGCTCGAGCGACAAAAGTTGTGCTCGAGTGAGGGCATGTCTCTCACGCTCAAGCGAGCGTTGAGCAAGCATCAAGCAAAAAAATCAAGCAACCAGTACTTTTGCAAAAATTTATAGACTGCTCGAGCGATAGATCTTGCGCTCGAGCGACCACTCACATTTTGCATGTCCACTCGAGCGTAAGAAGTTACGCTCGAGCGAGGACCCTGTTTTCAGCAAGTTTTGTTAAATGTTTTCAAGTGTATTTTTGCATCCTTATTCCATCCTAGGCATACCTAGGCCAAGTTTAAGACACCATAATGAGGATAGAGGAGTAGGAACACACCAAGACAAGAAAGAACTAAGTTAATGATTTCGGGTGTGTAATTTAGTACATATTCATTCTGTATCTGTATAGGTCACACGCCACAAGATATCTAAATTGCCTACTATATTCATTTATTTGGAGCCATCTGTTATCTGTGAGTAATAACTTTTTCTTTTTTCTTTGATAAATAACCAAAATTTTATTGAAATAGCATCAAGAAGATGCAAAGAATACAAAGACGGCCTCAAGAGCCCAACGAAACTAACAAATCAAATTCTCCACAAAATCTGTAAAAGCCAACACATCTGGATCTACTAATCTTGTCACCCAACTATACAAAACAGTAAGAAGGCGCCTCTCTAACCAAGTGATGGAATGAGCCACCCCATGAAACACCCACCTGTTACGCTCTAGCCAAATCAGCCATAGTAAACAGTGCAAGGCAAGAATCCAAGCCTTTCGACGCCTCTTCCCTACCCTCCATCCGACCTAACTCTGCAAAACTGCAAATAAAGAACCTGGTTGAACCCAAACCATCCCAAAAATTGCCACCACAAGCATCCAAAGACGAAAAGAGACCGAACAATGAATAAGCAAATGATCAACCGATTCCGCTGCCTAACCGCACAAGCAGCACCAGTTCACTAAAATATGCCCACGACGAATCAAATTATCAATGGTCAAGAAACGACCCAAACTCGCCGTCCACACAAAGAAGGCAACCTTAGATGGCGTACCTGGCACCCAAACACTCTTCCACGGATAAACCAAGGTGCCATCAACAACACACTTATCCTCAACAAGCGCCCCATAGAACGAGGACACCATGAAAATACCTTTGGCTCTAGGATAATCCCAAACCAAGGCATCATTATCTGCCTGTCCAAGATGTAAACCATATAAAAAACCAAGGAGGTCCACTAATTGATCTAGCTCCCAATCTTGGACATCACGACGCAACTGCACGTTCCACACCCTCAATTGCCCCTCCCCAACGCTCACAGTATTCACCAACACCTCAGAATTCGCAGCAATAGCAAAAATCAAAGGAAAACGAAACTCTAAAGACAAGTCTCCACACCACCTATCCCACCAAAATCGAACTTTATCCTCCACAGCAATTTTCAATCTCACTCGCCGCCAAAATGCCTCCCGACCCAGCCAAATCCCTTTCCATAACCCACAACCATGAGAATGACCCACCCGCCCCGAGCACCACACCCCCTATCTACACCAAACTTAACAACCACCACCCGCCTTCAAAGCCGCTCCCTCTCCTCCACAAAACACCACAGCCACTTCCCTAACGAGGCCAAATTAAACAAGACCAACCTCCGAACCCCCAATCCCCCTTGCTCCTTAGACATAAAAATCCGATCCCAAGACACCAAATGATAATGACCACCCTCACCCCCATCACCCCACAAAAAGTCCCTCTGCAATTGTTCAATCCGCCTTGCTACAGAGATCGGAATCACATGAACAGACATAAAATAGGTCGGGATACTCGACAGAACACTTTTAATCAATGTAAGCCGCCCTCCCTTCGACAAATACTGTCGTTGCCACCCTGCCAACCGACGACGCACCCGATCCACCACCCCTTCCCAAATCCCTATCGCTTTAAAGGATGCCCCCAAAGGCAAACCCAAATATGTGACAGGTAACGAGACCACTTTGCACCCCAAAATGGCTGCCAGAATCGAAGACCTCACCACCTGCCCCACTGGAATCAATTCTGATTTTGCTAAATTTACCTAAAGCCCGGACACTGCCTCAAAACACAACAACACACATCTCAAATGGCCAATATGGGCCTCCTCTGCATCACAAAAAATAAGCGCGTCATCTGCATAAAACAAATAAGACACCATCACATTTCTCGGAGCCACTCCTACCTCAAATCCATTTAACAAACTTGCTTGCACTGCCTTAGCCAACAAACGCCCCAAAGCCTCCATAACCAGAATAAACAACAGAGGAGATAGAGGATCACTCTGCCGCAGCCCGCGATGAGTCGGGAAAAATCCTGTCGGGGAACCATTAACCAAAACCAACATTCGCACAGTAGAAATGCAAAACAGAATCCAACGCCGCCACTTCTCCCCAAATCGTATCCTCTCCAACAAATACATCAAAAATTCCCAATTCATATTATCGTAGGCCTTCTCAATATCTAATTTACAAATAATCCCCTTCTTTCCTTGACGCAACCGCGAATCCACACATTCATCCGCCACAAGTATCGCATCTAAGATTTGCCTACCCCCCACAAAAGCATTCTGGGATTCCGATACCACCCCTACCAACACACCGCGCAAACGATTCGCCAAAACTTTAGCCAATACCTTATACACACTCCCCAGAAGACTAATAGGCCAGAAATCTCTAATATCCTCCGCCCCCCCTTCTTGGAAATCAAGGCAATAAATGTAGCATTAAGGCTTTTCTCAAATTAGCCTGACTGATGAAACTATTCAAACATAGCCAACACTTCCAACTTCACCACCCTCTAACACTGTTGAAAAAATGAAATAGTAAACCCATCCGGACCAGGCGCCTTATCCCCAGGCATACTTTGCAAAGCCTTAAACACTTCATCTTCTGTAAATGGCCTTTCTAGTGAAGTACAATCTTCCTCTGAAATAACGTCAAAACTTACCCCATCCAAACCCGGACGCCACTCCTCCCCTATGAACCGAAACAAATGCTCATAAAAACCCACAATACTTGCCTTAACCTCTTCCGAGGATGAAAACTCCACCCCATTTACTCGAATCCGACTAATATGATTAACCCACCGGTGAGTATTCGCCATACGATGGAAAAACTTAGTGTTACGATCACCATCCTTCAACCACAAACATCTAGACTTCTAGCATAAACTAATCTCCTCCATGTGAGCAATGTGACCAAATTCCTGTCGAACTTCCTCTCGGCGGACCACATCAGCCTCAGACAACACCTCACCACCTTGTTCTCCTCCAACGCCTGCAAAGCTTCTAAGACTCTAGCCTTTTGCCCCTCTAATTGCCCAAAAACCTCCCTATTCCATCTCTTCAAGTCAAACTTAAGGAGTTTCAATTTCTTCGCTAACCGTGAACTAGGCAATCCTACCACATTGTAAGTCATCCACCAGTCTTTAACCATCTCCACAAAGCCCTCAGATTATAACCACATGTTCTCAAACCGAAAAGGCGTTGGACCACTATTGATACCCCCTCTGTGAGTAATAACTTAGTAAAGCTATGTTCAAGTTAAATTATTTTTTGTATATGAAATAAGATCTGTTTGATGAAATGTTATGTTCTGTACTATGAATGATTGTCCAACTTTTGATAAGTATTTGTGACATAAGTATGTTATCTGTTCCCGGTCCGGAGGTTCCTTAAAGAACTAACAAGTTATCTGTACCCGGCTAGAGGTTCCTTTATGGAACTGACAAGTTATCCGTTCCCAGTCCGAAGGTTCCTTTATGGAACTGGCAAGCTATCCGTATCCAGCCGGAGGTTCCTCCATGGAACTGACAAGTATGATCTATGATGCTCTGTAAATGATCTATTAGCGCTAACGGATGAACTATGTGTGATCAAGCATGAATTCTGATTTCCGTCAATGACTCAAACAAGAATACGAATATGAATCTATTCTATATACAAACTTAGTCATGGGACATCATTCAGTTAACCCTTTACTCTGTTATTTTTCATTGGGCTCCCGCTTATTATTTATATTATGTATGTAGGTAATCAGGCACGTGACCAAGCTCAGAGTTGAGGACTTGGCGTCTCTGTTCTTGTTAGCCAACCTTTGTGCCTCCTAATGAGGTTCCAAATTAAGTCAAGTCTAGTGGTTGTGTTATTATGAATGTATAAGACTTTGTTTCTTTTGCTCCACGAACAAGTTTTTTTGTTTATATGTACACGAAGTGACGTGTCAATACTGTATCTTTTGACGTCACTCGTATGTTTATAAAAGTTTAAGATTATCTATCCTCATGTATGTCTTCATAGCTCAATGGACTATGTATATTTTATGCATTTGCTTCCGCAACCCCTAATTATACATTATTATGTTAAGAGGCCTTTGGTAATCCAAGGATTACTAGCCGGTTACGATACTAAACCTATATGCCGGGTTTGGGTCATGACATATTGAGACTTTAAAGATTTCCATTTGGGTGGTCGGTGAAAGAAACAATGAGGAAGAGAGAGAGAGATATATATATATATATATATATAGAAAGTAGAGGCAATAGAGAGATGGGGGCTGAGATTCTTTGGTTGCATTAGGGTTTAATGAAATCAAATTGCGATAGATAGAGAGTGGTGTATATTATAGGTATATATATGTATATGTTTAGTTTGGTCATTTCGCAGAAGCATGTTCATATGGACTTAATAGTTTAGCGTGTGAACTTTTGGGCAAAAGAAATTCAATTTTGGGCTTATGAGTTGAGCGCCCAAAAATAATCAATACCCAAACTCCCCTAAATTTTATAAAAAATAGAATTTTTAATTTTATTCATTTAAATTTTAATATTTTGTTTTTTTTAAATTGAAATTATTTATATATTTTTGTTAAAATTGATCAAAAAATAATATGGATGTCTTGAGTTTCAGACTTGACTTGAGCGTGCCTTTTAGGACATACCGTTTCTCTTTTTTCACAACTTGAAGTATTTGGGGTACGTCGGTGTTTGAGAAACGAATGTAGTTTGACCTTCTAGATGTTTGTGCGATTGAAAATTTTTGAGTTTTGGGCATAAGGATAAACAATGAAGACATCGAATCGACTTAAGGAAGATTGGACTGAATCAGGCAAGGTCGTATGTGCGGATTGGGGGCCGTACGTGTGTAGAGGAGGTTGGATGAGAGTTGGCTTCTACTTGAAACCACATGTGCGGTGCAGATTTCCACACGTACGAAAGGGGGTTTCGCACATGCAGCCAGACTTATTTTCTACCTTGAAATTTGAGCATTTAGCCCAATTCTTGACTCTTTCTCCTCTTTTCCCTCATTTTCTCTCTTAACTCTCTCTCTCTGTCTCTCTCTGTACTTTGCTTCTCATTCTCTCTAAAACTAAACCCAGCTTACACAAATCTCTCCATCTTTCAAGATCAACAAAGATTTTGATATTAGTTCCTTATACCAAAATGACAAGCATTCCAAGTTATATTTTGACCGGTACAGATCAATTTTCGGGAAAATTGGTTTTTGGACTTTTTCTCCTCTTTTTTCTTGTTTTGTTTCTTGAAACATTTTGGTTAATGATTTGGCATCTAGTCTCTTGATTGATTTGCATCTTCTTTTGTAAAATTCAAGCTTGAAATCCTTTGGCCTTGGATAGCATTTGGTGTTGATGTTGTCTTCTTAACAGTCGATGCAAAATATGAGCTTCACATCACTATTTCTAATTTTCATTTACTTTTTTCCAAATATAAATGTTTTTTTCTTTTTGTTGTAGAGTATTGTCATTTCTGCCATAATTGAATTATAACATCTACACCAAAAGGCCTTCGGTTTTTTTGTTGATGAAAGAACATTTAAGATGGCCCAAAAAGGGGTTTTTTTTGTACCTTGGGTTTTTGTGCTTTTATGAATTTGACCCCTTTGAACAATTTAATTACCGTTCCAATGTTGGAATGGTAATTAAACGGTTGCACTCTCTTTGTAGACACGTTTGTTTTTTTTCTTTGGCTGCTTTTGTTCGTTGCACTTATGAATTCTTTTCTTTGGCTGCCTTTGTTCGAGGAGTGCTTCTTTTTTTCGTTTGGCTACCTTGGTTTGTGTTTTGGGACTTGATGTGCTTTCTTGGAGCTTTTTTCTTTTTGTTGGAGGAGCTTCTTGTTTTTCTATTAGCTTTCTTTCTTTCTTTCTTTTGTTTTGTTTTTTTTTTTTTTTTAGGTGAAGGAGTGTTTGGTGTTTGTGATGTCTCGGGTGTTGGACTTGACTAGTATTTAGTAGTAAGTTTGTGTGCATTACTTTCGGCATTTTGTTTATCATAATGTGTCATTGAGATTTCTTTTATACTCTTACTTAACCTCTCTTAACTTTTTCAGGTAAAAAATTTTGGACTTTGGGCATCGATACTAGTTTCGGAGTGTAAAAATCAATTTTTGATTTTCTGGGCAAAACCGCTCGTGCGGAATTAGCAATCGCTTGAGCAGATCAACACAAGGATTTTCTGGGTTTTCTAGGTAAAAAACCACTTTTGTGGATTCCGTATTCTGCTTGAGCAGATTTTGTGAAATTTTTTGGGTTCCTCTTTGGAGCAAATCGGCCATGGGGGCATTAGAATCCGCTCGTGCGTATTGGAATTCTGCTCGTACAAAATTCAAATTGCTCGTGCGGATTTTGGCACATATGTCTCAAATTTTGTGCCTTTTTTTTCCTGAAAACTGGTGCCAAAAACATGTTTTGTACTTTTTCACTTCTCTCTCTCTCTCTCTCTCACTCTCACACACTCTCTCTCTCTCTCTCACTCTCAAAACTCATCTTTTCTCTCTCTTCTCTCTACAAACACACCCAAATCCAAACTTCTCTCTAAGATTTAGCTCAAATCTTCAAGAGTTTGAGAGGGCTTTTTACACCAAATTGAAGAGGGCGACTGTAACAACGCCCGCGGGGGACCTCGCTACAGCTCGGGCTCGATTTTTATGTTGCGGTTCCAAATCTTGAACCAAAGAGTCCAAATCCGGCAAATCGTTTTGAGAAAACAGATTTTTTGAAAGAAGTGCCAAACATGGACTGCTTTGCCAGATAACAGAGTCGCCACCTAAATATTTTAAAATGGGAAATTTAGGAAACCCTGACTCGGTGCCAAAAGGCCACGTGTCCGTCATCACCAAAGCTGGCTCGGGAACTTGGGTACGATTGGGGAAGGTCACATCGTGAGCACCCCCTCTCGCCCGGTCGAAGACCGGCCTCTACTAATCATGATATCTGTTTTTGAAAACTTTGTATGCTCTTATTCCGGTTATTAGCCTAGATTACTATGTGATGCTCGCAGCAAACAAGTATAGACCGAGTCGTCTGAATTGGAACAAAACATTTCATGTTTGTTTGTGAAAGATGGTTTGCTACCCGCAGGTAGGCTTAAAATGCAGATTTTGCCACAATCTAGTGGGCTTAACAAACAGTTGATGAATCGCTCCAATTCAGATAACTCAACCTCCACCCACAGGCATTCAAGGCAGTTATATCACATAAGCACATAGCCTCATGGTAAGCATGCTATCATGGCAGTCACTCACACACATGCAAGGATGCTAAAGCATAAAACTTACCTAGTACTCCCAGCCAAAACAGAAACCGATTAGAAATCCATGCATGAATCCTAACTATGCTGAAATGCCTAATGCAACACATGCAAAATGCAACTATAGCAGGCTCGGCTATTCTAAACATGGCATGTGGAATGCTACAACTATCATGTACTCAATTTGGAATTGAAATACAGATGCAGTTTGTATGATGTGCCGAGCCCAATGCATGCAAAACAGATGAATGATGCAAACATGCTATCATACTGTATGCTAATTGAAATATGCCTTATATCTAACCATCCAAAGCGGGTAAATAAAAGGGAGAAAGAAATGGGGGTTGGAAGACATACATCACACTCACACACCCTTATTACAATTTTGCCCTCGCGCAGAGGGTCCGAATAAAATAATAATACAGTCCCAAATGAAAGAATAGTACAGTCCGAGATATGTACAGTCCGAATATTACAAAATTCTAATTAATTAACAAATTAATTACAAAAGAAGTAAAACTGGCATGCAAGCCAGGGACTGCCTTGCTTCTGACGGATGATACATGTTGGGCTGCTTGGCGCAGAAATCCACTGGGATGCCCTGATTAGCCTCTGTTTGCAATTTTCTCGAAATGCGTGCCAGCCTCCGAAAAGTTGTTGATTGTTGATTTTGCTGCAACAGAGAGCAGGAAAAGGGCATAGCAATGTATTTCACAAATGTATGCATGCCTCGATCCTCGTGCCACCAATCACGCATCTCGATGCATGATGGCCGAAGAACCGAAATGCACAACTCAATATGGGATGAATGCAGATGAATGCTACAACAAAAACCTAACTCCATCATGGGTAATCCGGAGTGTCGGTGACTTGGGAATTGAGACACGTTCTGGTACTCGGAGTACAGAATGTGCCTCGTTTCCCGTGCAATATGCATGATATGCATGAAATGCAACTAACATACAATCCTAGCATACGCAATGCTATGAAGATGAGATGCCTCGAAATGCGTGACCACGGACACGCAAACCGAGGCGATGCAGAATGACATGCGAAATGTAATGATGGGCTTATACCAACATGAAGGGGGCCTCAGCCGCACTCACATAGGATGCCAGAATGATAAGAATGAGGTGCCTCGAAATGCGTGCCCACTGGCACGCAAACCGAGGCAATGATGAAATGCAAATCAGATAAAACAGAGGCGCCTCGAAATGCGCGCCCACAGGCACGCAAACCGAAGCGATGCAAATGAGAAAATCGGATAAAACCGAAGTGCCTCGAAGTGCGTGCCCACGGGCACGCAAACCGAGGCGATGTATGAAAAGCGAATCGGATAAAACCGAAGTGCCTCGAAATGCGTGCACACGGGCACGCAAACCGAGGCAGAGGCATACGCAATGCCAAGCGGATAAAACAGAGTGCCTCAAAATGCGTGCACACGGGCACGCAAACCGAGGCGATGATAAAATGAGAAAATTAGATAAAACCAAAGTGCCTCGAAATGCGTGCACACGGGCACGCAAACCGAGGCGATGATGTGCGATGCAAAATCGGATAAAACTGAAGTGCCTCGAAATGCGTACCCGCGGACACGCAAACCGAGGCGATGCAAATGAGAAAATCAGATAAAACTGAAGTGCCTCGAAATGCGCGCCCACAAGCACGCAAACCGAGGCGATGATGTGCGATGCAAAATCGGATAAAACCGAAGTGCCTCGAAATGCGCGCCCACAGGCACGCAAACCGAGGCGATGATATGCGATGAAATGGCATACGGAATGCAACGATGGGCTTACACCCACATGGGAGAGCCTCAGCTCACTCACATAGGAGGCCGTCGGATAAAAACAAAGTGCCTCGAAATGCGCGCCCACAGGCACGCAAACCGAGGCAATGGCATACAAGCATGAAAATGCAAATTGGGCTTACGCCAACATGAGATAGCCTCAGCCACGCTCACATAGGCTGCCGGAATGATAAAATGAGGTGCCTCGAAGTGCGTGCCCATTGGCACGCAAACCGAGGCAATGCAAAAATGATACAAATGGCATGGGAAATGATATGCAAGCGTGGCAATGGAATTTCAGCACTTAAATAAAGGGGAAAACAGCCCCGAAACAATTCGAAATGACACTCGAAGCATGCGTTCATCCCGAAAATGCGAAATTAAGCCCCGAAATGGCCTATAGCCATACTATACATGCAAAATATGAACATGGCAGCAAGAACAGTAGCAAGGCAGTCCCAAATATGGCATATTTTCAGTAATAAATATGGCCTAAATGCAAGCATAGATGGATCAAACAAAGCATGCAAAGTTAGTGGCCAAAAGAGGGGTATTGAGACAAGTGATGTATGAAAACCCCAAATGGACAAACTTTCTTCTACAACATTGAATATTAGCTAAAAATAAGCACATATGCAGAAGATGACATCCTCAAAATCAGAACACAAACATGCTAAAAGATCCATGCAAAATAGGCTCCAAATATGCTATAACAAGAGACATGCAATGCACACACCAAATGACAAAACTTTCTTCATGGAATATGTACAGGGGGTCAAAATAAGACCAAAGTCAGTAGGGGTCGAAGCCCCAAAAACAAATAGAGATAGGTCAAAATTGCATGCAAAAGAGTGGCACACTTGATGAATATTGAAGGAAGTGATATATACAAAGGCCAAATGAAGCTGAGCCTATCTACAATGTTGTAGAGGGGCTCATTTTAAGCACAAAAGCAGTAGGGGTAGGACCCCCAAAAACCAACACAAATAGGTCAATTTTAGCATGCAAAAATGTTACCAACTTGAAGAATATTGAAGGAACTAGTGTATACAAACACCAAATGAGGTTGAGCCCTTCTACAAAGTTGTAGAGGGGCTCATTTTAAGCACAAAAGCAGTAGGGGTCGGAGCCCCAATTCTCAACCAATTAGAGTATAAAAATGAACCAAGAAAAAGCCCTAAAAGTTAGTTTTGAATACTCACCCTTGAAGACTTGTCTTTCTTTGATTCTTGGCCTTGATTTTTAGCTTCTCAACCTCTGAAATTCACTTCCTAGCTGCTGGAGTGGTAGTGTTGATGGTGGAGCTAAGGGTTGGTGAAGAAATGGCCTTGACACTTAAAGCTTTTTTGGAGTTTTGAGCTAAGGAAATGGAGGAATTTGGAGATCTCTTCTTCAAGGAAAATTTTCCAACCTTGAAGAAGGAGAGGGAGGGCCCTTCAAATAGGCAAGAAAATGGGGTGTAAAAGGGGAGGGAAAGCACCCAATCTTTCCCTCCCGAAATATCCCCGGATGCCCCGGGATATGCTGGAAGATATCCGGACAGCTGGGACAGGCTGGAAAGCAAGAATCTGGCCGGCCAGGTATTTTTTTTGCAAGGTGGCCGGCCAGCCACCCTCCATGGCCGGCCAGCCACCCTACATGGCCGGCCGGCCACCCCAAGAAAATGAACAGGAGATTTTCTGGCCGACCAGTATAGAAAGGTGTCCTCCAAGGTGTGTAGAATAAGGCCCCATGGTTGAAATCTGGCAACTCTGAAGCAGGAGCCACAACATAGAGCTTGAAGGAGAGGCCCAAAAATGAAACCAACAATTTCTGGCCGACCACTATGCCAAAGTGTCCTCCAATATGTGTAGAACAAGAATCCAAGGTTTGAATTTGGCAACATTGAACCAAGAGTCACAACATAGAGCTTGAAGGAGGGGCCCAAAAATGAAACCCACAGTTTCTGGCCGACCACTATGCCAAAGTGTCCTCCAAGATGCCCTCATCACAGATATGTAGCTTTGGTTGGAAGAAAATGCCCCTAGGGTGTTCAACATTGGCCCGGAAGTGAGCAAAACGGGCTCCGGAGGAGCGAAACTGGTTATCTGGGATAATTGTTGGCTTCTCACCCCCCAGTGATCTTCCTGATGTTGGAACAGAGGTACCTGCCAAGTTTGAACAAAAACTAATGAGAAATGAACACTCGGAGCCAAAACCGAGCAGTTCGGAGTCCCAAAAATGGGCTGCAGGTGCCGGAAGTGGTGTTCAGCAGCGAAGTGGGTATCTGCAACCCCAGTGTCCTCTGGAATGACGAAACAGAGATACCTGCCAAAAACCGGAGCAAATGGATGCGAAATGAATGCTCGGGACCAAAACACGCAGTTTGGGGTCCCGAAAACCGGCTACAGGTACCGGAAGTGGCACACAACCACGAAGTGGGCATCAGGGGCCCCAGGGTTCCTCGGAATATTAAAACAGAGGTCTCCGCTAAAAACCGGAGAAGGCTGATGCAAAAAGAATGCTCGGGGCCCAAATCACGCAGTTCGGGGTCCCGAAAAAGGGTCGCCGGGCACCGGAAGTGGTGTTCGGCTGCGAGGTGGGCATCAGGGGCCCCAGTGTTCCTCGGAACATTAAAACAGAGGTCTCCGCTAAAAACCGGAGAAGGCGGAGATGGTTGGGCGGTCCCGAGCCGAGGCACACGGCCTAACGGCCCCGAAAACCGGGAACCGGGCTCCGAAATGGGCAAAATGGCCTACGGCCACGAAAAGTAGCTCACGGCCACCGGGAGATAGTCTACAGGACCACTCCCTTCCCTTAGGAAAGAAAACAGAGAAAACCGGGTCTGGTTCGCAAACCGAGACAAAGCACAGGAGAGAATTCGGAAGTCCGGAGGCAGGGCGCACGGCCGCGACTCTGAGACTTCTGAACGAGCACAGCATGCAACATCACCGAGCGCTCAACTGGTGACGTCTGAGTCTTAAGGTCGGTCAAAAATGGGGTGTCTACAGTTGCCCCTCTTTGACAGAACTCGGAAGTCATAACAATGACGGGAGTGAATGTCAAAGCCCAGAGACGACCCATTTTTGACGAGGCCGAAGACTTAGACAATCAAACGAAATGAACAGAGATATGTGCCCGCAGGCGTGCCCGCAGGCAGGGGGCAAAATGCAAAACGACATGCACAGAGCCAGGTGATCATGCAAGTGCAACAAGCTGTAATGAAGCAGGTATTGACAAATAGATGCAACAGTTTTAAGCTAGAATGCAAGGCGAACAACTACATTTCATGCAGTTAAGAATGCGGAGAACCATTCAATTCTCGTCGCGTCTCACACGGAGAAGATACGATACCTGCGCGATTCGTCTGGTCGCACCAGCCTCAAATGAACCGTACATACAATATCGTGCCTGCAAAAGAGAGAAATTCAACAAGAACAATATGCAACAACATATATTCCATGTGACTCCTGTAGTTCCAAAAGCTTGACACACACAGTGTCGATGAACGAATGCAACATAACGCGAGAAAAGTGCGTGCGTGTCAACGCGTGTTTAAGCACAAAAGTATGGCACATTAAGAAATCATGCGAAACATTCATGACAATGCAAATTATAAGCCCAATGAAGCACAACGAACATAAATCAGGATGCCCATTTGACATGAAATGATGAACCGGAAAATGCGCAGTTCGGTGACGGCAACTCAATCGCGGCCTCTGATTCAACTCCCGGAGAGTTCACAACATGTTTAGAAAGGATACACTCTGATTCTGATGAATAACGACGAGACACATATCAGAAATTGCAGTTAAAGTTCCGGCGGAGCAATTCGGCGCCAGAAAGTGCACTTTTCTTCAACTTTTTCAGGTCCCGGGAACTCCGATTTTCCTCAAAATTTGCAGAGAGGTAGGGGAGGGGGTAGGGGACATGGTCGGCCAGGTGGTTGCCCTAGGAGAGGCCATCGGCCAGGGCAAAAAGGTAGAGGGGCCGGCCAGCCAGGTTAGGTGGCCGGCCGGCCACCTGCCAAAAGCAGGGGCAAAATGGTCATTTCGACCTTTTCTATATATATGCACCTCCATTCAATCCGAAATCACACCCCCAAGTGTGGAATTCTCTCCTCTTGCTCTCTAAGCCATTCTCTCTCTCAGATCTGCATTCTATACGCGCCCCTCGGCCTCCCACGCAAGTTGTTTTTGCGAAATCTTTCAGATTCAAACACTTTGAAGCGACTAAATTTCGACTTTGGAGCTTCTCTTCTCATTTTCACCACTTGAGGTAATTTTGTTTCACTATTTGGAAAATTTTCCCGGGGGGTTGACTTTTGTTGACTTTTTGTTTCCCGAGAGTTGACTTTTGTTGACTTTTTCCAACTTTGGCCCATTTTGCTCATTTTTGCTCCTCTTTGCAGATTTCTCGACATGGCGGGCCATTTCCCTCACGGCGGAGGTTTTCCCGGCGCCGGAGATGACTTTGACATTATGGCATTGCCTCCGAGAGTTCGCCCTTTCATTCCCGATCGATATGCCCCAGCGGTTCATAGGCTTCCGCGGGCCACTTTTCGTCATTTCACTGAGTTTAACGACCGAGTACCAAGGGATCTTCTCTTACGAGAGCCAGAGCAGCACCTCTCTTATGATGCAGAGGTATTTTACTTTAGTCTCTGTATTCCTCGTGCATTTCATTCCCCTGCCATGATTAGACACATAGTTTAGCTTATGACATAGTACTTGCATCCTGAGCATGTGACTTAGCCACTTGAATTCCGTGAACACAGCTCATTGAATAATTGTGAACGCATAGTATACATTAGTTAGGAACTGAACACACGGCTCAAACATTGATTCGCCAAACACGCAGCCCGAAGTTGAAAACGAGCACACAGCACATACTGACTAAGAGTAGAACACACAGTCCCAAAAACTCAGATTTTCTGAACACGCAGCCCAGATTTGAAAGTAGAACACACAGCCCTAAACTTTGATGCACTGAACACACAGCCCAGATTTGAAGCGAACACACAGCCCACTAATTGAGAGTAGAACACACAGTTCCAATTTGAAGCGAACGCACAGCCCACTGATGTTGAGTAGAACACACAGTCCCAAAGCTCAGATTTCTGAACACGCAGCCCAGATTTGAAAGTAGAACACACAGCCCTAAACTTTGATGCACTGGACACACAGCCCAGATTTGAAGCGAACACACAGCCCACTAATTGAGAGTAGAACACACAGTTCCAATTTGAAGCGAACGCACAGCCCACTGATGTTGAGTAGAACACACAGTCCCAAAGCTCAGATTTCTGAACACGCAGCCCAGATTTGAAAGTAGAACACACAGCCCTAAACTTTGATGCACTGGACACACAGCCCAGATTTGAAGCGAACACACAGCCCACTAATTGAGAGTAGAACACACAGTTCCAATCTGAAGCGAACGCACAGCCCACTGATGTTGAGTAGAACACACAGCCCTAAACTTTGATTTCTGAACACGCAGCCCAGATTTGAAAGTAGAACACACAGCCCTAAACTTTGATGCACTGGACACACAGCCCAGATTTGAAGCGAACACACAGCCCACTAATTGAGAGTAGAACACACAGTTCCAATCTGAAGCGAACGCACAGCCCACTGATGTTGAGTAGAACACACAGTCCCAATTTGAGGTGAACACACAGCCCACTGATGTTGAGTAGAACACACAGTCCCAAACTCAGATGTACTGAAACTTTGAACACGCAGCCCAAATACCAAATTTACTGAACACGCAGCCCGTCTTCACTTCATTTGCACACAGCTCATTTTCACTTCATTTGCACACAGCTCATTTTCACTTCATTTGCACGCAGCTCATTTTCACTTCATTTGCACGCAGCTCATTTTCACTTCATTTGCACGCAGCTCATTTTCACTTCATTTGCTGATCTATGCATTCATTCTAAATGCAGGTTCATTCTCGCACAGTGCGAGGATACGGTTCCGTCACCGCGAGGGAGTGGTATTTTGAGCTTCCGGAAGCTGTCCGGGGTTTGGTCGACCTCGCAGGATTTGGACCATTCTGCCGGGGGACTATCTCGTTGCCTCATCAGTAGGACTTTATTTGCGGCTCTAGCAGAGAGGTGGTGGGACACCACCAATTCCTTCCATTTTTCTGCAGCCGGGGATATGACCATGACCCCGCTGGACTTCGCTATACTCACCGGCCTAGACGTAGGCGGTGTGCCCATTCCCTATGACGAGGATATGGGCCAGTGGGAGGCTGCTTGGATGCACCTATTGGGGACACACCCGCCGGTAGACAGAGGTTCGGGGAGAGTCCGATACTCCTGGTTTGCTTTGCACTTCCGGCGGCCACAGATGGAGCCCGGTACTCCTGAGGAGGCGGAGCAGTATGCCCGCGGTTTTCTCATGTATCTCCTCGGCACCACCTTGTTCGCCGATAGAGGGAACATGGTAGGATTATACCTCCTGAGTGCTTTGGTAGACCTATCACAGGTCAGCCAGTATGATTGGGGCGGCGCTAGCCTGGCTACCCTGTTCTGTTATATGAGCGCAGTCTCTCGCGGACGGGGAGATTTACTCGGCGGCTATTGGAGAGCCTGGGAGGTACATTCTGTCCTTTTGATTTACATTTTTTGCTTCTCATTGCTTGTTCACTGCACACACGGCGCACTTTGCACTCGGTATTCTGCCTTTAGCACCTTGTATTTATATCCCGCACTGCTTTTCTCAGCTATGGGTATATGCATATTTTCCCACATTAGCCCCGGAGATGGAGGTGACAGGACCTCCTATGACCCCATATTCACTGATGTTTGAGGGCGAGCATTTGTCGAGGCCTCGAGAGACTCTCTTCTCTCTGCGGCAGTACTTTGACACTGTTCGAGCGACAGAGGTATTTTGGAACTCTCAGTTCCTTTTCCATTTTTATCTTTGATCTGCTTTGTATGTTCTGATTTCTGATTGACTTATGCACTGGTTATCCGCAGATCACCTGGCAACCTTGGGCAATCTTCGGCGATGACCTCGAGGATCAGTACCCCGGGGGGTCGACTAGTTCCCAGTACAGGTTCCTGCTCGAGGGACCAGTGGGTAGAGTTTGGTTCTTGGGGGAACGCTTCCAGCGCCAGCTATGGGGGGGGAATTCTCAGGACCCTCCTGCTGTGCCTCCAGACACCATGCGGACTGCTGATAGATTATCTCCTGAGGAGGTCAGTAGTGCTATGCAGGGCAGTGATGCGTTATTACATCTTGTTGATGGGAGCTACTCCACCTACCGCCGTATATATCTGATGCCCCCCTTGACGGGAGTACGGGCTCCGGCACGGAGGCCCGCTGGCGCACCATCTTCGAGTCACGCTCGTGCTACAGACATCCCTTCTTCTAGCAGGGCTGGCACATCTAGAGGTAGAGGCAGTTCGATTCCTCCGATCCCTCCGACTCTTGATCACCCTGGATGGCCAGAGATGCCGACTGAGTTGACGTGTTGGCAGTATGGGGCTACCTCCCCGATTCCGATCCCCATGGAGCCTCCGGCGCCTGGTCACAGATACGTCAGTGATCCTGACTCACCACCGGTATGTTCTGCCATTCTTCATTTGTCACACAGTCATTTTGACAGTTGCTTATTAATTGATGAATCGAGCTTATGTCTGCAGCCGCCTCGGGATTACATAGATCAGATGCTCGGAGTGGTGGCCTCACTCGAGGGGATGGTCCTGCGCAGAGAGGCACAGATGTCCATCATGGGCTTCCAGGTTCTCTTCATCTTTCTTGCATTTATCATATTTCTGTTAATGCTCTGGCTTTAAACATTCCATTGCACTGATAGGCTGTGTAGAACACATCTGGCACACACCCCACTCCCATACTGTACTTGCACTTGCTTTTTGTGTTTGAACTGATGTATTGCACTTTGCATTTTCAGATGCCTCCAATCTATGCTCCGACACAAGGTGGGCCTCCCGGGCCTTTTCAGAGAGGTAGAGGTACTGGGCCTCGAGGAGCTGGGCCATCTCGGCCTCACCGAGGAGCTCGGGGAGGAGGGTCGTCTCGCAGACGCAGGGCACCCATTGTTGAGGACGACGAGGAGGAGGTCGCAGATCATGTGTCAGACACATCTCCTGGAGGGGGAGGCTCCGGTCTTGGTTCCGGGAGTGGAGACGAGCCTGAGGGGGATCCGGAGGACGACAGCTCCGATTCAAATGGTGATGATGAGGTAGAGATTATCCCGCAGAAGAGGATGAGAGGGCCTCCCCATTCCCGCTCCCGAGGGCACTGATGTTATTTCCTGCTTTATTCTACTTTTAGCTAGTAGTTTGTAGCACTTTGCACATTGTTAGGCAGTTTTATTTTCTGTAAAACTTGTACCTTTACTTTGTTGTAAAACATGATGAAATGAAACAGCTTTTGAAAAGATATTGTATTTGAAATTCTTAGCATCGCATCGCATTATTTTGCACCAAGTGGAATTGAATGAAAATGTGCCTCATGTATTACCGGGTCAGGTAGTGAACCGACGCAACAAATGAAAACAAACTGACTCACTAAGAAATAAAACAGAATCTTAGCAAGTTTACAACTCGATAAACAAAGTACAACAATGTTAACGACTCAATCGACAAGACTTAACAAAATTGTGTAATCAAAAAGGGTAACAACTCAAAACACAAAATGCGACAGCTCGACAAAACTTACAACTCAATAAGCAAAAACAACAACTCGATAAACAAAAATACAACACGATGTACTTTGGATGGACTACCTGAAGAATGGAATGTATCCAAAATTGATAGGCCTGGATGCCTTCTACTGCCGGGAGACAACCAGATTTGCAGGGAGTCCACTACTGCTACAGGTAATGTTTCCCATCCAAGCTCACATATATGTTCATTCACATCACTCGGCCCTCGGGCTCGATTTTTCTCACAAAACCCCTATCTCACTTTTCTCTCATCGCACATCTCTCTATTCTTTAATCTCTCATTTTTTCATCCCTCCCCAGATAAGGTTGACGGATAAGTTGCAAGTTGTGGACTCTTGCCCTGCTTATTCAGCCCGCAGCTACTTCTTTCGGCAACACCTAGTCAATGCTCCTGATGGGAGCTGGTGGTTTGAATGGACGTGCAATTTATCAGCAGACCGCATTGCTTGGAGAGTTAGAGGGCTTTTGGCCCCCCCCCCGCCCCTGTCTTCAGTTGCACTTGGTCTGATGAGCGCTAGGATTGGCTCAACGAAGGAGCACAAGTTGGGCCCAAGTTGGCATCAGAGGCTTCAACTAGCTCTGGGAGGGGGCGCAGGGACACCTGACTGGACTGTGCCCCAGATTTATTGCTTTATTAGTACTTTCAAGTTTTCGTTATGAATGTAATAAAAAGCAACTTCAATTGTATGCAAGAGCGAGAGAACTCTGTTTTGAAATCAATGAGATTGAAGGTTGTGGTACTGAAAATTTTCCGCTTTGGTCCAAAAATGGTCTTAGTTGTAAAAAGATTAATTTGAACAAAGCCAACTTTTATTAAAACTTTTCAAAACTATTTTCGATATGGATCAGAACTGGACACGCCTGAGATCTGTCACTGAGATGCACAATCCCGGATCCTAGCAACTGGAAAGTTGCCCCTAGTTTGAATGGTGCCGCAGCACTTCATCGCAACGGAAAGTTGCCCCTAGTTTGAATAGCACTGTACCGGAGATCACAATAAATGCTGATGAATAAAGATGACTGAGATGATCAAAATGGACAAAGTTGATCGGGGAAAAGATTGTGACTGAACTTCAAGATGAAGCTGCCTACGTATCCCAAAGATGGGAATCAAGCCTTACGTAGTTCAGGCTCAGGTTCGCTCGGGTATTTTTACTCTCCTTTTGCGCTCTAACTTTTGCCAAGGCCGCCCTTTGCGGGTTTTCAACCTTGCGAGCTCAGTTTTTATAATTTCAAATTTTTTGTGCTCTGAGTTTTGCCTAGGTCGCCCTTTCGGGTTTTCGGCCTAGCGAGCCTCTCAGGGGTAGTATTTCTTCAACTTGTCCATATTGATCGGTTGGGAAAACTCTAAGCCATCTAGATCCATCAGAACCACAGCTCCACCTGACCAGATTGACTTGATGATGTAAGGACCAGTCCAATTAGGTCTGAACTTGCCCCTTGGGTCGTGGATAGGAGCTCGGTTGTCCTTGAGTACTAAATCTCCTTCTTTCAAGTTCCTGGACTTAACCTTCTTGTTGAAAGCCCGGGCGATTCTGCGTTGATAACCCTGAACATGGTACAGTGCCTTCAACCTTCTTTCATCAAAGAGCATGAGTTCCTCAAATCTATTCTGCTGCCAATCTGCTTCGGCTATCTGGCACTCGGCCAATACTCGCAATGACGGGACCTCAATCTCGATAGGCAGAACGGCCTCCATCCCATAAACTAATGAATACGGAGTCGCCCCAGTTGAAGTTCTGATCGAAGTCCTGTAGCCCCACAGAGCAAACGGCAGCTTATCTGGCCAATCCCGATAGGTCTCCACCATCTTCTGTAGTATGCGCTTGATGTTCTTGTTGGCGGCCTCAACTGCCCCGTTGGTTTGTGGCCGATAGGTAGACGACTTATGAAAAGCCACATTGTATTTCTCCAACAAATCAATCACCTCCTTCTTGAAGTGGGAACCATTGTCAGAAACTATTTCATTTGGGACTCCGTAGCGACAGATAATGTTGTTTCTGATGAATTTCGCAACGTGTGAAGCTTTCAACACTGCGTAAGATTGGGCCTCGACCCACTTTGTAAAATAATCTATCGCTACCAAGATGAACTCATGCCCATTCGACCCCTTCGGCGTAACAGCTCCAATTACATCAATTCCCCAGACAGAAAATGGCCATGGCGAAGTCATGTTGTATAGCTTTGACGGCGGAATGTTCATGCGATTCGCATGAATCTGACATTTGTGGCATCGCCGGACGAAACCAATACAATCCTCCTCCATGGTGGACCAATAATAACCCTGTCTAAGGATCTTCCGTGCCAACATCACCCCATTCATATGTGCACCACATTCACCCCCGTGGATGGCTTCCATCAGACGCCTTGACTCTTCTGCATCCACACACAGTTTATGCATTCCCAGATGACCTCTTCTATACAGCTTACCCCCACAGATGATGAACTGAACCGACATTCTTCTGATTGCCCTCTTGTCTTTGGCATTTACCCCTGGCGGGTATGTTTCTTTCTCTAAAAAGTTCCAGATATCGTAGTACCAAGGGTGTTCGTCCTGAACTTCATCTATGGTTGCAATCGACTCATAAGCAGGTACAAATTTCTGGTCGATGATGACTGGACGCATTCGGACTCCACACGGGATGTCTATCATAGATGATAGAGTTGCTAATGAATCTGCGAACTTGTTGTTCTCTCTTAGTAGATGAGTGAAACTTAACTTCTCAAACCGAGGAATCAGCAAGTCCAAGGTCTGGTGATACATTATCATATTTTCTTCTTTTACTTTCCAGTCTCCTTTAGCTTGAGACACAACAAGATTCGAGTCCCCAATGACGTCCAGCCGTCTTGCCCCTAGTTCCAGGGCTGCTTCTAAACCAGCGATGCACGCCTCATATTCTGCTTCATTGTTTGAGACTTTGAACCGGAGTTTGAAGGCTAGAGGGATACGGGAATTGTCGGGTGCTATCAGCAACACTCCTATCCCATACCCATGTTGATTTGACGCTCCGTCAAAGTACATTGTCCAAGTTTCTTCGTCGATATGCAGAATTGTTTCATCTGGGAATAGATACTCAACTGCTTCATCCCCCTCGACCGGATGGTCGGCAAGGAACTCTGCCACTGCTCTTCCTTTCACTGACTTGCGTGTGACATATGTGAGATCAAACTCGGAGAGCAACAGCAACCAGCGAGCTAGCTTACCCGTAAGCGCTGGTTTCTCGAAAAGATATTTGATGGGATCGAGTCGTGAAACCAGCATTACAGAGTGAGCTAACAGGTAGTGCCGCAGCTTCCTGGTAGCCCATACCAGGGCTAAGCAAGCCTTTTCCAGTGGTGTATATCGGGTCTCATATTCCAGCATTTTCTTGCTCAAATAGTAAATGGCTTTCTCCACCTTATCTTCAGATTCTTGTGCAAGCATGCAGCCCATTGTGGTTTCAGTCACTGATAGATACAAAATCAACGGTTTCCCCGGTTCTGGTGGTGATAAAACGGGCGGGTTCTGTAGATACTCTTTAATTTGTTCAAATGCAGCTTGACATCGGCCGTCCCATTGGAACTTCTTTCCTTTCTTCAGGAGGCCAAAAAGTGGTTCACAAGTCAAGGTTAGTTTTGAAATAAACCGTCTTATGAATTGCACTTTACCCAGAAAGCCGCGCACCTCCTTTTCAGTCCTTGGTGGGGGCATTTCCAAGATGGCCTTGATTTTGGAAGGGTCGACCTCGATGCCCCTTTGTGTAATCAGAAACCCCAGCATTTTTCCCGCTGTAACACCAAATGTACATTTCTGAGGGTTCAGCCGCAACCGGAATTCCCTGATCCTTTGGAAAAACTTTTGCAAGGCGGTGTAGTGGCCCTCTCTTTCCTTGGACTTGACAATCATGTCGTCCACATACACCTCAACCTCTTTGTGGATCATATCATGTAGTATTGTGGTCGCGGCCCGTTGATAAGTAGCCCCAGCATTCTTCAACCCAAACGGCATGACCCGATAGCAGTATGTCCCCCACGGGGTGGTGAATGCAGTCTTTTCTCTGTCCTCCGGCGCCATCACTATCTGATTATATCCTGAAAAGCCATCCATGAATGAGAGCAAAGCGTGCCCTGCTGTGAAGTCCACTAACTCATCGATGTGCGGTAGGGGAAAATCGTCCTTCGGACTGGCTCGGTTTAAATCCCTGAAGTCTACGCACACCCGGATCTTGCCATCTTTCTTTGGCACCGGAACAATATTGGCCAACCAAGTCGGATATTCAGAGACTAGCAGGAAGCCTGCGTCAATTTGCTTGGTGACCTCTTCCTTGATCTTAAGAGCCCAATCCGGGCGGATCCTTCTGAGCTTCTGTTTGACAGGTCGGGCCTCGGGGTCAAGGGGGATCCGATGCTGTACAATCTCAGGATCGATCCCAGGCATGTCTTCGTAGGACCACGCGAAAACATCTTTGAAATCTTTTAATAAAGCGACTAAGCGCTCGCGTTCCTCTGAAGACAGCGTGGAGCCGATCTGGACCAGCCGCGGGTCCTCCTCAGTACCAATATTCACAAAAATGATTTCATCCGTTAAGGGCTTAACAAACCTCTCTTGCTCCTGCTCAATTAGACGTTGTAAAACCGGAGGAACTTCGTCCTCGTCGTTTTGATCAAAATTTTGAAAGTCCTGATTTAAGCAATAAATTAGGGGCACAGAAAAGTACTCGGAAACCACATTCACCTCATTCTCATTAAGTTCATCCAAATCGTCCAAATCTTCTGTTACAACAGACTCAAAAGAAAAGGAAAAAGACGACCTGGACAGGACTTTGGCATCCGGGTTGACACCCCCAGGAGTACCAGACTCAGACTCAGTCGAGCTGGAACCTGATTCCGACTCAGAAGACTCGGTGGAATCAGATTCCGGCTCACTACCTGACCCGGAACTGCTGGATAAGAATCCCTCTTCATACTGCCAAGTGAGGGAGGGTGCGATTGATGCGTCCAAAATAGCTGCTGGTTGGCTCGCGGCCATTTCATCTCCAATCATGGAAACCACGGCGTTATTCCCCAAGCAATCTTGGTCGATCAGAGGATCAGAGAGGAGACTTGCCAGTGCTACCCCCATTTCCAATTCAGTGCCCTCAGGCTCCCCTGCCTTATTCTGCTCAGCCTCAGTTGTTGGGTCTGTCTGCTCTGTGGCAACGTCATCCCCGGATAGTTGCAGGTCGAAGAAGATTTCGAAGCCCGGTACGCGCTTCCTCTCCGCGTTTAACCATGGTTCTGGGAAGCCGCAAAATGGAAAATCTTCCCCCTCCCGGACAAAGCGTCCGTTCAGGGTACCCCAGATGGGCCTGTGCATTAAATCAAAAGGCTTCCCAGCCTGCTTTGCTCTGGCTCTGCTAGCCATTTCCTTTCCTTTCCTTGCCCAATCTTCTTTGGTGGGCAGATAACCCAATCCAAAGGTATGTGGATTATGTGGCACTTCGGCCAACGCTGCAACGCCTTTCCGGCCGCTTCTTCCCAATCCCATCCCAGGGATATGCTGTAGCTTGTTCATGAGGTATACGGCTTGAGCGCTGACATACAAACCCTCATTCACAGCCATGATATTCTGCACTACCCGGGCCTCAGCCAAAGTAAATCCCGATATGAACAGGTCCTCCATGCCGTGTTCAATCTCAAGGACTGGCGTAGATACCTCCGGAGGGGGATGGATTGATGAGTTCCCAAAAACAATGGCTACTCCCTTTCCGTAGGGGTACTTCACCATTTGATGTAGAGTAGATGAGACGGCCTTCACCTGATGCAACCAGGGTCGCCCCAAAAGCATGTTGAAAGATGCAGGGACCTCCAAGACATGAAAATCTACTTCGTGTTGCCCGGGCCCAATCTTGGTTTGGATTTTCACTGTCCCCAGGACATCCCTGCTTGTATTGTCATACGCTCTGATTACTTGAGTAGTCGGTGTGAAGTCCGCAGGCTTTAACCCAATTGCATACGCCGTTCTGGCCGGACAAACATTGATAGCGGACCCGGTGTCAACCAGCACCACCGGAATCCATTTATCCCTGCATTCTACAGAGATGTAGAGAGGTCTATTGTGATCCACGCCCTCAGGCGGCAATTCTTTGTCTGAAAAAGTCAACGCCGGGGAACCTCCTCCCGGAAAGACTAGCCCAACTAGCTGTTCTGGCGTAGTTTCAATGGAAAGTTTAGCTCTGTCCATGGCAGATAAAACAGCCTGCCGGTGCACCCTCGAAGCCATAAGCAGTCCCCAGATGGAGATGTCTGCTTGTATTTTCTTTAGCTGCTTCAGTACAGCCTCTTCTTCAACCTGCTTCTCCTTCTGCTTCTCTGCCTCCTTATCTTTCTCTGATGCCTCGGGTTGATCAAGGTGTGGGGGCTTGAAATACCGCCCACTTCTCGTCATATGGTCCACCTCTTCGAGGTACCAGGTACTGTCTGGTTGGCCGCCTGCCCAGTCTTCGTCTGTGTGGGCAAGATACAAGTCGTCATCTTCCCACCACATTCCATTAGCATCTAGCAAACATCTGTCTGGTTCCGGCTTGTTTGTGCTCTCGGTATTTTCATTCCTCATGCTCACAGCATGTTCAATTTTCGTGCTCGCAGCACTCTCAACTTCCTCATGGTTCTTTGCTTTTCGGGCTCTCTCAGAATCCCACCTTTTTCCTTGTTCCTCCAACAACAACTGTGCGGTTTTCAAAATGTTTTGTTCCTGAGCGAAATTCTTCGTACCGGCGCTCTCCGGCAACTCAATCTGATCCTCGGCCCTTCCGGCCACAGATGGTACAATATCAGGCTGATCATCCAACCACCCGACGACTTCTGCTGACTCCTCGTATTCAAACCAGTTGACTGATGCATCCCCTGATTCCTGATCGTTGAAAAACTGGAGGTCGGCGAAGTCCTCTTCCACCGTTGTCAAATCATCCCCTGCTGATTCAGGTTTATCCCCCCGGATCATACACAATTCAGCCTCTGGCAACAGCCCTGCACTCAGCTTTGGTTGGCTCACTGACAAGATATACCCACTCGGATCATTAGCTCTGCCAGTCAGACTCTCTGTTTGCTCCATCCCAGACTCAGTTTTGCTCTCCTCGGAAGCCTGCCCCGTTCCATTCTCGGTGGTCACCACCTTTAGCTCAGGTTGGGGTGTAGAGGTGTCCATCATGCACAAGTCCGTGCTATCAGGGAGGATCACCTCTGGCTTGGGTAGGTGGGAGGGAGTGATATAGATACTGGGATCATATGGAGCGACCCCAGTGTGGATGAGGTTGACTCTTTTTGGTGGATCTTGGTTGTGTTTGGGGAGTGGGTTGTTTGTGACGTTGGGTCCTTGGGGAGGTAGAATGATGTTTTTGTCAATGAGATCTTGCACCTCATGACGCAGCCTGTAGCATTGGTCGGTGTCATGACCATGCTGTTGGTGGTATTGGCAATATTTGGCTGGGTTATGGGAAGGGGGGAGTGGATTCGGTAGAGGCCTCGGTTCCAAGGGTTTCAGGTGCCCCTTTCTGACTAGAACCCCGAGGACTTTAGACAAAGACATATAGAGTGGGGAGAAGGTTCGTTGACCCCTGGGTGGGTATCTTGGGGCTTGATTACTGCTCCCAGAGGCATCAGAAAACGGTGTGGCTGCTGCGGACCTTGGTTGGGGAAGGGGAGTGGTGGTGACCATTCCGACCTCTGAAGTTCTGGTATTGGAAGAGCCACTCGGGCCTGCATTATTACCACGGTTGAAAGTTCTCCGGGGCTGATCCCGATCTTGGTCAAACAGACCCTGTTTCATCGCATCCTCTATTTGCATCCCCATATCATGCAGATCTGCGAAAGTGGGGAAGGGAACTACAATCATCTTCTTCATTAATGCCGGCTGGAGATTGCGCACAATCATCCGTATTTGATCTCTGTCGGTTGGCCTTAAGGTCATCATCGATGCCTTCGCCCTCCACCGGGTCACAAAGTCAGAGAAAGATTCCTTGGGCTCCTGCCTCGTAGTCTCGAGATCACGAGTTGTGATCTCGATCTGCGTGTTGTACGAATATTGTGCAAGGAAGGCCTCAGCCATCTCATCCCAGTTTATTTTCACCTGATCTTCCAGCTTTGAATACCAAGTGGATGCCACACCCGACAGGGTCCGACCGAACAAAGAAAGCTTTTGCGGTCGGGTTAGGCCCATTGGTCTTAGAACGTCTGAGAATAGCCGGAGGTGAACCATAGGGTCCCCGGATCCGTCAAAGCGATCGATCTGGGGCATCTTAAATCTCTCCGGCAATGTCACGGCTACATCAGTATAGCCGTCTTCAATATCTGGGATGGCCTTCACCCCTTGAGACTTCTTAAAGAGCTTCTCCAACTTGCTCAATTTCAGAGCTGTCTGGTCTACCTCGAACTCAAATGGAGAGTCCGGATGGTTAGGTGTAATGTTTTTGGACAGTTGTGGTAGAAGCGGGGGCGGAGCCAGCCCCGTTGGAAGACCCGTGTCCTCTTGCATGTTTGGGGGGTTTGGCAGAATGTTCTGTTGATTCGGGAGGGTATTCTGGGCAGCCTGGGCATTTTGCGGGTTTGGAGGGGCATTCTGGCCAGCAGGTAGTTGTTCAGGTAATAGGGCCCCGGGTGGAGGGGGAGCCTGATTTGAGGCAGACGCTGCGTTCTGCTGTTGTAATCTGGTGATCAACTCAGACTGTTGGGCCATGACAGCGGCCTGTTGTCTGGAAAATTCCGCCTGGCGGAGAGCATCATCTTGCATTTGCTTCATGCTTTCAGTCATTTGGCGCATCATCGCCTCCATAGCTGTATTCTGTTGTTCCATTTGAAGAACCGGCAGGCGTATCTCTATAGCAGAAACAGGAAGCTCGACCCGACTATTTGCTACTAAAACAGACTGCTGTCTCAGTAATCTTTGTTCTGACGGACTGCGCCTCCTCGGCCTTCTTCTGATAACAGGGGGTAGTGAGTGGAACACTGGATGTCCGTCAACTAGATCCTCGGATCGGTTGAGTCGGCGACCTCGTGTCCAGATTGCTTGGGGGGTATCGACGGGTTCGGAAGCAATTGTGCTACAAACGGTCCCTAGCAAAAAGATAAATAAAGCGGAAAAGAAATAAATAACCAGAAATAAAACGGGCAGCATAACGGCTTAAATTGAATACACCACACACAGTCGGGTATACAACAACACACAGTTGGTAAGCTGGTTATACACTGTCCTCAAATACTGGTCAATACTCCTGTATCACTGTTCTGATAAACTGAATCTGATATCCGCGGACAACTGATTCCCAAATACTGGATAATGCCCGCAGGCCTGATTCCCAAATTCAAAAACTGATGCCCGCAGGCCTGATGCCCAAACTCATACTGATACATGCATTCCCTGTAGAGGCACACTCTAACAAGCACATAACAGATAAGTGAGAGCCAAAACACCCCTATGTTGGGGGTAGGGTTTCCCTGTCCTATTTCGTCAGGAACTAGGGGTTCACTACGCACGCAGCGGCTTCAAACAACCTACAAACGGGTAAGCAACCTGTTCTAGTTTGGAATGGTCACTACGGATCCGAATATGCACTAGGTCGAATGGTCAAAAAGGGTGCCCCGGTAAAACCGGGGTTTGTGTTCCCATGCTGTCAGAGCCCAGAGCCGATCAGCCTTACGGACATGACTTGACAAGACAAGCCTCCGGCAAATCGTTCGGGAATGGCATATGGCAAACACGGTGTCCTAGGCGCACCAATGCAAATGCAATGCAAAGAAACACACAAGTGTAGTCAAAAACAGATATCATGAGTTCGAGTCAAGTTCTCTAAATTCCCCAGCAGAGTCGCCAGAAACTGTAACAACGCCCGCGGGGGACCTCGCTACAGCTCGGGCTCGATTTTTATGTTGCGGTTCCAAATCTTGAACCAAAGAGTCCAAATCCGGCAAATCGTTTTGAGAAAACAGATTTTTTGAAAGAAGTGCCAAACATGGACTGCTTTGCCAGATAACAGAGTCGCCACCTAAATATTTTAAAATGGGAAATTTAGGAAACCCTGACTCGGTGCCAAAAGGCCACGTGTCCGTCATCACCAAAGCTGGCTCGGGAACTTGGGTACGATTGGGGAAGGTCACATCGTGAGCACCCCCTCTCGCCCGGTCGAAGACCGGCCTCTACTAATCATGATATCTGTTTTTGAAAACTTTGTATGCTCTTATTCCGGTTATTAGCCTAGATTACTATGTGATGCTCGCAGCAAACAAGTATAGACCGAGTCGTCTGAATTGGAACAAAACATTTCATGTTTGTTTGTGAAAGATGGTTTGCTACCCGCAGGTAGGCTTAAAATGCAGATTTTGCCACAATCTAGTGGGCTTAACAAACAGTTGATGAATCGCTCCAATTCAGATAACTCAACCTCCACCCACAGGCATTCAAGGCAGTTATATCACATAAGCACATAGCCTCATGGTAAGCATGCTATCATGGCAGTCACTCACACACATGCAAGGATGCTAAAGCATAAAACTTACCTAGTACTCCCAGCCAAAACAGAAACCGATTAGAAATCCATGCATGAATCCTAACTATGCTGAAATGCCTAATGCAACACATGCAAAATGCAACTATAGCAGGCTCGGCTATTCTAAACATGGCATGTGGAATGCTACAACTATCATGTACTCAATTTGGAATTGAAATACAGATGCAGTTTGTATGATGTGCCGAGCCCAATGCATGCAAAACAGATGAATGATGCAAACATGCTATCATACTGTATGCTAATTGAAATATGCCTTATATCTAACCATCCAAAGCGGGTAAATAAAAGGGAGAAAGAAATGGGGGTTGGAAGACATACATCACACTCACACACCCTTATTACAATTTTGCCCTCGCGCAGAGGGTCCGAATAAAATAATAATACAGTCCCAAATGAAAGAATAGTACAGTCCGAGATATGTACAGTCCGAATATTACAAAATTCTAATTAATTAACAAATTAATTACAAAAGAAGTAAAACTGGCATGCAAGCCAGGGACTGCCTTGCTTCTGACGGATGATACATGTTGGGCTGCTTGGCGCAGAAATCCACTGGGATGCCCTGATTAGCCTCTGTTTGCAATTTTCTCGAAATGCGTGCCAGCCTCCGAAAAGTTGTTGATTGTTGATTTTGCTGCAACAGAGAGCAGGAAAAGGGCATAGCAATGTATTTCACAAATGTATGCATGCCTCGATCCTCGTGCCACCAATCACGCATCTCGATGCATGATGGCCGAAGAACCGAAATGCACAACTCAATATGGGATGAATGCAGATGAATGCTACAACAAAAACCTAACTCCATCATGGGTAATCCGGAGTGTCGGTGACTTGGGAATTGAGACACGTTCCGGTACTCGGAGTACAGAATGTGCCTCGTTTCCCGTGCAATATGCATGATATGCATGAAATGCAACTAACATACAATCCTAGCATACGCAATGCTATGAAGATGAGATGCCTCGAAATGCGTGACCACGGACACGCAAACCGAGGCGATGCAGAATGACATGCGAAATGTAATGATGGGCTTATACCAACATGAAGGGGGCCTCAGCCGCACTCACATAGGATGCCAGAATGATAAGAATGAGGTGCCTCGAAATGCGTGCCCACTGGCACGCAAACCGAGGCAATGATGAAATGCAAATCAGATAAAACAGAGGCGCCTCGAAATGCGCGCCCACAGGCACGCAAACCGAAGCGATGCAAATGAGAAAATCGGATAAAACCGAAGTGCCTCGAAGTGCGTGCCCACGGGCACGCAAACCGAGGCGATGTATGAAAAGCGAATCGGATAAAACCGAAGTGCCTCGAAATGCGTGCACACGGGCACGCAAACCGAGGCAGAGGCATACGCAATGCCAAGCGGATAAAACAGAGTGCCTCAAAATGCGTGCACACGGGCACGCAAACCGAGGCGATGATAAAATGAGAAAATCAGATAAAACCAAAGTGCCTCGAAATGCGTGCACACGGGCACGCAAACCGAGGCGATGATGTGCGATGCAAAATCGGATAAAACTGAAGTGCCTCGAAATGCGTACCCGCGGACACGCAAACCGAGGCGATGCAAATGAGAAAATCAGATAAAACCGAAGTGCCTCGAAATGCGCGCCCACAAGCACGCAAACCGAGGCGATGATGTGCGATGCAAAATCGGATAAAACCGAAGTGCCTCGAAATGCGCGCCCACAGGCACGCAAACCGAGGCGATGATATGCGATGAAATGGCATACGGAATGCAACGATGGGCTTACACCTACATGGGAGAGCCTCAGCTCACTCACATAGGAGGCCGTCGGATAAAAACAAAGTGCCTCGAAATGCGCGCCCACAGGCACGCAAACCGAGGCAATGGCATACAAGCATGAAAATGCAAATTGGGCTTACGCCAACATGAGATAGCCTCAGCCACGCTCACATAGGCTGCCGGAATGATAAAATGAGGTGCCTCGAAGTGCGTGCCCATTGGCACGCAAACCGAGGCAATGCAAAAATGATACAAATGGCATGGGAAATGATATGCAAGCGTGGCAATGGAATTTCAGCACTTAAATAAAGGGGAAAACAGCCCCGAAACAATTCGAAATGACACTCGAAGCATGCGTTCATCCCGAAAATGCGAAATTAAGCCCCGAAATGGCCTATAGCCATACTATACATGCAAAATATGAACATGGCAGCAAGAACAGTAGCAAGGCAGTCCCAAATATGGCATATTTTCAGTAATAAATATGGCCTAAATGCAAGCATAGATGGATCAAACAAAGCATGCAAAGTTAGTGGCCAAAAGAGGGGTATTGAGACAAGTGATGTATGCAAACCCCAAATGGACAAACTTTCTTCTACGACATTGAATATTAGCTAAAAATAAGCACATATGCAGAAGATGACATCCTCAAAATCAGAACACAAACATGCTAAAAGATCCATGCAAAATAGGCTCCAAATATGCTATAACAAGAGACATGCAATGCACACACCAAATGACAAAACTTTCTTCATGGAATATGTACAGGGGGTCAAAATAAGACCAAAGTCAGTAGGGGTCGAAGCCCCAAAAACAAATAGAGATAGGTCAAAATTGCATGCAAAAGAGTGGCACACTTGATGAATATTGAAGGAAGTGATATATACAAAGGCCAAATGAAGCTGAGCCTATCTACAATGTTGTAGAGGGGCTCATTTTAAGCACAAAAGCAGTAGGGGTCGGACCCCCAAAAACCAACACAAATAGGTCAATTTTAGCATGCAAAAATGTTACCAACTTGAAGAATATTGAAGGAACTAGTGTATACAAACACCAAATGAGGTTGAGCCCTTCTACAAAGTTGTAGAGGGGCTCATTTTAAGCACAAAATCAGTAGGGGTCGGAGCCCCAATTCTCAACCAATTAGAGTATAAAAATGAACCAAGAAAAAGCCCTAAAAGTTAGTTTTGAATACTCACCCTTGAAGACTTGTCTTTCTTTGATTCTTGGCCTTGATTTTTAGCTTCTCAACCTCTGAAATTCACTTCCTAGCTGCTGGAGTGGTAGTGTTGATGGTGGAGCTAAGGGTTGGTGAAGAAATGGCCTTGACACTTGAAGCTTTTTTGGAGTTTTGAGCTAAGGAAATGGAGGAATTTGGAGATCTCTTCTTCAAGGAAAATTTTCCAACCTTGAAGAAGGAGAGGGAGGGCCCTTCAAATAGGCAAGAAAATGGGGTGTAAAAGGGGAGGGAAAGCACCCAATCTTTCCCTCCCGAAATATCCCCGGATGCCCCGGGATATGCTGGAAGATATCCGGACAGCTGGGACAGGCTGGAAAGCAAGAATCTGGCCGGCCAGGTATTTTTTTGCAAGGTGGCCGGCCAGCCACCCTCCATGGCCGGCCAGCCACCCTACATGGCCGGCCGGCCACCCCAAGAAAATGAACAGGAGATTTTCTGGCCGACCAGTATAGAAAGGTGTCCTCCAAGGTGTGTAGAATAAGGCCCCATGGTTGAAATCTGGCAACTCTGAAGCAGGAGCCACAACATAGAGCTTGAAGGAGAGGCCCAAAAATGAAACCAACAATTTCTGGCCGACCACTATGCCAAAGTGTCCTCCAATATGTGTAGAACAAGAATCCAAGGTTTGAATTTGGCAACATTGAACCAAGAGTCACAACATAGAGCTTGAAGGAGGGGCCCAAAAATGAAACCCACAGTTTCTGGCCGACCACTATGCCAAAGTGTCCTCCAAGATGCCCTCATCACAGATATGTAGCTTTGGTTGGAAGAAAATGCCCCTAGGGTGTTCAACATTGGCCCGGAAGTGAGCAAAACGGGCTCCGGAGGAGCGAAACTGGTTATCTGGGATAATTGTTGGCTTCTCACCCCCCAGTGATCTTCCTGATGTTGGAACAGAGGTACCTGCCAAGTTTGAACAAAAACTAATGAGAAATGAACACTCGGAGCCAAAACCGAGCAGTTCGGAGTCCCAAAAATGGGCTGCAGGTGCCGGAAGTGGTGTTCAGCAGCGAAGTGGGTATCTGCAACCCCAGTGTCCTCTGGAATGACGAAACAGAGATACCTGCCAAAAACCGGAGCAAATGGATGCGAAATGAATGCTCGGGACCAAAACACGCAGTTTGGGGTCCCGAAAACCGGCTACAGGTACCGGAAGTGGCACACAACCACGAAGTGGGCATCAGGGGCCCCAGGGTTCCTCGGAATATTAAAACAGAGGTCTCCGCTAAAAACCGGAGAAGGCTGATGCAAAAAGAATGCTCGGGGCCCAAATCACGCAGTTCGGGGTCCCGAAAAAGGGTCGCCGGGCACCGGAAGTGGTGTTCGGCTGCGAGGTGGGCATCAGGGGCCCCAGTGTTCCTCGGAACATTAAAACAGAGGTCTCCGCTAAAAACCGGAGAAGGCGGAGATGGTTGGGCGGTCCCGAGCCGAGGCACACGGCCTAACGGCCCCGAAAACCGGGAACCGGGCTCCGAAATGGGCAAAATGGCCTACGGCCACGAAAAGTAGCTCACGGCCACCGGGAGATAGTCTACAGGACCACTCCCTTCCCTTAGGAAAGAAAACAGAGAAAACCGGGTCTGGTTCGCAAACCGAGACAAAGCACAGGAGAGAATTCGGAAGTCCGGAGGCAGGGCGCACGGCCGCGACTCTGAGACTTCTGAACGAGCACAGCATGCAACATCACCGAGCGCTCAACTGGTGACGTCTGAGTCTTAAGGTCGGTCAAAAATGGGGTGTCTACAGTTGCCCCTCTTTGACAGAACTCGGAAGTCATAACAATGACGGGAGTGAATGTCAAAGCCCAGAGACGACCCATTTTTGACGAGGCCGAAGACTTAGACAATCAAACGAAATGAACAGAGATATGTGCCCGCAGGCGTGCCCGCAGGCAGGGGGCAAAATGCAAAACGACATGCACAGAGCCAGGTGATCATGCAAGTGCAACAAGCTGTAATGAAGCAGGTATTGACAA
Organism: Camellia granthamiana; assembly: GCA_036172215.1. NCBI lineage: Eukaryota > Viridiplantae > Streptophyta > Magnoliopsida > Ericales > Theaceae > Camellia > Camellia granthamiana. Next base: position 81,183,174 of record CM069903.1, read on the forward strand.
ATAGATGCAACAGTTTTAAGCTAGAATGCAAGGCGAACAACTACATTTCATGCAGTTAAGAATGCGGAGAACCATTCAATTCTCGTCGCGTCTCACACGGAGAAGATACGATACCTGCGCGATTCGTCTGGTCGCACCAGCCTCAAATGAACCGTACATACAATATCGTGCCTGCAAAAGAGAGAAATTCAACAAGAACAATATGCAACAACATATATTCCATGTGACTCCTGTAGTTCCAAAAGCTTGACACACACAGTGTCGATGAACGAATGCAACATAACGCGAGAAAAGTGCGTGCGTGTCAACGCGTGTTTAAGCACAAAAGTATGGCACATTAAGAAATCATGCGAAACATTCATGACAATGCAAATTATAAGCCCAATGAAGCACAACGAACATAAATCAGGATGCCCATTTGACATGAAATGATGAACCGGAAAATGCGCAGTTCGGTGACGGCAACTCAATCGCGGCCTCTGATTCAACTCCCGGAGAGTTCACAACATGTTTAGAAAGGATACACTCTGATTCTGATGAATAACGACGAGACACATATCAGAAATTGCAGTTAAAGTTCCGGCGGAGCAATTCGGCGCCAGAAAGTGCACTTTTCTTCAACTTTTTCAGGTCCCGGGAACTCCGATTTTCCTCAAAATTTGCAGAGAGGTAGGGGAGGGGGTAGGGGACATGGTCGGCCAGGTGGTTGCCCTAGGAGAGGCCATCGGCCAGGGCAAAAAGGTAGAGGGGCCGGCCAGCCAGGTTAGGTGGCCGGCCGGCCACCTGCCAAAAGCAGGGGCAAAATGGTCATTTCGACCTTTTCTATATATATGCACCTCCATTCAATCCGAAATCACACCCCCAAGTGTGGAATTCTCTCCTCTTGCTCTCTAAGCCATTCTCTCTCTCAGATCTGCATTCTATACGCGCCCCTCGGCCTCCCACGCAAGTTGTTTTTGCGAAATCTTTCAGATTCAAACACTTTGAAGCGACTAAATTTCGACTTTGGAGCTTCTCTTCTCATTTTCACCACTTGAGGTAATTTTGTTTCACTATTTGGAAAATTTTCCCGGGGGGTTGACTTTTGTTGACTTTTTGTTTCCCGAGAGTTGACTTTTGTTGACTTTTTCCAACTTTGGCCCATTTTGCTCATTTTTGCTCCTCTTTGCAGATTTCTCGACATGGCGGGCCATTTCCCTCACGGCGGAGGTTTTCCCGGCGCCGGAGATGACTTTGACATTATGGCATTGCCTCCGAGAGTTCGCCCTTTCATTCCCGATCGATATGCCCCAGCGGTTCATAGGCTTCCGCGGGCCACTTTTCGTCATTTCACTGAGTTTAACGACCGAGTACCAAGGGATCTTCTCTTACGAGAGCCAGAGCAGCACCTCTCTTATGATGCAGAGGTATTTTACTTTAGTCTCTGTATTCCTCGTGCATTTCATTCCCCTGCCATGATTAGACACATAGTTTAGCTTATGACATAGTACTTGCATCCTGAGCATGTGACTTAGCCACTTGAATTCCGTGAACACAGCTCATTGAATAATTGTGAACGCATAGTATACATTAGTTAGGAACTGAACACACGGCTCAAACATTGATTCGCCAAACACGCAGCCCGAAGTTGAAAACGAGCACACAGCACATACTGACTAAGAGTAGAACACACAGTCCCAAAAACTCAGATTTTCTGAACACGCAGCCCAGATTTGAAAGTAGAACACACAGCCCTAAACTTTGATGCACTGAACACACAGCCCAGATTTGAAGCGAACACACAGCCCACTAATTGAGAGTAGAACACACAGTTCCAATTTGAAGCGAACGCACAGCCCACTGATGTTGAGTAGAACACACAGTCCCAAAGCTCAGATTTCTGAACACGCAGCCCAGATTTGAAAGTAGAACACACAGCCCTAAACTTTGATGCACTGGACACACAGCCCAGATTTGAAGCGAACACACAGCCCACTAATTGAGAGTAGAACACACAGTTCCAATTTGAAGCGAACGCACAGCCCACTGATGTTGAGTAGAACACACAGTCCCAAAGCTCAGATTTCTGAACACGCAGCCCAGATTTGAAAGTAGAACACACAGCCCTAAACTTTGATGCACTGGACACACAGCCCAGATTTGAAGCGAACACACAGCCCACTAATTGAGAGTAGAACACACAGTTCCAATCTGAAGCGAACGCACAGCCCACTGATGTTGAGTAGAACACACAGCCCTAAACTTTGATTTCTGAACACGCAGCCCAGATTTGAAAGTAGAACACACAGCCCTAAACTTTGATGCACTGGACACACAGCCCAGATTTGAAGCGAACACACAGCCCACTAATTGAGAGTAGAACACACAGTTCCAATCTGAAGCGAACGCACAGCCCACTGATGTTGAGTAGAACACACAGTCCCAATTTGAGGTGAACACACAGCCCACTGATGTTGAGTAGAACACACAGTCCCAAACTCAGATGTACTGAAACTTTGAACACGCAGCCCAAATACCAAATTTACTGAACACGCAGCCCGTCTTCACTTCATTTGCACACAGCTCATTTTCACTTCATTTGCACACAGCTCATTTTCACTTCATTTGCACGCAGCTCATTTTCACTTCATTTGCACGCAGCTCATTTTCACTTCATTTGCACGCAGCTCATTTTCACTTCATTTGCTGATCTATGCATTCATTCTAAATGCAGGTTCATTCTCGCACAGTGCGAGGATACGGTTCCGTCACCGCGAGGGAGTGGTATTTTGAGCTTCCGGAAGCTGTCCGGGGTTTGGTCGACCTCGCAGGATTTGGACCATTCTGCCGGGGACTATCTCGTTGCCTCATCAGTAGGACTTTATTTGCGGCTCTAGCAGAGAGGTGGTGGGACACCACCAATTCCTTCCATTTTTCTGCAGCCGGGGATATGACCATGACCCCGCTGGACTTCGCTATACTCACCGGCCTAGACGTAGGCGGTGTGCCCATTCCCTATGACGAGGATATGGGCCAGTGGGAGGCTGCTTGGATGCACCTATTGGGGACACACCCGCCGGTAGACAGAGGTTCGGGGAGAGTCCGATACTCCTGGTTTGCTTTGCACTTCCGGCGGCCACAGATGGAGCCCGGTACTCCTGAGGAGGCGGAGCAGTATGCCCGCGGTTTTCTCATGTATCTCCTCGGCACCACCTTGTTCGCCGATAGAGGGAACATGGTAGGATTATACCTCCTGAGTGCTTTGGTAGACCTATCACAGGTCAGCCAGTATGATTGGGGCGGCGCTAGCCTGGCTACCCTGTTCTGTTATATGAGCGCAGTCTCTCGCGGACGGGGAGATTTACTCGGCGGCTATTGGAGAGCCTGGGAGGTACATTCTGTCCTTTTGATTTACATTTTTTGCTTCTCATTGCTTGTTCACTGCACACACGGCGCACTTTGCACTCGGTATTCTGCCTTTAGCACCTTGTATTTATATCCCGCACTGCTTTTCTCAGCTATGGGTATATGCATATTTTCCCACATTAGCCCCGGAGATGGAGGTGACAGGACCTCCTATGACCCCATATTCACTGATGTTTGAGGGCGAGCATTTGTCGAGGCCTCGAGAGACTCTCTTCTCTCTGCGGCAGTACTTTGACACTGTTCGAGCGACAGAGGTATTTTGGAACTCTCAGTTCCTTTTCCATTTTTATCTTTGATCTGCTTTGTATGTTCTGATTTCTGATTGACTTATGCACTGGTTATCCGCAGATCACCTGGCAGCCTTGGGCAATCTTCGGCGATGACCTCGAGGATCAGTACCCCGGGGGGTCGACTAGTTCCCAGTACAGGTTCCTGCTCGAGGGACCAGTGGGTAGAGTTTGGTTCTTGGGGGAACGCTTCCAGCGCCAGCTATGGGGGGGGGAATTCTCAGGACCCTCCTGCTGTGCCTCCAGACACCATGCGGACTGCTGATAGATTATCTCCTGAGGAGGTCAGTAGTGCTATGCAGGGCAGTGATGCGTTATTACATCTTGTTGATGGGAGCTACTCCACCTACCGCCGTATATATCTGATGCCCCCCTTGACGGGAGTACGGGCTCCGGCACGGAGGCCCGCTGGCGCACCATCTTCGAGTCACGCTCGTGCTACAGACATCCCTTCTTCTAGCAGGGCTGGCACATCTAGAGGTAGAGGCAGTTCGATTCCTCCGATCCCTCCGACTCTTGATCACCCTGGATGGCCAGAGATGCCGACTGAGTTGACGTGTTGGCAGTATGGGGCTACCTCCCCGATTCCGATCCCCATGGAGCCTCCGGCGCCTGGTCACAGATACGTCAGTGATCCTGACTCACCACCGGTATGTTCTGCCATTCTTCATTTGTCACACAGTCATTTTGACAGTTGCTTATTAATTGATGAATCGAGCTTATGTCTGCAGCCGCCTCGGGATTACATAGATCAGATGCTCGGAGTGGTGGCCTCACTCGAGGGGATGGTCCTGCGCAGAGAGGCACAGATGTCCATCATGGGCTTCCAGGTTCTCTTCATCTTTCTTGCATTTATCATATTTCTGTTAATGCTCTGGCTTTAAACATTCCATTGCACTGATAGGCTGTGTAGAACACATCTGGCACACACCCCACTCCCATACTGTACTTGCACTTGCTTTTTGTGTTTGAACTGATGTATTGCACTTTGCATTTTCAGATGCCTCCAGTCTATGCTCCGACACAAGGTGGGCCTCCCGGGCCTTTTCAGAGAGGTAGAGGTACTGGGCCTCGAGGAGCTGGGCCATCTCGGCCTCACCGAGGAGCTCGGGGAGGAGGGTCGTCTCGCAGACGCAGGGCACCCATTGTTGAGGACGACGAGGAGGAGGTCGCAGATCATGTGTCAGACACATCTCCTGGAGGGGGAGGCTCCGGTCTTGGTTCCGGGAGTGGAGACGAGCCTGAGGGGGATCCGGAGGACGACAGCTCCGATTCAAATGGTGATGATGAGGTAGAGATTATCCCGCAGAAGAGGATGAGAGGGCCTCCCCATTCCCGCTCCCGAGGGCACTGATGTTATTTCCTGCTTTATTCTACTTTTAGCTAGTAGTTTGTAGCACTTTGCACATTGTTAGGCAGTTTTATTTTCTGTAAAACTTGTACCTTTACTTTGTTGTAAAACATGATGAAATGAAACAGCTTTTGAAAAGATATTGTATTTGAAATTCTTAGCATCGCATCGCATTATTTTGCACCAAGTGGAATTGAATGAAAATGTGCCTCATGTATTACCGGGTCAGGTAGTGAACCGACGCAACAAATGAAAACAAACTGACTCACTAAGAAATAAAACAGAATCTTAGCAAGTTTACAACTCGATAAACAAAGTACAACAATGTTAACGACTCAATCGACAAGACTTAACAAAATTGTGTAATCAAAAAGGGTAACAACTCAAAACACAAAATGCGACAGCTCGACAAAACTTACAACTCAATAAGCAAAAACAACAACTCGATAAACAAAAATACAACACGATGTACTTTGGATGGACTACCTGAAGAATGGAATGTATCCAAAATTGATAGGCCTGGATGCCTTCTACTGCCGGGAGACAACCAGATTTGCAGGGAGTCCACTACTGCTGCAGGTAATGTTTCCCATCCAAGCTCACATATATGTTCATTCACATCACTCGGCCCTCGGGCTCGATTTTTCTCACAAAACCCCTATCTCACTTTTCTCTCATCGCACATCTCTCTATTCTTTAATCTCTCATTTTTTCATCCCTCCCCAGATAAGGTTGACGGATAAGTTGCAAGTTGTGGACTCTTGCCCTGCTTATTCAGCCCGCAGCTACTTCTTTCGGCAACACCTAGTCAATGCTCCTGATGGGAGCTGGTGGTTTGAATGGACGTGCAATTTATCAGCAGACCGCATTGCTTGGAGAGTTAGAGGGCTTTTGGCCCCCCCCCGCCCCTGTCTTCAGTTGCACTTGGTCTGATGAGCGCTAGGATTGGCTCAACGAAGGAGCACAAGTTGGGCCCAAGTTGGCATCAGAGGCTTCAACTAGCTCTGGGAGGGGGCGCAGGGACACCTGACTGGACTGTGCCCCAGATTTATTGCTTTATTAGTACTTTCAAGTTTTCGTTATGAATGTAATAAAAAGCAACTTCAATTGTATGCAAGAGCGAGAGAACTCTGTTTTGAAATCAATGAGATTGAAGGTTGTGGTACTGAAAATTTTCCGCTTTGGTCCAAAAATGGTCTTAGTTGTAAAAAGATTAATTTGAACAAAGCCAACTTTTATTAAAACTTTTCAAAACTATTTTCGATATGGATCAGAACTGGACACGCCTGAGATCTGTCACTGAGATGCACAATCCCGGATCCTAGCAACTGGAAAGTTGCCCCTAGTTTGAATGGTGCCGCAGCACTTCATCGCAACGGAAAGTTGCCCCTAGTTTGAATAGCACTGTACCGGAGATCACAATAAATGCTGATGAATAAAGATGACTGAGATGATCAAAATGGACAAAGTTGATCGGGGAAAAGATTGTGACTGAACTTCAAGATGAAGCTGCCTACGTATCCCAAAGATGGGAATCAAGCCTTACGTAGTTCAGGCTCAGGTTCGCTCGGGTATTTTTACTCTCCTTTTGCGCTCTAACTTTTGCCAAGGCCGCCCTTTGCGGGTTTTCAACCTTGCGAGCTCAGTTTTTATAATTTCAAATTTTTTGTGCTCTGAGTTTTGCCTAGGTCGCCCTTTCGGGTTTTCGGCCTAGCGAGCCTCTCAGGGGTAGTATTTCTTCAACTTGTCCATATTGATCGGTTGGGAAAACTCTAAGCCATCTAGATCCATCAGAACCACAGCTCCACCTGACCAGATTGACTTGATGATGTAAGGACCAGTCCAATTAGGTCTGAACTTGCCCCTTGGGTCGTGGATAGGAGCTCGGTTGTCCTTGAGTACTAAATCTCCTTCTTTCAAGTTCCTGGACTTAACCTTCTTGTTGAAAGCCCGGGCGATTCTGCGTTGATAACCCTGAACATGGTACAGTGCCTTCAACCTTCTTTCATCAAAGAGCATGAGTTCCTCAAATCTATTCTGCTGCCAATCTGCTTCGGCTATCTGGCACTCGGCCAATACTCGCAATGACGGGACCTCAATCTCGATAGGCAGAACGGCCTCCATCCCATAAACTAATGAATACGGAGTCGCCCCAGTTGAAGTTCTGATCGAAGTCCTGTAGCCCCACAGAGCAAACGGCAGCTTATCTGGCCAATCCCGATAGGTCTCCACCATCTTCTGTAGTATGCGCTTGATGTTCTTGTTGGCGGCCTCAACTGCCCCGTTGGTTTGTGGCCGATAGGTAGACGACTTATGAAAAGCCACATTGTATTTCTCCAACAAATCAATCACCTCCTTCTTGAAGTGGGAACCATTGTCAGAAACTATTTCATTTGGGACTCCGTAGCGACAGATAATGTTGTTTCTGATGAATTTCGCAACGTGTGAAGCTTTCAACACTGCGTAAGATTGGGCCTCGACCCACTTTGTAAAATAATCTATCGCTACCAAGATGAACTCATGCCCATTCGACCCCTTCGGCGTAACAGCTCCAATTACATCAATTCCCCAGACAGAAAATGGCCATGGCGAAGTCATGTTGTATAGCTTTGACGGCGGAATGTTCATGCGATTCGCATGAATCTGACATTTGTGGCATCGCCGGACGAAACCAATACAATCCTCCTCCATGGTGGACCAATAATAACCCTGTCTAAGGATCTTCCGTGCCAACATCACCCCATTCATATGTGCACCACATTCACCCCCGTGGATGGCTTCCATCAGACGCCTTGACTCTTCTGCATCCACACACAGTTTATGCATTCCCAGATGACCTCTTCTATACAGCTTACCCCCACAGATGATGAACTGAACCGACATTCTTCTGATTGCCCTCTTGTCTTTGGCATTTACCCCTGGCGGGTATGTTTCTTTCTCTAAAAAGTTCCAGATATCGTAGTACCAAGGGTGTTCGTCCTGAACTTCATCTATGGTTGCAATCGACTCATAAGCAGGTACAAATTTCTGGTCGATGATGACTGGACGCATTCGGACTCCACACGGGATGTCTATCATAGATGATAGAGTTGCTAATGAATCTGCGAACTTGTTGTTCTCTCTTAGTAGATGAGTGAAACTTAACTTCTCAAACCGAGGAATCAGCAAGTCCAAGGTCTGGTGATACATTATCATATTTTCTTCTTTTACTTTCCAGTCTCCTTTAGCTTGAGACACAACAAGATTCGAGTCCCCAATGACGTCCAGCCGTCTTGCCCCTAGTTCCAGGGCTGCTTCTAAACCAGCGATGCACGCCTCATATTCTGCTTCATTGTTTGAGACTTTGAACCGGAGTTTGAAGGCTAGAGGGATACGGGAATTGTCGGGTGCTATCAGCAACACTCCTATCCCATACCCATGTTGATTTGACGCTCCGTCAAAGTACATTGTCCAAGTTTCTTCGTCGATATGCAGAATTGTTTCATCTGGGAATAGATACTCAACTGCTTCATCCCCCTCGACCGGATGGTCGGCAAGGAACTCTGCCACTGCTCTTCCTTTCACTGACTTGCGTGTGACATATGTGAGATCAAACTCGGAGAGCAACAGCAACCAGCGAGCTAGCTTACCCGTAAGCGCTGGTTTCTCGAAAAGATATTTGATGGGATCGAGTCGTGAAACCAGCATTACAGAGTGAGCTAACAGGTAGTGCCGCAGCTTCCTGGTAGCCCATACCAGGGCTAAGCAAGCCTTTTCCAGTGGTGTATATCGGGTCTCATATTCCAGCATTTTCTTGCTCAAATAGTAAATGGCTTTCTCCACCTTATCTTCAGATTCTTGTGCAAGCATGCAGCCCATTGTGGTTTCAGTCACTGATAGATACAAAATCAACGGTTTCCCCGGTTCTGGTGGTGATAAAACGGGCGGGTTCTGTAGATACTCTTTAATTTGTTCAAATGCAGCTTGACATCGGCCGTCCCATTGGAACTTCTTTCCTTTCTTCAGGAGGCCAAAAAGTGGTTCACAAGTCAAGGTTAGTTTTGAAATAAACCGTCTTATGAATTGCACTTTACCCAGAAAGCCGCGCACCTCCTTTTCAGTCCTTGGTGGGGGCATTTCCAAGATGGCCTTGATTTTGGAAGGGTCGACCTCGATGCCCCTTTGTGTAATCAGAAACCCCAGCATTTTTCCCGCTGTAACACCAAATGTACATTTCTGAGGGTTCAGCCGCAACCGGAATTCCCTGATCCTTTGGAAAAACTTTTGCAAGGCGGTGTAGTGGCCCTCTCTTTCCTTGGACTTGACAATCATGTCGTCCACATACACCTCAACCTCTTTGTGGATCATATCATGTAGTATTGTGGTCGCGGCCCGTTGATAAGTAGCCCCAGCATTCTTCAACCCAAACGGCATGACCCGATAGCAGTATGTCCCCCACGGGGTGGTGAATGCAGTCTTTTCTCTGTCCTCCGGCGCCATCACTATCTGATTATATCCTGAAAAGCCATCCATGAATGAGAGCAAAGCGTGCCCTGCTGTGAAGTCCACTAACTCATCGATGTGCGGTAGGGGAAAATCGTCCTTCGGACTGGCTCGGTTTAAATCCCTGAAGTCTACGCACACCCGGATCTTGCCATCTTTCTTTGGCACCGGAACAATATTGGCCAACCAAGTCGGATATTCAGAGACTAGCAGGAAGCCTGCGTCAATTTGCTTGGTGACCTCTTCCTTGATCTTAAGAGCCCAATCCGGGCGGATCCTTCTGAGCTTCTGTTTGACAGGTCGGGCCTCGGGGTCAAGGGGGATCCGATGCTGTACAATCTCAGGATCGATCCCAGGCATGTCTTCGTAGGACCACGCGAAAACATCTTTGAAATCTTTTAATAAAGCGACTAAGCGCTCGCGTTCCTCTGAAGACAGCGTGGAGCCGATCTGGACCAGCCGCGGGTCCTCCTCAGTACCAATATTCACAAAAATGATTTCATCCGTTAAGGGCTTAACAAACCTCTCTTGCTCCTGCTCAATTAGACGTTGTAAAACCGGAGGAACTTCGTCCTCGTCGTTTTGATCAAAATTTTGAAAGTCCTGATTTAAGCAATAAATTAGGGGCACAGAAAAGTACTCGGAAACCACATTCACCTCATTCTCATTAAGTTCATCCAAATCGTCCAAATCTTCTGTTACAACAGACTCAAAAGAAAAGGAAAAAGACGACCTGGACAGGACTTTGGCATCCGGGTTGACACCCCCAGGAGTACCAGACTCAGACTCAGTCGAGCTGGAACCTGATTCCGACTCAGAAGACTCGGTGGAATCAGATTCCGGCTCACTACCTGACCCGGAACTGCTGGATAAGAATCCCTCTTCATACTGCCAAGTGAGGGAGGGTGCGATTGATGCGTCCAAAATAGCTGCTGGTTGGCTCGCGGCCATTTCATCTCCAATCATGGAAACCACGGCGTTATTCCCCAAGCAATCTTGGTCGATCAGAGGATCAGAGAGGAGACTTGCCAGTGCTACCCCCATTTCCAATTCAGTGCCCTCAGGCTCCCCTGCCTTATTCTGCTCAGCCTCAGTTGTTGGGTCTGTCTGCTCTGTGGCAACGTCATCCCCGGATAGTTGCAGGTCGAAGAAGATTTCGAAGCCCGGTACGCGCTTCCTCTCCGCGTTTAACCATGGTTCTGGGAAGCCGCAAAATGGAAAATCTTCCCCCTCCCGGACAAAGCGTCCGTTCAGGGTACCCCAGATGGGCCTGTGCATTAAATCAAAAGGCTTCCCAGCCTGCTTTGCTCTGGCTCTGCTAGCCATTTCCTTTCCTTTCCTTGCCCAATCTTCTTTGGTGGGCAGATAACCCAATCCAAAGGTATGTGGATTATGTGGCACTTCGGCCAACGCTGCAACGCCTTTCCGGCCGCTTCTTCCCAATCCCATCCCAGGGATATGCTGTAGCTTGTTCATGAGGTATACGGCTTGAGCGCTGACATACAAACCCTCATTCACAGCCATGATATTCTGCACTACCCGGGCCTCAGCCAAAGTAAATCCCGATATGAACAGGTCCTCCATGCCGTGTTCAATCTCAAGGACTGGCGTAGATACCTCCGGAGGGGGATGGATTGATGAGTTCCCAAAAACAATGGCTACTCCCTTTCCGTAGGGGTACTTCACCATTTGATGTAGAGTAGATGAGACGGCCTTCACCTGATGCAACCAGGGTCGCCCCAAAAGCATGTTGAAAGATGCAGGGACCTCCAAGACATGAAAATCTACTTCGTGTTGCCCGGGCCCAATCTTGGTTTGGATTTTCACTGTCCCCAGGACATCCCTGCTTGTATTGTCATACGCTCTGATTACTTGAGTAGTCGGTGTGAAGTCCGCAGGCTTTAACCCAATTGCATACGCCGTTCTGGCCGGACAAACATTGATAGCGGACCCGGTGTCAACCAGCACCACCGGAATCCATTTATCCCTGCATTCTACAGAGATGTAGAGAGGTCTATTGTGATCCACGCCCTCAGGCGGCAATTCTTTGTCTGAAAAAGTCAACGCCGGGGAACCTCCTCCCGGAAAGACTAGCCCAACTAGCTGTTCTGGCGTAGTTTCAATGGAAAGTTTAGCTCTGTCCATGGCAGATAAAACAGCCTGCCGGTGCACCCTCGAAGCCATAAGCAGTCCCCAGATGGAGATGTCTGCTTGTATTTTCTTTAGCTGCTTCAGTACAGCCTCTTCTTCAACCTGCTTCTCCTTCTGCTTCTCTGCCTCCTTATCTTTCTCTGATGCCTCGGGTTGATCAAGGTGTGGGGGCTTGAAATACCGCCCACTTCTCGTCATATGGTCCACCTCTTCGAGGTACCAGGTACTGTCTGGTTGGCCGCCTGCCCAGTCTTCGTCTGTGTGGGCAAGATACAAGTCGTCATCTTCCCACCACATTCCATTAGCATCTAGCAAACATCTGTCTGGTTCCGGCTTGTTTGTGCTCTCGGTATTTTCATTCCTCATGCTCACAGCATGTTCAATTTTCGTGCTCGCAGCACTCTCAACTTCCTCATGGTTCTTTGCTTTTCGGGCTCTCTCAGAATCCCACCTTTTTCCTTGTTCCTCCAACAACAACTGTGCGGTTTTCAAAATGTTTTGTTCCTGAGCGAAATTCTTCGTACCGGCGCTCTCCGGCAACTCAATCTGATCCTCGGCCCTTCCGGCCACAGATGGTACAATATCAGGCTGATCATCCAACCACCCGACGACTTCTGCTGACTCCTCGTATTCAAACCAGTTGACTGATGCATCCCCTGATTCCTGATCGTTGAAAAACTGGAGGTCGGCGAAGTCCTCTTCCACCGTTGTCAAATCATCCCCTGCTGATTCAGGTTTATCCCCCCGGATCATACACAATTCAGCCTCTGGCAACAGCCCTGCACTCAGCTTTGGTTGGCTCACTGACAAGATATACCCACTCGGATCATTAGCTCTGCCAGTCAGACTCTCTGTTTGCTCCATCCCAGACTCAGTTTTGCTCTCCTCGGAAGCCTGCCCCGTTCCATTCTCGGTGGTCACCACCTTTAGCTCAGGTTGGGGTGTAGAGGTGTCCATCATGCACAAGTCCGTGCTATCAGGGAGGATCACCTCTGGCTTGGGTAGGTGGGAGGGAGTGATATAGATACTGGGATCATATGGAGCGACCCCAGTGTGGATGAGGTTGACTCTTTTTGGTGGATCTTGGTTGTGTTTGGGGAGTGGGTTGTTTGTGACGTTGGGTCCTTGGGGAGGTAGAATGATGTTTTTGTCAATGAGATCTTGCACCTCATGACGCAGCCTGTAGCATTGGTCGGTGTCATGACCATGCTGTTGGTGGTATTGGCAATATTTGGCTGGGTTATGGGAAGGGGGGAGTGGATTCGGTAGAGGCCTCGGTTCCAAGGGTTTCAGGTGCCCCTTTCTGACTAGAACCCCGAGGACTTTAGACAAAGACATATAGAGTGGGGAGAAGGTTCGTTGACCCCTGGGTGGGTATCTTGGGGCTTGATTACTGCTCCCAGAGGCATCAGAAAACGGTGTGGCTGCTGCGGACCTTGGTTGGGGAAGGGGAGTGGTGGTGACCATTCCGACCTCTGAAGTTCTGGTATTGGAAGAGCCACTCGGGCCTGCATTATTACCACGGTTGAAAGTTCTCCGGGGCTGATCCCGATCTTGGTCAAACAGACCCTGTTTCATCGCATCCTCTATTTGCATCCCCATATCATGCAGATCTGCGAAAGTGGGGAAGGGAACTACAATCATCTTCTTCATTAATGCCGGCTGGAGATTGCGCACAATCATCCGTATTTGATCTCTGTCGGTTGGCCTTAAGGTCATCATCGATGCCTTCGCCCTCCACCGGGTCACAAAGTCAGAGAAAGATTCCTTGGGCTCCTGCCTCGTAGTCTCGAGATCACGAGTTGTGATCTCGATCTGCGTGTTGTACGAATATTGTGCAAGGAAGGCCTCAGCCATCTCATCCCAGTTTATTTTCACCTGATCTTCCAGCTTTGAATACCAAGTGGATGCCACACCCGACAGGGTCCGACCGAACAAAGAAAGCTTTTGCGGTCGGGTTAGGCCCATTGGTCTTAGAACGTCTGAGAATAGCCGGAGGTGAACCATAGGGTCCCCGGATCCGTCAAAGCGATCGATCTGGGGCATCTTAAATCTCTCCGGCAATGTCACGGCTACATCAGTATAGCCGTCTTCAATATCTGGGATGGCCTTCACCCCTTGAGACTTCTTAAAGAGCTTCTCCAACTTGCTCAATTTCAGAGCTGTCTGGTCTACCTCGAACTCAAATGGAGAGTCCGGATGGTTAGGTGTAATGTTTTTGGACAGTTGTGGTAGAAGCGGGGGCGGAGCCAGCCCCGTTGGAAGACCCGTGTCCTCTTGCATGTTTGGGGGGTTTGGCAGAATGTTCTGTTGATTCGGGAGGGTATTCTGGGCAGCCTGGGCATTTTGCGGGTTTGGAGGGGCATTCTGGCCAGCAGGTAGTTGTTCAGGTAATAGGGCCCCGGGTGGAGGGGGAGCCTGATTTGAGGCAGACGCTGCGTTCTGCTGTTGTAATCTGGTGATCAACTCAGACTGTTGGGCCATGACAGCGGCCTGTTGTCTGGAAAATTCCGCCTGGCGGAGAGCATCATCTTGCATTTGCTTCATGCTTTCAGTCATTTGGCGCATCATCGCCTCCATAGCTGTATTCTGTTGTTCCATTTGAAGAACCGGCAGGCGTATCTCTATAGCAGAAACAGGAAGCTCGACCCGACTATTTGCTACTAAAACAGACTGCTGTCTCAGTAATCTTTGTTCTGACGGACTGCGCCTCCTCGGCCTTCTTCTGATAACAGGGGGTAGTGAGTGGAACACTGGATGTCCGTCAACTAGATCCTCGGATCGGTTGAGTCGGCGACCTCGTGTCCAGATTGCTTGGGGGGTATCGACGGGTTCGGAAGCAATTGTGCTACAAACGGTCCCTAGCAAAAAGATAAATAAAGCGGAAAAGAAATAAATAACCAGAAATAAAACGGGCAGCATAACGGCTTAAATTGAATACACCACACACAGTCGGGTATACAACAACACACAGTTGGTAAGCTGGTTATACACTGTCCTCAAATACTGGTCAATACTCCTGTATCACTGTTCTGATAAACTGAATCTGATATCCGCGGACAACTGATTCCCAAATACTGGATAATGCCCGCAGGCCTGATTCCCAAATTCAAAAACTGATGCCCGCAGGCCTGATGCCCAAACTCATACTGATACATGCATTCCCTGTAGAGGCACACTCTAACAAGCACATAACAGATAAGTGAGAGCCAAAACACCCCTATGTTGGGGGTAGGGTTTCCCTGTCCTATTTCGTCAGGAACTAGGGGTTCACTACGCACGCAGCGGCTTCAAACAACCTACAAACGGGTAAGCAACCTGTTCTAGTTTGGAATGGTCACTACGGATCCGAATATGCACTAGGTCGAATGGTCAAAAAGGGTGCCCCGGTAAAACCGGGGTTTGTGTTCCCATGCTGTCAGAGCCCAGAGCCGATCAGCCTTACGGACATGACTTGACAAGACAAGCCTCCGGCAAATCGTTCGGGAATGGCATATGGCAAACACGGTGTCCTAGGCGCACCAATGCAAATGCAATGCAAAGAAACACACAAGTGTAGTCAAAAACAGATATCATGAGTTCGAGTCAAGTTCTCTAAATTCCCCAGCAGAGTCGCCAGAAACTGTAACAACGCCCGCGGGGGACCTCGCTACAGCTCGGGCTCGATTTTTATGTTGCGGTTCCAAATCTTGAACCAAAGAGTCCAAATCCGGCAAATCGTTTTGAGAAAACAGATTTTTTGAAAGAAGTGCCAAACATGGACTGCTTTGCCAGATAACAGAGTCGCCACCTAAATATTTTAAAATGGGAAATTTAGGAAACCCTGACTCGGTGCCAAAAGGCCACGTGTCCGTCATCACCAAAGCTGGCTCGGGAACTTGGGTACGATTGGGGAAGGTCACATCGTGAGCACCCCCTCTCGCCCGGTCGAAGACCGGCCTCTACTAATCATGATATCTGTTTTTGAAAACTTTGTATGCTCTTATTCCGGTTATTAGCCTAGATTACTATGTGATGCTCGCAGCAAACAAGTATAGACCGAGTCGTCTGAATTGGAACAAAACATTTCATGTTTGTTTGTGAAAGATGGTTTGCTACCCGCAGGTAGGCTTAAAATGCAGATTTTGCCACAATCTAGTGGGCTTAACAAACAGTTGATGAATCGCTCCAATTCAGATAACTCAACCTCCACCCACAGGCATTCAAGGCAGTTATATCACATAAGCACATAGCCTCATGGTAAGCATGCTATCATGGCAGTCACTCACACACATGCAAGGATGCTAAAGCATAAAACTTACCTAGTACTCCCAGCCAAAACAGAAACCGATTAGAAATCCATGCATGAATCCTAACTATGCTGAAATGCCTAATGCAACACATGCAAAATGCAACTATAGCAGGCTCGGCTATTCTAAACATGGCATGTGGAATGCTACAACTATCATGTACTCAATTTGGAATTGAAATACAGATGCAGTTTGTATGATGTGCCGAGCCCAATGCATGCAAAACAGATGAATGATGCAAACATGCTATCATACTGTATGCTAATTGAAATATGCCTTATATCTAACCATCCAAAGCGGGTAAATAAAAGGGAGAAAGAAATGGGGGTTGGAAGACATACATCACACTCACACACCCTTATTACAATTTTGCCCTCGCGCAGAGGGTCCGAATAAAATAATAATACAGTCCCAAATGAAAGAATAGTACAGTCCGAGATATGTACAGTCCGAATATTACAAAATTCTAATTAATTAACAAATTAATTACAAAAGAAGTAAAACTGGCATGCAAGCCAGGGACTGCCTTGCTTCTGACGGATGATACATGTTGGGCTGCTTGGCGCAGAAATCCACTGGGATGCCCTGATTAGCCTCTGTTTGCAATTTTCTCGAAATGCGTGCCAGCCTCCGAAAAGTTGTTGATTGTTGATTTTGCTGCAACAGAGAGCAGGAAAAGGGCATAGCAATGTATTTCACAAATGTATGCATGCCTCGATCCTCGTGCCACCAATCACGCATCTCGATGCATGATGGCCGAAGAACCGAAATGCACAACTCAATATGGGATGAATGCAGATGAATGCTACAACAAAAACCTAACTCCATCATGGGTAATCCGGAGTGTCGGTGACTTGGGAATTGAGACACGTTCCGGTACTCGGAGTACAGAATGTGCCTCGTTTCCCGTGCAATATGCATGATATGCATGAAATGCAACTAACATACAATCCTAGCATACGCAATGCTATGAAGATGAGATGCCTCGAAATGCGTGACCACGGACACGCAAACCGAGGCGATGCAGAATGACATGCGAAATGTAATGATGGGCTTATACCAACATGAAGGGGGCCTCAGCCGCACTCACATAGGATGCCAGAATGATAAGAATGAGGTGCCTCGAAATGCGTGCCCACTGGCACGCAAACCGAGGCAATGATGAAATGCAAATCAGATAAAACAGAGGCGCCTCGAAATGCGCGCCCACAGGCACGCAAACCGAAGCGATGCAAATGAGAAAATCGGATAAAACCGAAGTGCCTCGAAGTGCGTGCCCACGGGCACGCAAACCGAGGCGATGTATGAAAAGCGAATCGGATAAAACCGAAGTGCCTCGAAATGCGTGCACACGGGCACGCAAACCGAGGCAGAGGCATACGCAATGCCAAGCGGATAAAACAGAGTGCCTCAAAATGCGTGCACACGGGCACGCAAACCGAGGCGATGATAAAATGAGAAAATCAGATAAAACCAAAGTGCCTCGAAATGCGTGCACACGGGCACGCAAACCGAGGCGATGATGTGCGATGCAAAATCGGATAAAACTGAAGTGCCTCGAAATGCGTACCCGCGGACACGCAAACCGAGGCGATGCAAATGAGAAAATCAGATAAAACCGAAGTGCCTCGAAATGCGCGCCCACAAGCACGCAAACCGAGGCGATGATGTGCGATGCAAAATCGGATAAAACCGAAGTGCCTCGAAATGCGCGCCCACAGGCACGCAAACCGAGGCGATGATATGCGATGAAATGGCATACGGAATGCAACGATGGGCTTACACCTACATGGGAGAGCCTCAGCTCACTCACATAGGAGGCCGTCGGATAAAAACAAAGTGCCTCGAAATGCGCGCCCACAGGCACGCAAACCGAGGCAATGGCATACAAGCATGAAAATGCAAATTGGGCTTACGCCAACATGAGATAGCCTCAGCCACGCTCACATAGGCTGCCGGAATGATAAAATGAGGTGCCTCGAAGTGCGTGCCCATTGGCACGCAAACCGAGGCAATGCAAAAATGATACAAATGGCATGGGAAATGATATGCAAGCGTGGCAATGGAATTTCAGCACTTAAATAAAGGGGAAAACAGCCCCGAAACAATTCGAAATGACACTCGAAGCATGCGTTCATCCCGAAAATGCGAAATTAAGCCCCGAAATGGCCTATAGCCATACTATACATGCAAAATATGAACATGGCAGCAAGAACAGTAGCAAGGCAGTCCCAAATATGGCATATTTTCAGTAATAAATATGGCCTAAATGCAAGCATAGATGGATCAAACAAAGCATGCAAAGTTAGTGGCCAAAAGAGGGGTATTGAGACAAGTGATGTATGCAAACCCCAAATGGACAAACTTTCTTCTACGACATTGAATATTAGCTAAAAATAAGCACATATGCAGAAGATGACATCCTCAAAATCAGAACACAAACATGCTAAAAGATCCATGCAAAATAGGCTCCAAATATGCTATAACAAGAGACATGCAATGCACACACCAAATGACAAAACTTTCTTCATGGAATATGTACAGGGGGTCAAAATAAGACCAAAGTCAGTAGGGGTCGAAGCCCCAAAAACAAATAGAGATAGGTCAAAATTGCATGCAAAAGAGTGGCACACTTGATGAATATTGAAGGAAGTGATATATACAAAGGCCAAATGAAGCTGAGCCTATCTACAATGTTGTAGAGGGGCTCATTTTAAGCACAAAAGCAGTAGGGGTCGGACCCCCAAAAACCAACACAAATAGGTCAATTTTAGCATGCAAAAATGTTACCAACTTGAAGAATATTGAAGGAACTAGTGTATACAAACACCAAATGAGGTTGAGCCCTTCTACAAAGTTGTAGAGGGGCTCATTTTAAGCACAAAATCAGTAGGGGTCGGAGCCCCAATTCTCAACCAATTAGAGTATAAAAATGAACCAAGAAAAAGCCCTAAAAGTTAGTTTTGAATACTCACCCTTGAAGACTTGTCTTTCTTTGATTCTTGGCCTTGATTTTTAGCTTCTCAACCTCTGAAATTCACTTCCTAGCTGCTGGAGTGGTAGTGTTGATGGTGGAGCTAAGGGTTGGTGAAGAAATGGCCTTGACACTTGAAGCTTTTTTGGAGTTTTGAGCTAAGGAAATGGAGGAATTTGGAGATCTCTTCTTCAAGGAAAATTTTCCAACCTTGAAGAAGGAGAGGGAGGGCCCTTCAAATAGGCAAGAAAATGGGGTGTAAAAGGGGAGGGAAAGCACCCAATCTTTCCCTCCCGAAATATCCCCGGATGCCCCGGGATATGCTGGAAGATATCCGGACAGCTGGGACAGGCTGGAAAGCAAGAATCTGGCCGGCCAGGTATTTTTTTGCAAGGTGGCCGGCCAGCCACCCTCCATGGCCGGCCAGCCACCCTACATGGCCGGCCGGCCACCCCAAGAAAATGAACAGGAGATTTTCTGGCCGACCAGTATAGAAAGGTGTCCTCCAAGGTGTGTAGAATAAGGCCCCATGGTTGAAATCTGGCAACTCTGAAGCAGGAGCCACAACATAGAGCTTGAAGGAGAGGCCCAAAAATGAAACCAACAATTTCTGGCCGACCACTATGCCAAAGTGTCCTCCAATATGTGTAGAACAAGAATCCAAGGTTTGAATTTGGCAACATTGAACCAAGAGTCACAACATAGAGCTTGAAGGAGGGGCCCAAAAATGAAACCCACAGTTTCTGGCCGACCACTATGCCAAAGTGTCCTCCAAGATGCCCTCATCACAGATATGTAGCTTTGGTTGGAAGAAAATGCCCCTAGGGTGTTCAACATTGGCCCGGAAGTGAGCAAAACGGGCTCCGGAGGAGCGAAACTGGTTATCTGGGATAATTGTTGGCTTCTCACCCCCCAGTGATCTTCCTGATGTTGGAACAGAGGTACCTGCCAAGTTTGAACAAAAACTAATGAGAAATGAACACTCGGAGCCAAAACCGAGCAGTTCGGAGTCCCAAAAATGGGCTGCAGGTGCCGGAAGTGGTGTTCAGCAGCGAAGTGGGTATCTGCAACCCCAGTGTCCTCTGGAATGACGAAACAGAGATACCTGCCAAAAACCGGAGCAAATGGATGCGAAATGAATGCTCGGGACCAAAACACGCAGTTTGGGGTCCCGAAAACCGGCTACAGGTACCGGAAGTGGCACACAACCACGAAGTGGGCATCAGGGGCCCCAGGGTTCCTCGGAATATTAAAACAGAGGTCTCCGCTAAAAACCGGAGAAGGCTGATGCAAAAAGAATGCTCGGGGCCCAAATCACGCAGTTCGGGGTCCCGAAAAAGGGTCGCCGGGCACCGGAAGTGGTGTTCGGCTGCGAGGTGGGCATCAGGGGCCCCAGTGTTCCTCGGAACATTAAAACAGAGGTCTCCGCTAAAAACCGGAGAAGGCGGAGATGGTTGGGCGGTCCCGAGCCGAGGCACACGGCCTAACGGCCCCGAAAACCGGGAACCGGGCTCCGAAATGGGCAAAATGGCCTACGGCCACGAAAAGTAGCTCACGGCCACCGGGAGATAGTCTACAGGACCACTCCCTTCCCTTAGGAAAGAAAACAGAGAAAACCGGGTCTGGTTCGCAAACCGAGACAAAGCACAGGAGAGAATTCGGAAGTCCGGAGGCAGGGCGCACGGCCGCGACTCTGAGACTTCTGAACGAGCACAGCATGCAACATCACCGAGCGCTCAACTGGTGACGTCTGAGTCTTAAGGTCGGTCAAAAATGGGGTGTCTACAGCGACGAGGGCTACGTTTACACTGGTTGAATCGAGTTTTCATCGACGTTGAACTTTGGGGTTTTCATCTCCTTCCTCTTTCAAGCTTGAGATAGGGACAATCTTAGAGTTATATATATATATATATGTTTTTGCAAGATTATGCTTGTTTGAAATATATCTTACATGTTTGAGCCATGATTTTGGGTTGATGAACCCTAGATGATATGAAGAGTGGATTTTCTCTATTTTCCCAAAGTTTTTGAGAATATGAGCTATGTTCTAAAGTGTGGGTGTTGTTTTGGAAAAATCTTTTAAAAAATGAAACAAAAACCTAGTTTTGGTAGAAACCTTAGAATTTGGGGATTTTGGGAAAATGTTGACATATTATAAAATTTATGCTTGATGAATTGTTATGTGAAGAAATGATGGAGAACTTTCTATAGTTGTGTTAAATAAGTAATTTCATGGAGGAAATGAGAATTGTTGACTTTGAAGCTTATTGTTGATTTGTCTTGGAAAACCAAGTTTAGAAAATGATGTTTAACATGTAGAGAATACATGTATATTGATGTTGTTATATTATCTCTTAGAAATATATTATGATGTTATATTAATAAGAGATGTGGAAATTTGATCACAATGAAGGATTGTGTGGTAGAATTGAAAATGAAACTTATAAATGTATTGTTTCATTTTTGCATCGTCATTTCCATTTAATCATTGTTGCAATTGATTTTTGAATCTTGCATTAGAAAGGAATTGTTTTGTGAAACAAGATCATTTGGATTTGTTTTGGGCTAAATACGTTTGTAAGTCCAGATAAGGGGTGTAGTTGGTATTGATTAAGTTGACTTGAGTGTCCATTGTGAAAGACCGAAACACAGGCGTGGAGGAGGTACTATGTGTCTTTCGGTTCTGGTAAAGTGAGGATTGGTATGCCTACTTGCAAACACCAACCTAAAGATTACTTGAGTCGTATTTACCATCCCTTGAACTGCATTAAAGTTATTGACTTGTTGTATTTTCAAATTACACTGAGCACAAGATTTTCAAAAGAAAGAGATATATGTTTTGAGTATGGCATGGCACATACAATTATCTTAGAAGATTGTTTAAAATGTATATACTTTGTTAAGATTTTCCTATTAGGCTTCGTGCTCACCCTATGGGATTTTGTGCAGAGAAAGATGTGGTGATCCCCACCAAGTTAAAGGCGTGGAATGTATTTTTTAGAGCACAAGGCTTTTTTCTTTTGTTGTAATTATTTTGACAAGCTAAGAACTTTATATGTATGGTTTTGAAAACCATCACTTTGTGTAACCGGGCATAAGCCTTGGAAATTTTAGCCCTTGAGGGCATTGAATTATACTTGATATATTGTGCCACATGTTATAGATTCATATTCTAGAAATGTTAAATGTATAATCACATGTGGAATATTTTTTTGTAAATCTCTGGAGTTTAATGAATATACATGTTAAAGATTTATAATGATGTCTATGTTGAGGCTTTATATTCCTTATATATAATAAGTATTGGAAGGGTTGATTTGGAAATAAGAGAATAGAATTAGAAGTTGGTGAGTCCTTGTTGCGTTAATTATTTCGAGGCGTTACAGTGTTTGTTGTATGGGTGTAGTCTGTGGTCTAGTTCTAGAGCTTTTTCTTGTAGGTGGTGTAGTTGCTTTGTGGGTTTTTTGAGGGATTGTTATTTTTGGGATTGGTTGTTGGGTTGTTTGTGGAGAATGAGATGTTGGTGATGTGATGCCCCAAAATTTAAGGATATCATAATAAGATTTAAAATCAATATTGCCACCAATATTACTAACATCCATTAATTAACAACCCAGAAATTTAAAGTTCTTACATTACAACTTAGTCCTAGTACATAAAAATAACACAAATATCAAAGAAAAGAAAACTAAAGGAAAACTAGAAAATTTAGAAAATAGTTCATGGAATTTGGGCACTCTTCAAGCTAACCAAGGCTGAATGTCGCCTTGCAAGGCCTCGGTGTTCCCTTTGGTTTTTTCGGTACCTGGCATAAAACGCCACGGCAATGGGAATGCCAATGAGCGATGAGCTCAATAAGATACTACAACCTGAAAGTACCCACCAATATAATAATACTCACAATTAATGAATAATGTGCAATAACAGAATAACAAGTAGCATTTAATAAGTATAACAAGAATGCTATCATTTGAAATAATAACAATAGATAAAATAAAAATAAAAACAATGGCAAACGGAAGCATTATTTGATCATTAGGAAAAATACCCACTTTTCTTTTTAAATTCTCATAGATTTAATTTATCAGATAAGTTTAAGTAACTCCTCGCGAAGCACTATTTCCACTTAACCGCTAAGTAATAGCCACAGGCAATTCTAACTCCCCCTTGGTCAATTATTCAAATGTTACTTGCTGTAACTACCAATGATGCCCACGCACCAGGGTTACGTACCCGAGTCGTGACATCACGGTCTGTCCCAAGAGAACGGTTTATGTTGTGACACCTGCACCACCAACCTTATATCGCCTACACTGATAAGAGCCGAAATACCTTCCCATGCTATGTTAGGGTTCGCAAGTCACTTGCGCAAGATTCTAAATCGGGCTCACCCCATCACTTTTAAATTTTAATGTATCAGTTCAATTTCGTTTTTCTTTACTTCGTCTAATTCACATTTTCATGCATGTACGAGTTTTAGTTTGAAAACCACAGTGTCATAATGTTTATATAGCACAACACAATCATGTATGGCAACCAAAATAGATATGATAGAATGTCATAGGACTCATCACAAAGTTTCTTAGGAATTCACACACTTCTTCTTTCAGCACTGTATGGTCTGATGAAAAAAATATGAAACCCAAACCAAACGAAGTTCAACCATTACAATATTTTAACTGGTGCTAGTTCATCGAGTTAGGAAAATATTTTGAGAAGAATACTAGGGCTAAAAAGGATTTTAAAATGGAGAAATAAATTTTGGAAGAAAACTGGTCTTTTTGGGACAGTGAATTATATTAACTTCCAGCACAGGTGATCTGTGTTTGAAAAATAAAAAGGGGCCTCAAACAGTGTCAAAAACAGGTATGGTTAGAATGGTTTGCTAGATATTTGAGTTTAGAACATATTTCCAGAAAAGTTTGAAAACTGAAACCCAATGGAAGATGGTCAAATAATTTTTCTAAGAAAACTGGACAAGTACTGTCACATTTTGAAAAAATTGACGTTTCTCTCTCAATGCTTAATAAAAAATTATGAAACCAACGACATTTGAAAGGTCACTTAAAAATCTAACTTTTCCAATTTCAATCGCTTGAAAATTCATTCTGTAGAATAAACGGTGACCTGGTAAAGTCAGCATTGCCACTGCCTCCAAACAGCAATGAAGTTAAAAATATGTTTTGGCCACGAAACATTGTCAAATAATTTTTTCGATATTCTAGCACCATGAAAACATGTTAAACTAACTCCAATAGTTTCAGATTTTATGAAAGTGTTTTCATGAGTTTGTTTGGGTTTATTCAAAACGGATTAAAAATCTGTTTTTGCTGGAAATTCATTATTTTGTGAAAAACACACTTTGTATTCACCATAAATCATACGTAAAACCATAAAAATTATTTCTTGCTACTATTCCCATGTAAAACTCTAATCCTTCATATTTCCTTTCATTAGTGGTGATAGGGAATAGATGAAAATAATATTTATGAAGAGTAAACACAAATTCATAAGCATGCAAGATTAATTCAAACAATAGAGAATATTTGAGCACGTAAGAAGAAAAATCAGTAAGTAGACCCTCTAACCTATACTTGTAAGAAGGATAGAAATCATATAATCATAAGATCATCATTCTATCAACATGCATTAAGTTATTCTGTATTAACAATGCATACTCTTGCATATTTTTTATATATAGATTTAGTAAAAAAATATATATCTAAGGGCGGATAGAGGTTGAGTATTCCTACCTCAATAATTTTTACAAACAATTCTCAAAACTTGTTTTGAATTGGTAACCACCAAGGACCCTCTTTTCTTCCTCTCTTTTTCTTTTCTTTTCTACTCTTCCTCTCTTTTTCTTTCCTCAGCCGTGGAGATGAAAAATGGGTGAATAGTGCACTATATATAGAAGCTTAGAGGCCATCTTTATTTTTTTATTTAATTTAATTTAATTAATTTATTTATTTATTCTCTTGGCTTGGGAACTATCATCTACAAGAATAGGCTTGGAAGCTTAGAGTATGCTTGCATGCCATGGCATGCCTTGACAGAGGCTTGGAATTGCCATCTATGTGTGTAGGCTTTGGAGTGTGGCAGTAAGCATGCTTTAGCATTCATTGGCATGCTTGCTCAGCAAGGCCGAATTTCTCTACCCAAAAATAAATTCTGATTTCATTTTTTTTTTTGGTACAAAAATAAAAATCAATGAATATTAGTCACTAGATATTTTGCTCCCTACTATTCTCTTACTAAGTTATTATTTGTTTAACTCATTTAGTTTCCACAACTGTATTTAGATACCAAATTTTAATCACATAAATAAATTTATGTAAATGAGTTTAATATTGGTATTAATCATGATGCTATTATCATTATAATTTGATAGTTTAATAATCACTATTAATTGACTTAATATTTTTATTAACAAACTAAGTTGTTCAAAAATTCTGGTTCTTACAGGTGATTTTTCCATGGATATAGGTGAACGAGTCTCAACAAGGGAGATACTTAAATCCCTTATTGGATTTTGGGCCATAGGGGTTTGTTGGTTCTTCTTCCAATACCTTTCGGTAGCTATTTTTGCAGAAAGGAAAGCAAAAGCAAGATTTAAGTAATCTAGTTACAAAACTATATAATTTTGTTGTTTTGTATTAAGTTTACCTATTTGATGTTAATAATGATGTAACTGTATAATTTGGCAGTTTGATAATAAGTTTATATATTTAATTTTAATTTTAATAGTGATAAAATTGTATAATTTTACCATTTTATGAACACTAATTTGTAATCAATGGACAACAAGAATAACTACAATAACAATACTGACGACAAAAAAGATGATGTAGAAGTTGAGAATAGCCATTGTGTTATGAATCATAACTAAATTTTGATAAACAAGTTAGGTTTTAGGTATTCATAATGATGAAATTGTAGTTTGTAATAAAAGAACAAAAACGAACAAAAACAAGAAGAAGAAGAAGAAGAAGAAGAAGAACAACAACAACAACTCAATGAAACTGTAGTTTATGAAAGATTAAGAACAACAATAACAAGAATAAATATACTTAGAACAACAATAACAACAATACTTACGATAACAACAAGAATAAGAAGTACAATGTTTAAAAACAAGGGATTATGTAACTAAAATGTGTAGAAACAAGAGATTATGTAAGAAATTTTTTGTAACATTTGGTGAAACCCTATAATGTAAACAAGAATAAAATGAAAGACAGATCTAGAATCGTAGGTAGAATGTGTAAAAATAGGGTTTATATATATATATATATTTTAGATAGCAATAGGGTTTACATATTGAAAGCAAGTAGGATGATTTTAAATAAGGGTTTATCTATGAAATTTGCTAAAAGTGTTATTGAAACACTATAACATATGAAGAATATCAAACAATAAGTTACAAATTTGATTGGAAAATAAAATCTAGGGTTTCGGAATTGAGATCTTACTTTTTTTCGCCACTTTTGTGAATTGGAGATGAGAAACTATGAAGATTCTTTAGAGTCGTGATGGTGCTTTGTGACGACCCCAAAATGTAAATCGTGATTTCAATTAATTAATTATGTGTTAAATTTTAATTGAGAAATGAGCCATATAATTAATTTGTACGTATTTGTCTGATTCGAAAATATCTGTTGAGATTCTTGTCTAGAATTTAAAATTAATGGCCTAAATGACGTCAAAAACCGAAACTGATCACTTTATTGTGATCAACATAATTTTTAGAGTCTATTGTCAAATTTAATTAAAAATTGATTCAGATCAAATTAAATAGATTAAATTCAATTAAATTAAGCATGTGTAAATCAGTAATTTATACAAGATTAAATTAAATAGCTGTGATAGGCAATTAGAGCCTAATTCATATTAGTGTGATTAAATTGGGTTCAATTTACATTAGATTATGATGTATACGATGAGAATTGAGTTAATTAAATAGATTTGACTTATTAATCTAAACTTGGGATTAATTAAGACGTATAGAATTATTAGTGACTAATGAACCCATTAGGTCAATTTAATAAAAGATGAGTCTTGAGAGAAAGAGACTAGTGGGTTTTGTTGGAGAGTTATACAACTTCAAAGAGAGAGAGAGAGAGAGAGAGAGAGAGAAAGAGAGATAGCTCAAGAAAGGAAGAAAAGAAGAGCAAGAAGGAGAAAAGCTTTGATCTCCATAAATTCATCAACTCAAGGTAGGAATTCTCTTCTAATTTCATAAATTTGACTTGTTATACCCGTGAACCCATGGAATCTAAGTTTAATTAAGAAGAATTCAAGCATATTTGGTGGTTTTATGGAGTAATTTAAAGAAGAATATATGTATGAACAAGATAAGGAAGAAAGTGTAAGAAGTAGTTCTGGAACATGACATGCATGGCATATTTCATGGAAATTTCCTTCATACATTAGAGTCCTTGCATGATTCATTGAATTGGAGAGAAAATTTCAATGATTTTGAAGTTTGAATTCAAAGTATACATGCTTGTAATTTTCCATTTTAATTAAAGTTTTGATCCTTCAATTGACAAATTGAGTTCATAATCTTTACATGCATGGCTTCATTGTTGCTCATACATTTGCAATCTTACATGGTTCCTCAAATTTGAGGAGAAAATTTAGAGAATTTTGATTATGGAACTCAAGATTGCATGGAATATGATTTTGTATTTAACTTCAAGGGTTTGAGTTCTTTTGCATGGAATTGAGTTTTGGTTTAAAGCTATGATTTTTGTTTTAAGTTAATTATGTTAAATTCAACTTGTTTTTAAGAATTTTGGGCCTTGAAATACATGGAATTGAAGTCAAATTTTGAAAAGCTTGAGTTCCAAATATAAGGGAAATTTTCGAACTTATGCAACTCAGTTCTGCATGTGCGGCTTAAAGCCTCGCATATGCAAAAAACAGAGGCTGAACATTCTGCTTTGATTGCACGTACGGTGAAGGTTCCGCACGTGCAGCTTGGGCATTCCGCACGTGCGGTTTTCAAGTTGGTTCCAGTTTAGTTTTCACTCAATTTTTCTAACTTCCGGGCTCAATTTGCATGGTTTCACATGTATTTTACGTTCATATGCATTTCATGGCACTTCATATACATAAAAGAAAATTAAAGAACGAATAGGAATGACTGAATGAATAGGCAACTTATAAAGCGAATAGGATTAACACCGACTGAACAAATTGAATGTAATTTGAGTTGTTGTGCTTGAATATGTTTATGTAGGTCGGACGTTGCATTGTCATCACATATTTCAAGGCGCCCACTGTGAGTAACAATGTTGTAAAGCTATGTTCAAGTGTTAATTATTTTCTGAATGATATTGCTAAGTTCTGTTTCTAAAACGATACTATTTATTGAATGAATGATTGTCCTATTTTATGAACTGCATTCGTGGCATCCATAGCATGCTGCTACTGTTTACTGCTACTGTTACTACTACTACTATAGAGATCCCTGTTGGTTCCAATTCTTGGAACTACTGTTTACTATATTGATGGCCATCAAATGACTGTTCAATCTTTAAGACCTATTGTACTATTCTCCTATTGGATGTACTATGTATGGCTACTATGATTTCATGACTCTGAAATGTATGAAATACTGCTTTGTGAACTGGTTCACTAATGAAACTGACTAGTTTGAATTGTTATAAGGATGTCATTCATAAACCCCTTTACACAATTGTTATTCACTGGGCTCTAACTCATTGTTATATATATATATATGTAGGTCATCAAGCTTAAGATCAGGCCTAGTGGCGTTGACTTACTCTTTGTTTTGTCAAGCCAACTCCTGTGCCTTACTGCGAGGTTCCGATTAGTCAAGCTCCAATGCTTTTGGGTGATTTAGAGTTCACCATTTTGTTTTTGCAGTTAAATGTTTGAGTATTAATGAGACAAGTATTTATGTTTTTACGACTGTTGATAGAACTGGTTTTATTATTGGGATTTAAATCCCTATGTTTATGTCTGTATAAGCTTAATGCTTGGACTTATGTGTATATGTATAAAAGTTTGTTTTGTTCATTTAAGTCTTTATAGCTCATTGAACAATAAATTGTTTTATTTATAGGCTTTCGCCAGCCCCTATTACTGTATTATTGTTAAGCAGGCCTTTGGTAATCTCGGATTACTGGCTGGTCATCTCTCTAATCCTTTGGGGCGAAGGTTGGGTCGTGACATGCTTTGTGTTTTTTAGAGTCGTCGATTAGAGAAGTTGATCAACTTCGTGTTGGGGCTAGGGTTTTAGAGATGAAGGAGTGGGAGTCCAGAGTTAAACGATGGATGAGTGGGAATGGAAGCATCAATGGTGTGATCGTAGGTAATGTTTGCGAGCTTGTAAATTAGGTGATATTTGAGGGTGTTTTGGTCTTATTATTAATTTTAGGACTTAATGGAGTATTGAAGAGTGATTCTACTTACACCACTAGTTTATCTTTTTACACCCTCCATCTCATTATACCACTAAAAAAAACGTGATTTTCTTTACACCCATTATAATACCAAAACTAACCCTAAACTAAAAACTATTCAAAACCTTTCAATTTTGTCTCTTATACCGATAGCTTTTGGTAATACAATGCTAAAGAATTTGAATTACTCTAGTACCTTGTTACTAGACAAACTAATTTTTTCTAGCCATTTGTTATCGTTCGATTGGATGATTTTACTTTACTTTAACAAGAAATTAGTTAGAGTTATGAAGTGCTTGTTCGGTGATACGTTGCTATACAAATTATATTAGTCTAGTGTTGTATTGCCGAACTAAAATAAATTTGTCTAACCACCTGTTGCTTCATGTGCATTATAGATTGTCTTCATTATTGTCGCATTAAAAACATCCATTCATTTCAATATAATCAATATTTCTTTTGGTCACACCATACTCTTTGACATGTCAACTAACAAGGATGTTTCCTCATCAAATAATTTATCAGCAAATGAGTGTCGTTCAAGATACTCAGCAACTGGATGATTGTACTTGCATTGCTGCAATAAATACAAGGATAATCCTTCTAAGCACACAAAAAAAATGTATTAAAAAAATTTAGAAATACTCGGTAATAAGTAACCGAACAAATTAAAAACGTTTTGCCTTGGGTTACCAAAAATGTATTTTCTATTCGACAGTGGGTTACTGAATATATATTTTTTGTTCAACAATGTGATTTTGGACTATTTTATTTTGTTTGATTTTTACACACCGAACAAAAGTCAAAAAACTCTCTCAAAAAGCGAAATGAAAACCTACTAAACAAATAAAAAAAAACTCACTATTTCACTTTTTTAATGGCTCTTTACCTCCGTTTCTTCATCTATTGCTTTTTTCTATGATCAAAACACTATTCTTACTTTTTGAAAAGAGATATGTAGCAAGGAAAAAAAAAATTGAGAAGGGAAGAAGAGTAGTAGTGATTGATGAGTAATAGGTGTAAGGAGATAATAAAATATATCTAATTTTAATCTTTTATCCTTAAAAATAATTTCACGCATGTGTAAAATTGGAAGAAAAAAAAAAATCTCAATTAAAGGGTGTAAAAAGGTAAATTAGGAGAAATTCTATTTCCACACACCTAATTGCCTGAGTGCACACACTTAATGAAATATTATTTTAATGACAATTATACCCTAAACTAAAATGACCATAATGGACATCTACTAGCACCCATAATATTATATGAAAATATTCTTTGTATTGATCTTTTAAAAACAAAAAAAAAATCTCAATGTACGCCTTTTAAGTAATAAAAAACTAAACCCTAAATTTTTCATTGTTGTACTATACACTCTATATTCTTATATTGCTTGCAAAACAATACTCTCATAACAACGCTTATATTACTTTAATCTCTAGATTTATACTCTATTAGTGATGAAAATGTTAGTTTTTTCGTGTAGAACTTTTTTTTTTTTTTTTTTTTTTTTTTTCCTTTCGCGGTTTTTAGTTGGACAACCAGTGTCGAATTATTTCATTATATTCGGACATAAACTGCCGAATTATTTCATTATATTCGGACATTAATTGTCGAAAGTTTTTTTTATATTTTTTTCTAAACAAATTGATCGAACTAATCACTTCATTCAGAAAATTAAGTTTCGAATTAAATATATAATTTCGAAAAACCAGTGCCGAAATCCCCAGACAAAAAAACATTAAATTCTTTTTTTAAAAAAAACAAGGGTTT
Source organism: Camellia granthamiana (assembly GCA_036172215.1). NCBI lineage: Eukaryota > Viridiplantae > Streptophyta > Magnoliopsida > Ericales > Theaceae > Camellia > Camellia granthamiana. Next base: position 81,214,319 of record CM069903.1, read on the forward strand.
TATGGCAATGAAGTGTACAAAGATCTGGAAATGATAAATGCAATAACAAAATGGTAAATGCAATAACAAAATGGAAAGATGCCTTATTTTCAACAATATTTTGGAGGGTTTTCAATAGTGTTTTTAATGGAGGTTCAATAACGTCTTCAATGGAGATCCTTAATGGAGGACTTTGTCTTCACTTCACTTTATGATGTAGGACAAGATTTTAAAAAAAATTATATTTTTAGTTTCAATATTGTTAATATATTATTTTACTATGATTCTCTCAATTTAGTATAAATATTTTAGAATTATTAGGTTTCTTATTTGTTTTGATTTTGTTTTTCTAATATCTTATGTTTTCTAATATGTGTTGATTTAAGTTTCCTAATTTATTTTAGAATTACTTTTCCTACAAGTATTAGGTTTAGTTTATTATAACGAAGCCTACAAGCATATGTAATGGATTTACTCAATCAATAATATTTTAAAGGGTTTTTCTTCTATCTTCCTTGTGGATTTAAGGGTGTTCTTGTGGATTCAAGAATTCTCGTCTATTAGAACGATATCTAGTCCCTATTTCATCTGCTAGAACGATATCTAGCCTCGTGTGATTTATTATGTTGCTTCAAGTGGTATCAGAGCATGGATTCGCCTAGCTCAATGACACAAGACAATGGAGAACACACAGTCCCTATTGACATTGATCATAAGGTGGAAGCCATATGGGATGCGATTGAGGAACATCGGCTAGAGGTGCATAAACTTTGCAATGAGATTTGTAATCTACTTGCCAATTTGGGACTAATCGTCAACCAGAGGCAACCAATAGTTGATAGCAATTGCGCCGAAGGATTCATCCCAGGCCAACCTGTTAGCTTACATTATTTTGCAAAAAATTCATATTTTAGCGGTTCAAGTAAGTTTCAAAAAGAAGATTTTATTGATTGGTTGCTTGATCTTGAAAATTTATTTGAATTCATGCAGATTCCTCATGAAAGAAGGTTATATTTGCATCCTACAAACTTGATAAAATTGCATTGAAGTGGTGCAATGGATTACAAGATTCTTGAGTTTGCGAAGGTGAAGACAAAATTCATTCATGGTTAATAATGAAAAAGTATTTAGTAACAAATTTTTACTTTCGTGATCATGAAGATATATTGTCATATACAAATCAAGATACTTCCATGGAGTAAGTAAAAATTTGCAATGAAATTGTAATTGCAAAAGAAAATAATTTGCATCCAAATATTATTTGTGGTGAGCTTGTTTGTAAAACTAATGAAAAAGATACAAAGTCTTGTTCGAGTGTTGATAATGCACCAACACATGGTAATTTGAATATTGGGGAGAAAGTTTTACAAACAAATCATAAAAATATTGAAGAAAAAGGAGATCTGATTGAGCCCAGTAGCAAAGAGAAAATAAAAGAAGAGATAATACAACTGCTGTGTGCAACAAAGAAATTGGTTGATGCTACACTTGATATTCCAAGGTTGATAATTAAAGGATCAATTGAATATGAGATGGCACAACATCAAGAGAGCATGCAAGTTCTACATAAAGTAAATTTGGTTTATTTTCTTGGTGTGGAGCAATTTAATTTGATTTTCAATGCTTGTCTAATTGATCTTGTCAATCAGTTGAAGCAAATAGAGAATAACTTTTAGAAAGTAGACTCCTCTGCATATAATTTTTGGAAGAGGGACAAACAACTGAAGTATTCCAAGTATCTTTTTATTTGGCATGGATCATGGTAGATCTCTAATATGAACTCGAGGACGAGTTCATTCAAAGAAAATGAGTTTAATGTAAGACAAGATTTTAAGAATTTTTATATTTTTAGTTTTAATATTTTTGATATATTATTTTATTAGGATTCTTGTAATTTAGTATAAATATTTTAGAATTATTAGGTTTCTTAATTTGTTTTGATTTTTTTTTTCTAATTTCTCAGGTTTCCTAATTTGTGTTTATTTAAGTTTCCTAGTTTATTTTAAAATTATTTTTCCTACAAGTATTAGGTTTTGTTTTTTATAAAGAAGCCTACAAGCATATGCAATGGATTTATTCAATCCATAATATTTTAAAGAGTTGTCTTCTATCTTCCTTGTGGATTCAAGAGTGTTCTTGTGGATTCAAGAATTCTCGTCTACTAGAATGATATTGTGACAACCGTCTCCTTGATTAAGCAAATTAATTAGATTGATTACGTGCTTAATGTTAATTGTGTAATTGGGTGGTATTAAGTGTTATTGGTATGCCATGTGACTATTTGAAATGTGTTATTGTGGACAGTTAGGTTAGAGTGAATATTAAACCTGCCTGATTTGTTAATTTTAACAAGTTAGAATTAAATCATGAAATAGGAATTAGAGCCTAAATCCGCATTGGTATAATCTAATTTAGTGTAAGTGAAATTTTGCATCATAAGTTGCCTTATTTCTATTTATATCTGTTTGATATAGAAAGATTTGTTCATGTTTCCGTTTTGGTTTGCGAATTGAAGGCCTTATCGGCATCCAGTTCAGAAATTGACTTGGGATATGTGTTATTTAGGATTTTTAGAAATTTATGGTAGATTCGATTCAAATTCAATTCGAAACGAAATAATTAATCAAGCCTATATAAGGCCACTATATGTGTCCCTACTCATCATTCTCTTCATTACATCTTTGAGTCACACCAACAAATGAGAGAGAGTGTGAAAAGGGACTAGGGCCAATTTTGGAGAATTGAAATCAATAAGAGAGATTTGCTAGAGTTGGTTGAAGAATTGAAGAAAAATTAGAACATCTAAACTCCTACACTTGTGAACTGAAAACTTGAGGTGAGAATTCAACTCATACACTAAATGTTTGACTCAATAGGAGGATGAATTCAAGAGGGTTGAAGAGTTAGATACAAGAATTAAGCTTAAATGATGAATTTGAGCATGAATCATGCATTGCATGCATCTTTCATAAAAATTTGGGTTTGAATTTCCATTTGAATCTCACATGCATAAAGTTGTATTTGATAAATGTTGAGAGACTTACATGATTGTTTATATATCATCTCATTTGTTCATAATTTATGGAGTTTGAACTCAATTCAATGCATGCATGTGTCATACATAAAGTTTAAAGATTAGGTTGAATAATTGGTATGACTTTGGGCCTTGATTTCATGAAGTGATCTTTAATTCTCCATGTTTTCCAAGTTTAGACATGTTTTCTCAAGCTTTTGGCCCAAAAGATCATGCTTTGTGGCTTTGAATTCGAGTTATGGGCTTGGGAGTGCAATTTGAAAATTTTAGAATTTACACCCTCCGCTCGAGCGACAGAACCTGCGCTCGAGCGACCACTCTGTGATCTTGTGCTTCCGCTCGAGCGACTAGAAAGTTCGCTCGAGCATGAAATGCACGCTCCCAAAAGTGCTCATGTTTTGCAGTCCGCTCGAGCGACAAGTGTTGCGCTCGAGTGAAGACTTAAGTCTTACACTCGAGCGTGCGTCGAGCGGGTATCGAGTGGAAAAATCATGCAACCAGCACTTTTTCAAAGTTTGCAGACCACTCGAGCGAAGGAAGCTACGCTCGAGCGACCACTCACATTTTGCATGTCCGCCCGAGCGAAGAAAGCTACGCTCAAGCGGGAACCCTGTTTTCAGAAATTTAACCAAGTATTTTCTAATGCATTTTTGCATCCTCATTGCATTTTAGGCATTCCTAGGCCAAGATTGGGTCACCATAACGGGGATAAAGGATAGAAACACACAAATAACAAAGTGAAATAGGTTACGTACTATCCAAGCGTGTGCTTCAACTGTATATTGTTATGTGTCTGTGTAGGTCACGCGCCATAAGATAGTTGAATTGCTTACTCACTCTATTTGCCTGGGAATCAACTGTGAGTAACAATGTTGTAAAGCTATATTCGATTATAATTATTTTCTGAACGATTGACTGTACTGTTTTCTGAAATGACATTATTTACCAAATGAATATTTGTCCTATTTTATGAACTGTACTCGTGGCATTCATAGCAACTGATTGTTACTACTACTGCTACTGCTACTGTTACTGTTACTGCTACTGTTACTGTTACTGCTACTGTTACAGAGATCTCTGTCAATTCCAATCCTTGGAACTACTGTTACTGTATTGATGGCCATTCACTGACTGTTCGGTCTATCATGACCTATTGTACTGCTTTGCTATTGGATGTACCACGTATGACTGCTATGATTACTAAATGACTGATGTCACATGAATATGAGGCATTGATTGAATAACTGATCTACAGATGCAATTGACTATTTTTAATTACTAAAAGGTCATTCATTCTTAACCCCTTTACACATTTGTTATTCACTGGGCTTTAGCTCACAGTTTACTATATATATATAGGTGGTCAGGCACCGGAGAAAAGTTAGCAGTGTTGACCTGAACCTGTTTTGTCAAGCCAACCTACTGTGCCTCACTGTGAGGTTCCAAACCGTTAATGTCAAGGATTGTTTTTGAGTGCTCTCTTATGAAGTCAAGTGAATATTTTATAAATCGTTTTGGCTTTGGGATTTAATTCCCTAACATCTGTTTTATTTTGTCTATAAAATCTTATAGACTTAAGTGTTTGTACATATATCAGTATATGAAACTTGTGTTACTCATTCAAGTCCTCATAGCTCATTGGACGTTATATTTTATTATTTACAAGCTTCCGCCAGCCCCTATTAGTGCATTACTGTTAAATAGGCCTTTGATAATCTCGGATTACTGGCTAGTTATGACGCTAGACCTATAGGGGCGGGTTTGGGTCGTGACAGATATCTAGTCCCTGTTTCGTCTGTTAGAACGATATCTACCCTCGTGTGATTTATTCCTCTGCGTCACTTTACTTCACACGTGGCCTTGAATGGTTTTCACGTGGGTCTACAAATTTGGAAGCAAGGTCACTTAATAAGTGTGTAGAAAAGAAAGTTGAGTGGTGTGTGTACAATGATTATGAGTGAAATGTATAATTGTAACTTTAAGTGTATGGATCGAGAAAATTAATTAATAATCAAATTAATAAATGTGCGTACTGAGAGAAGATGTGTACTGAGGTAATTAAGTGTATAGAAATATAATTTCCCATAAACTAGTGGTGTAAGTAGAATCACTCATTTGTTTTGAGCCTAAATAGGGCATGATATGTTGGGCTTGGACCTTTGGGTTAGTTTCCCAACGGTTCATTACATTTTATACCCCTAAATTATAGTCAAATTATTTATTTAGTCCTTAAATTATCGATTGAGTCACTGTGTCCTTAAAGTAATAAATCAAAATCTATTTAATCCGTAAAGTATCGATTCAGTTTATTAAGTCCCTAATTAAACTTATTTAGTCTCTGAAAAAATTGTAAAAATAAAATATAAGCCTATAAGTATTATAAATTAATAAAAGACCCAATCTAATTAAAATTTTATTTTAATTTTTATTCTATTTTAAAAAAGTGAGCATAAGTTCTTTTTATAATTTTTAATTGATTATTTTTAGGTTTTTCGTTAAGTTATTTTTATTATTTTGTTCTATTATTATTTGTAATGAAGTGCTATCATTTAAATTATTTAATTTTATTTTTTCAATATATCTAATACTTATGTAATGTTAGTGGCAAGACTAGAAAAAGTAAACTTTAATACTAATTTAAACACACGACAACAAAAATTACTTTTTAAAGATAAAATACATTTAAAAGATTTTTTCTATAATAAAATTTTAATTAAGTAAGATATTTTACTAATTTATAATACTTATGGACATATATTTTATTTTTATAATTTTTTAAGGACTAAATATGTTTGAATTGGGTCCTGGTTTGGTTTTCTTGTTGGCACTAAATAAGTACATATGGACAAAAAAAAGCTACAAAATCACAAAATGACAAAACACTTGACTTTGGATGCAAAATTACCAAATTGACCCATATACAAACAAAAAGTAAAAAAAGCATCATTTTCAAGTGGAGGGCAATTTTGTCATTCCAATGCAAAAAAGCCAAACAAGAAAACCAAAAAAACAAAGAAGTCTCAAGTTACAAAAGTCAACATTGCCAAACGACCCCTGAATATGTTAGGGATTCAATAGTTTAAGGATTAAATAAATTTTGATTTATGTATTTTAAGGATTGAGTAAATTCAATTAATAATTTAAGAATTAAATAAATAATTTGACAATAGTGAGTGCTGTTATTAGCACCTCATCAATTATTTTGGATTCCCATTTTTTTGTATCCCGACTTATAAATTTTAAAACCTTTAAAATTTATTCTCTCAAATAATATCGAAACTATCCTTTTGAAAACTTTCCACCAATTCAATTGAATGCACACCTATAAAAAAACCTCTATCCCAAAAATCCTAACAAAACTCACGAATGTAATTACTATTTCATTTCCACATACTTGTTCATGACGTTATAGTGAGAAAATAAATGTAAGGTTTTTAATCTTCAATCCTTAGAATATATCAGCAAGAAATTGGGTTGTGATTTTTGTGCTTGAGAAAAAAGATGAAGAGCCAACTGTGATTACTGTCAATTGCCATGACAAGACTGGCTTGGGTTGTGATATTTGCCACCTTATCATTTTTTTCGGTTTGACCATTATCAGAGTTGCTTGTCTGTTCCCGAACAAATAAGAAATGTTCAGTTATCTGTTTTCGAACAAATAAACAATGTTAAGGATTGTGTTCCCAAATTTCGATAATATGTTCGGGAGTTTAGTTCTGAAAAAATGACGAACAGTTTTTATTATTTTTGCCATTTTTTCCCCTAAGAAACTTACCCTTACAAGGCCAATCTCATCTGAGTTAAGAACACTATCAAAGTTAGAGGAACTTTTATTGTTGTACTCCTTTAGTCTCATGGAGTTGTGATTGCTAGAAAAACTTCCACTCATTATCATTATTGAAGAAGTGCAGGTAATCAAGTGGTTGCTATCGTTACCACTGGAATATTAACGTCAAAGGATTTTTAAGGTTTTGAGGGTGGGTAGATTTGGAAGATGAGATTTGGGGACGATGGATGGGTGATAATAGAAGTGGATACTCTCATAAACCCTAATTCATGATGTAGTGGGTATGTGAGCTTAATTATGAGATGTGGTGTCCCAAAATTATTGATATCATTTTTAATAATTTTATTGAGATTATTATTGTAATAAAAAAAGCTAAAAAATAGGGGGTCTAAAATAATTGATGGGGTGGTAATAGCAGCACTCATAATAATTTAAGAGTTAATTATCTAAAAGTCCTATTTACAAATGTTAAGGTAGCTCATGTTCTATTTAAGATTTTTTGAACCAATAAGTTCTATTTAGTAAAATTGATAATATTATCAATTTTTTCTAATTTTTAAAATTAAGAACATTATCAATTTTATATAGTAATATTGTTCCAGATAATTGTTTTACTAACTGATAAAAAAACAGAGCATGAGATTAAGCATTTTTGCCATTTTACTTATTTATTTGATTCAACTATCCAATAAAATCGAGAATATCAACAAACTTGTTTAGTTCTGGTTTTCAAAAAACAGTTTTTAGAAAATTCTACTTTTTTATTTATGTATTTTAATGTTTTCAATGATTTTTTAAAATATTTTTAGTTATTTTTTTTAATTTTTAGATACACCTAACATAAATACACTTAAAAAGTATAATATTTGTGAAAAAATCTTTTAAAAATGCACTAAATACCAAAAACTGCAAAAAAAAAATGAAAATTCAGTACATTTTTCGTATTTTTATGTATTTATTAATTTTTAAAATTTTTTTTCACAAATATTTTACTATTTAGATACATCTAAGTAAGATACATCTAAAAACGTAAAAAAATTACTTAAGGTTTTAAAAATGTTCACTAAAAATAAAAAACACGAAAAATAAAAAACTCAATTTTCAAAAAACTGAATTCGAAAAATTGAAACCAAACATACCGAACAGTTTTTTATTTTAAGTTTTAAATTCAAGAACATTATCTGTTTTTCATTTTTAATATTTTTTTTTCAGTTTTGCACATCAATGTTCTATCATCATTTTTTTTATAAACACAAAAATTTCAATTTTGCACCAAAAAATAAATCAAATTTTTTCAAAAAAAAATACTTTTTGTTTGCACATCAAATATATATATATTTTTTTTCAATTTAAAAGTTGATGTTTAAAAATTTTGAAAATCAAAATAAATATCGAATCGTTATATTCTTTTATAGATAATCATAAATAATAAATAATAATTATTTGAAGGGCAATTCTAATTATTAAAAATTTAATGAGATTTGAAAATTTAAAAAATCTTAATTAAAACTTAAATATCATTTGAACATAGATTATTTCAATAAATATTTAAATTTTTTTATAAAAAATATATAAAAAAGATAATATATTAAGTTTTTAACTAGGGATTGTTTGGGATGATTTAAATAAATGTACTTTTTATCTTTTTACAAAAAGATATACAAAAAAATAAAAAATTATATAATAAAAAAAAGATAAAAAGATAAATTATTTTTGAAATGCCAAATTTATGAAAGTGACCGAATGAGACTTAAATATAAATGCCTTAAATATAAAGCGAGAAAGAGTAATGAACCCAAATAAAAAAATTAAAAAAAAACCCTATAAAACAAAAAGGAGAAAACCCTCGGTTGCGTTCTTGGTAGGGTTTCAGATTCACAACTCTCTCTCTCTCTCTCTCTCTCTGTTTCTTTCTCTTTAAAGAAAACTAGTTGATCGAGTTCTCACTTCAATTCTCACATTCGAATTCGAGATGGTAATTTCATTTCAATCTCTTCAACTATTCTGTTTTTGTTTTTGGATCTCAAGTTTTGTTCTTCGATTACTGTGCTTTTGGATGCTTAAATTCTATCTCTTCTTGTTTTTTTGTGTGTTTGCAATGGATGATTTGTGTTTTTCAGGAAGTTGGAGGCGATTTGGACTCGAAGATAGAGTCACTGTTAAATGTGGAGAAGCAGATGAGGCTCGCCGGCGATGTCGCCGGTACCAAGAAGGCCGTCACTGATATTTTGCAGCTTTGTTTCGAAGCTCGTGCTTGGAAGACTCTCAATGACCAGATTGTCTTGTTGTCAAAACGCCGTGGTCAGTTGAAGCAGGTACGGAGACAGAACATCGCAACTTTTGTATCTGCCTTTTCAATTTTTGGAGCAAGTGTCGTGTGTTCTCAATTTGACTAAAGAAAATTACAAATCAGTGGTAATACTACAAAATATTTACGAATTCATGGAAAAACTTGAAACTTTATTTATTAAAATTGATAAACTTTTTCACTGATTTGTAATTTTTATTTTGGAAACTTGCACTGCAGTGCAATTTCCCCATTTAACTATGTGAACACGGGGAATGTTTGTTTCTTTTTCTGTAATGGGTCGTCACTTATCACCAAATTACGGATTTAATGGGTTGTTGTTCTCTTGGAGATATAATTGTAATTATTTTAATGGGTAAATAGTGATTTTGTTTTGTTGATATTACTTGCAGTTGCAGTACAAAGACTCGTGGCCAATCTTTTTGAATTGATAGTTAATTATAATTTGACTGTTGTAAGAAACTAGGGATTGGACAATACCTGCATGCACTTGCACAACCATTTATGTTTTTGCATATGTTTGTTGGGCAGGGCATCTTATTTGTATGTCTATTTTTGTATCTATGCAAGTTTGTGTTTGTATGCTTTGCAAAGTTTTTTTTTAAGGAGAATGCCTAACGCAAGGTGTTTTATCTCTCATGAAGTGGGCGTATGTCTCAAGGTGTTGAGAGATATGAGCATTTTGAATTTTTATGTTTAGTAAATGAAATAAAATATTTTAAATAGTAAAAAAACATTGAAAAATGAAATATGGAGAAGTAAATCTCAAACATTTCAATGTAGAGAAGGAGACTTGCCTCTTATTGAGGTGAAATTGACATTATTCGTTTCAGTTTTTGAGTTTCTCACTTGAGCCTTATCTTTGTATTTGTTCTTTGTTGTTTTTCTCATGCAATATAGTTACAAAAGATATATATATATAATACATAATTTAAACACAAATATATAATGACAACTAAAGACAAGCTCTCTATGTGCATACTCCTCATATGCTTATGTGCAAAAGGTGTATAAAGCGCAATTGAGGCATAAGCCTCGGACTATGATGCGCAAGCCTTTGGAGAGTGTCACCCAAAAATTGACATTCTCAGTTTTAGTTATCTAGTTTCTCACTTGAGCCTTATTTTTGTATTTTTTCTTTGTTCGGATATGGAGATGGGACATGAGACACGGTGATTTGAAAAAAATGGAGGCGCGAACACGGCGGTGGACACAAATTTTATTTTATTTTATTTTTTATATATTTGCTATGTAGATTAATATTATGTTACCAAACAATCAAAATTAATAAAAACTAACATTAATTCAATATATATAAACCGCTATATTTAAACAAATTAATAGATCATTCATATTTGGACATGCATGTCCCCAGAGTGTCCCTTGCAAAAAAAATAAAATAAAAATAAAATAAAATTTAAAGATGTGTTCCCGGCGTGTCCCCTGCAAAAATAATAAAATTAAAGGGACTCGCCGTTTGGCGTGTTCGTGCTTCATAGGGTGTGTGTATCTAGTAAGCAATCACACAATATGGTTATAGTTTGGAATAGCATGCAATTTGTTTCAGTTTGGAACAGTTAATGCTTTTTCTTGCTATGTAATGCTATTTATTATATGTTCCTCTCGTCCAACGACATCCTCCCCTGTAACATTAGTTCAACTCTTCTTTGGGATAAGAAATAGTTTGGCATCTAACTTTTCTGTGCTTCAGTTCTTTTGACACTTCGCCAATTGCATCAATACCTAAGTATTTCTTTCTATGATGGGAAGTTTCGCCTTATTCTCTTTATGGTAAAAGTACTGTGGGATCTTTTGGGTGCTAACCTTCTGTCATGGTTATTATTTTCACACAGGCTGTAACTGCGATGGTCCAGCAAGCGATGCAATATATTGATGAGACTCCAGATATTGAAAGTAAGATAGAGCTCATTAAGACGCTTAACAATGTATCTGCAGGGAAGGTGAACATTTGAAGATATTCTACAGTGCATTATCCTCACTGTGAGGTTTATCTTTTATTTATATTTTTTTGGGCCCTGTTATTTTGTAGATATATGTTGAGATAGAGAGAGCACGATTGATCAAAAGGCTTGCAAAGATTAAGGAAGAACAAGGGCAGATAGCTGAGGCTGCTGATTTAATGCAAGAAATTGCAGTAAGTGTGGCATTAGGGATGAGTTTTTTCTTTTGGTTCGTAGATTGCTGGTGTCTTTCTACTATGATATAATTGAATTAAATTCTCGATTGAGGTGATTTTTCTCCCCACTCTTGGCACTTATGGCATTGAATTATAGGTGGAGACATTTGGTGCAATGGCAAAAACTGAAAAAATTGCCTTCATTCTTGACCAAGTATGGGGCTCCTTTCTTTTCTTTTTATTATTTTTGATTGTTTTGTATTCTTGTTTTCTTGTCAAGTTTTGGTAGGAATAAAATGGTGATTCTATGAATTTTAAAATTTTGTAGGTTCGTCTATGTTTAGACCGCCAGGATTACGTTCGTGCACAGATCCTCTCTAGAAAAATCAGTCCAAGAGTTTTTAATGCTGATACTTCAAAAGAAAAGAAAAAACCTAAAGAAGGTGATAATGTTGTGGAAGAGGCTCCTGCTGATATACCGTCATTGTTGGAGTTGAAGCGGATCTACTATGAATTAATGATACGGTATGGGAATGCACTACCTTCTTTCCCTGATTTTCTTTTTCATTATTTGTTGTGAAGACATGAACAAGGAAGCTCTATCTCATAGTAAACTTCACTTATTTTTTTAATATAAAGAAATTGTGTTAAAAAAGTGACAGAAGGGGTGCAACCTATGTACAAAAAGGTATTTGTATAAAAAGAGACAACACAAAATTTGAGTTTAGTTATAAAATCTATAAAAGCAAATGAGGATTCACAGAAAAAAACCCTTCACACAGAAAATGTAAATTATGAAACAAAGCCATCTTGAGCCTTTGTATTCCCAATGCCGTATCTTCAAATGTACATGTATTCCTTTCTCTTCTCAAGTTTCCAATCACTAGGAGATCTAATTAATAGTGGTACCCACACCAAATCGGAATCTGCCACTCTCAAATAGTTTGCTATTAGATAGAGCTTCCTTATCTGCCTTAATGCTGAAAAGCCCCACTGATAGAGGGACATCTACACACCACACATTATGCTGAAACTGAATTCCCCTCACATTGTCTAGAACATATCTCACATGCTCTGCAAATTCTATTGGCTTTCTCCTTTGGCCTTCCATAGGCCCACTTCATAAGGTTTCCGAACTTTAGAAATTCAACCTTCTAATCTACACCCAACTTGTAATCAATCACCCTCCTCCAAAGATGATCTTCTTCTGCATAGTGCTAAAGCCACTTTCCCAATATTGCCTGATTAAACTAATAGAAGTGCTGAATATCCAAATCACCATCCTTCAAGAGGGATGCACCTCATCCCAACTCACCAAATGATATTTAAACTCTTTTTCAAGCCTGCCCACAACAGGTTCTTGTGAAACTTCTCTGGTCTCCCCTCCACTAAAGCTGATGGTGACATAGTGAACATAAACATGAAATATATGGGCAATCTTTCCAAAGTACTATTAGAGTGTGTTTGGGAATTGGCTTTTTGACTTTTTAGGAAAGACGTGCAAAAAAGTAGAGAGAATGATTTGACAACTTGGAGTAGCGTTTTGGCTAAAACCCTTGCTTCCCAAACAAGGTCTTAGTAAGAGTAACCTGCTGCCTTTTGAGAGATATTACCTTAGGCCTTGATAAACTAAGGGAAGAGATTCCAGTCAAACCTGGAGAAATCTACCAAACTTTACACATGCTGAACGTTTCCAATTGGATTAATCTCCCTCTTCCCTACATTAACTGTCTGCCCTAACACTATCTCAAAGAATATCAAAATATCCTGCAAGTGGCTCAATTGCTCCTTGTCAGCCTTGCAAAAACAGTGAAACACTACAATATCATTTGCAAAGAGAAGGTACTACTGTTGTTTGTTCCACTTTACCATGAACCTCTTATCCTCTAATCATTCCACCGTGCATTGCTCGCATCAACATTCTACTTAAAGTCTCCATAACTGTATTGAAAATAAAGGGAGAAAGAGGATCTCCTTGCTTGGACCCTCTAGAGCAGTTAGCATAAAATGGACCACCAACTTGATTACTCGGTCAAATTTGAAGGGATTGGTTTTTATTGGTGTTGAAAATTTTCTTTTTTTTGTGGATGATTTGATTAGTTAGTTTTTGGTGTTGGGGGTCTGTCAATTTTGTATTCTTTGCTTCGTCTTGATGCTTTCTCAATAAAGTTTGCTTATTTATCAATTTTTTTTCTTTGTTTATTCAATCCATATTTGATGGATCTTGTCAACTGTATGACTATAGATATTAGGTGGAACGAGGCAAAGACCAAGCAACTAGCATATTCTAAATGTTTAATTTGTTGGCATGGCAATGATCTATATTTGAAGGAGAACTCGAGGAAGAGTTATTTTTATTTTAATTTTTTCAGTTGAGAGAACGATGCGGAACGTTCATGGAGACTTTGGCCATGTTTGGTTTGAATTTGTAGAGTGATTTTGGGAAAAATTTTCTAAAAAATTTGTTTGGTTTGTAAATTTTTCAAAACAGTTTTCAAAATCATTTTTTCTCTCTTATCTATCAATCAATCACTTTTTCTTTCTCATCTCTCATTCTCAATCACTTTTTCTCTCACACACATCTACTCAATTATAACAAAATATCAAATCATTCCAAACTTTCAAACTCCAAAACTATTTTCAAAATACACAACCAAACAAACCAAAAAAATTTCTAAACTCTCTCCTCAAAACTTCTTTTAAAAACTACTCTCTCAAAACCAAACCAAACCAAACATACCCTTTATAATTTTATTTATGTCCTTCATATTTTATTTATAGTTAATTAGGATATTAATACTTACACTTTGTTTGTTTGGGTAGAAAATATTTTATGTATTTTTTGGCATTTGATACAATGGAAAACGTAAGTCAACGGAAAATATTTTCCATGGTCACGGAAAACAAGTCTATTGTGCAGATGAGAATATGATCTTAGGAGAACTCGAGGAAGAGTTATTTTTATTTTTTCAGTTGAGAGAACGATGCGGAACGTTCATGGAGACTTTGGCCATGTTTGGTTTGAATTTGTAGAGTAATTTTGTGAAAAATTTTCTAAAAAATTTGTTTGGTTTGTAAATTTTTCAAAATAGTTTTCAAAATCATTTTCTCTCTCTTACCTATCAATCAATCACTTTTTCTTTCTCCTCTCTCATTCTCAATCATTTTTTCTCTCACACACATCTACTCAATTATAACAAAATATCAAATCATTCCAAACTTTCAAACTCCAAAACTATTTTCAAAATACACAACCAAACAAACTAAAAAAATTTCTAAACTCTCTCCTCAAAACTTCTTTTAAAAACTACTCTCTCAAAACCAAACAAAACATACCCTTTATAATTTTATTTATGTCCTTCATATTTTATTTATAGTTAATTAGGATATTAATACTTACACTTTGTTTGTTTGGGTAGAAAATATTTTATGTATTTTTTGGCATTTGATACAATGGAAAGCGTAAGTCAACGGAAAATATTTTCCATGGTCACGGAAAACAAGTCTATTGTGCAGATGAGAATATGATCTTAGATTTTGGAGAGTGAAAAGATAGAGAAGTTTTAAAGATATATATATATATATATTTTGAAGGAAGGTGCTAATGTTTTGGGTTAATTTGAATTTTTGATGAAACTTTGTCTGGAGATGCCTTCTGTCAAATCTCCCAACATTTGTATATTAACACTAAAAAAAATTGTGACCGTCAGATGCCTTTGACAAGCACTTCACTTTCAACACTCTTCCCTGAATCATTACTTGCAACCTCTCAATTGGTTCACACATTTCTCCCGTATTTTCATATTTTTATATCATAGTGGATTGAGGATTCATGTCTATGATTAATTTAGCAGTAAATTTAATCAAGTGAACTTCAAGAGGAGGATTTGTCTGATGGTTTACCGTTTAAGTTGATTTAGAGTGCCATCTGGAACGATGAGGTTAAACATGTTCAGATGTACTTCCTTTGAGGCTGAAGATGTGGGGTTGATATTTTCCCTGAGCTTGCTGGTTTTAGTTGGCTGGAGTATGCTTCATTTGGCTATAAAAGTTTATCAAAGTTCACTTAAAGAAGGAAAAATCTCTGGTTTTTAATTTAGATAGAAAATTTTTGTACGTGCCTATTCAAGGTATAAAAGTTAACCTGATAGAAAGAGTGTATTTAAGACTTCTTAATCTGCATAGCTTTAATTTTTAATAGGAATCAAGGACTTGGTTTTGTGAGTTATCATAATTGTTGAATTGAGATATGAATTATGAATAAAAGTACTATTTTTTTTCAGAGCATGAGTTGAATTGAATGTTGAATCGTAAGATTTAGGCCAAGTTTGGCATCTACTAAATAATACAAAAAGTCAAAAAGTCACTATCCTATTTAAGTTACATCATCTTATTTAAATCATATCACCTCTCTAACACATCACATCAAACCCAACCCAAACCCAACCCATATAAGCCAATAAGTCAAAAAGTGCACTTTTTTAGAACATCCCAAACCAACCCTTAGAAAGGTAGTGTGTGGTAACGTTTACCTTTTTGTTTATGCTTAGAAAAAATTTGTAAACTTGTTTTTGTTTATTTTTAGAAAAAGAAAAACAAAAACTACGAACATGTTTGGTTTGAAAATCTCAATGAACTTATGAATTTGTTGAAAGTTCAGCCTAATTTGGATAGAATTCTGCAAGATGGGAGAATTTAGCCAAATTTATTATTAAAAAAATAAGTACTTTGATTTTCCAACTCCATCCAAGAAAGAAAAATTCTGGAAAAGGGGTTTGTTTTTACAGGTTCTTATTGACTAAATTTCCCAATTTCAAAAACCTCTTCTCATATTTGCGAGTGCGAACACATAAAACTCTTCAAAGTTGCATGCCCTAGTCTCTCATGGGCATAATATGGATGTGGCAATTCTTAAAAGTCAAAAACCATAAGAGATGGAATGAAGTTTGGTACCAACAATCCAGTCTGAATTTCAAATGTGCTCTAAATATGGATTACTTACTGGAGTTTGATAGAAAATTTTTGGAAAAAGTTAAACTGGACATTCTTAATGCCAAATGCAACAAAGCCTTAATTTTGGCTTGGTGCTTTGGTGGTCTTTATGAGCTTTAATTACCATGATGGATTTTCTAGAAGGGAACAATAATAGGTTGTGGTATAATTTTATTGAGACATAAAGATCTCTAATTTGCTAAATATTGGGCACATTTTGTGCCTTTTCTCTTTGGTTGTGATAAAAAGAAGCAAGGTTTTCTTTCAGTTATTTAAAGAAAATTGTAGTGTTACCCTCATTACAGAGATTCTTATAAATTAGTGGTAAGAACCTTAATCCAGTAACTGTCTAAAGCAGCAGAGTTGATGGCAGATGGCAGGACCCAGATACTTGACTTGTACCTGTTATGGTGATACTGATTTCTCACTGGTTTTTCAAACAGACCTAGAAAATGATTTATGAAAACCATGTCAATGTAGACATGTTAGAGCAGCTTCAGATGAAAGCTTGGAATATGAAAAGCTGTATACGTATTTGTTTTTTGCCCAAATTTTTTTTGATTTAATTTGTTGCAATTTCTTGTATATGAAGGTACTACTCACACAGCAATGATTACCTTGAAATATGTCGCTGTTACAAGGCAATATATGAGATTCCCTCTGTGAAAGAAGAGCCAGCTAAGTGGATACCGGTAAAGAAACTTAACTTGTGCTTCCTTAGAGATAAAAAAGAAAAGAAATTGCTTTCCTTTTTTTTTACTATCTAATAAAGATGCCTTGCTCAATCTTGTTCAGCTCCTCTGACAGTTTACTTCTTGCAGGTCCTGAGGAAAATATGCTGGTACTTAGTTTTGTCACCTCATGATCCTATGCAGTCAAGCCTTCTCAACTCTACATTGGAGGATAAGAATCTTTCAGAAATTCCTCATTTCAGGTATGTCGTAATCAAACCCCCAAACCAATGACAACAAAACCATCCGAGTCAATGACCAAAAGGTTAAAAAAAGCATAGTTTTTTAGTTTTCTGTATCCTATTAATACTATTCATGCTTATTCTTCTGTTTTGTCACAGGTTGCTTTTGAAACAGCTTGTTACAATGGAGGTCATTCAGTGGACGGCATTGTGGAATACATTCAAGGATGAGTTTGAAAATGAAAAGAACATGCTTGGTGGCCCTTTAGGTGACAAGGCAGCTGAAGATTTAAGACAGAGAGTAATAGAACATGTAATCTTTCACTACCCTTTCAATTACATGCTGTAATTCCTTTAACCTTTTGAACATGTAATAATTCATCTACAAGACATTCCTTCTTTGCAGAACATTCTTGTTGTCTCAAAGTATTACTCAAAGATTACCTTGAAAAGAATTGCCGAGCTGCTTTGTCTGAGTGTCCAGGTATGCCAATAATTAATTTATAGGATAGTCTTCATCAAATGGTTGTGATGCACTTATCTGCCCATAGAATAGTATGACGGGGTTGATTACTTTCTCACGTGAAAAGTCATTCTTGGGGATTTATATGATAAGTATGGGAGAAACTTTTTGTATGTCACTTGTTTCTGATGTTTTTTCTAATCTTATTAATTTTGGAGACTATTATTAGGGATAAATTATTTAAATGTTTAGGTTACAGCCTACAGGTATGAGCAACAAAAGGGACAGAAAAATATGATACATTTTTCAATTCAGATGTAAGGTTTATGTAGTCATATTTAATAGATGGTGAAATGAGACAAAAGTATTACATATCTGGTGGTTATAAGTTAGTTGCTCTGGAAAACAGTTCCAGCAGGTTAAAATTTGAAAGGAATATTATTTTTTCACATTATTGTTTACATTTTTGAAACAGAGATGGTGGTTGCTTTATTGTCATGCTCAAAATGGTGTCTAGTTGTATTAGAATCTAGGCTAGGGAATGTTACAAAAACATATTCTTTACCTGTAAAATGGGAAAAAGATTGTTTCTAAGCCATTTCTTGATGAGAACTTGTGTGTTTCCAGTTATGTACGAAAGCACAAAACTGACATCACTGAAGAAGACTAGGCACTAGACAAGATTTGAGTATCAGCTTTAGGTTTTTTATTTTATTAGTGACATTTTGTTTAGTAAAGCAATCTCTGGAAGACATTTTGTTTAGTAGAGCAATCTCTGGAAGGCGTAGGAAATCAGGGATACTATATATAGTTTTTCTATCTTTTACTAGTATTGTTATTATTATTTTTGTTAACATTGGAACGAAGGCACAAGGAACCAGGAGCACTACCTAGAGGGCTCACCATCATCCTACAAAAAGGCTTCAGCAAGGTGATCATCGAAATGGATGCTGAAGAAGTTGTGAAGCTTCTTGAGGAAGGACCTGGTGAGAAGCATCTTCTTAGAGGATTGGTAGAAGACTCTAGGATTATCTTCAATGGCTGCCAATGTACTACCCAACACATCCTAAGAGAGGGAAACTTGTGTGCTGATGGACTAGCCAAACTAGGAGCAGAGCAACCGGAAGACATTCTTGTCGTAAACGACCTCCCTGCCAAAATCAGAGCTCTTTGGTTTCGGATATGGTGGGTCTTGCTAGGGAAAGGGCTTAGCCCTGTTTGTGTCTGTTTTCTTTCCGATGAATCGAAATTTTTTTTAAAATTTTTTTTCCCTTGTTTACAAACATCAGAATCCTGTACCCATATGCATATTAGGTATACAAAATCTGACTATGACATCCCCTATCCATCTATGTTACACTGTGAACCACCCAAAACTCTACAAATGAATTGGAGTGAGGGAAAAGTTGTTTGAACCAAGAACAGAAAACAAATTAACAATTTAACACCATTAATCAACATTTAAACTGGAACACATTCTTAAAAAGGCGTATTCACCCATTACCTCAAATCGGCCACAGAAAATGCAAAGAAACCACATTCTAAGTGTTCCAACACCCCTGTGCGGACAATCTCCACAGAAACACCCAACAGATCACAAACTGTTCGTGGCATGACCAAGTCTATGCTGGGCATCAAGAGTTATTGGCTCCAAAATTCTGTGGCTACATTGCAGTTGAGTAAAAGATATTTAACATTCTTCTCTGTGCTTCTACATATATAACACCAATTAGTGAAGAAATTCTCGTGCTTCTCCAGGTTGTCAATTGTAAGAAGGGAAAGATTGCAATACAGTGGGAGTCTAAACATAATATGTTTCATCTAAGGAGCTTTTGTAAACCAAACTCCTTTCTTAAAATAGAAAATAACTCCCCTCCTGCAAAGTTCTTTATAGAATGATTTGGACTTTGAAAACACCTTTCTTAGTTGTTTTCCATCACAAGTTGTGTTCCATCTTATTTCTGTGAAAAATTCTGTGCAAATTCATGAAGGAAACAACCAACTCCTATTCCTAATTCTGAAGCAAATCGAATAATAGTAGGGGCCTACAACAACTGATTAGCTGAGATGCATACATTATTTGTTATCAAGGTATCATCATCCACCATAGTCATAAAGAGTCCTGGAGCATTTCATACAAATGGTCATTCCACCCACATATTGTGCCAGAATTTAATCTTTTGAAATTTCACACCTTGAGGTCAAGTTGCTTCTTAAAATATTCTTACCTTTTATACTACCATTCCACAAGCCAACCCATACATTTCTCACCTTCTTTGTAATCATAAACTGTTTTCCTGAAGCATTCCCATAATTCTCCTCCACTATACTCCACAAAGAATCTGCCACTTCCTCTGTAGTAGTTGGTTTGCTCTCAACATACAAATTCCCAATCCTTTTCTTGAGAAGTAAGAACAGATGATCTGCCACTTCTCTCCTTCCCTTTCCGAAGATCAAAGAAGACACCACAACACCACATCCGAAATCACCAAATGCAAATGATACTCAAACCCATTTCACTGCACAAGAAGTGTCTCCAAATCTTGTGTAGGTTGTTCTCACTACTAAGTTTGTATTGGTAAATAAAAAAATGAAATATGTTGGAAGGCTGGCATTGTGATTTTAATAAGAGCTAGTTTCCTTAGATAAACACTACCTCTTTACACTGCTACCCTCCTCTTAGTCTCTTAACTGTATGGAACAGAATTTCAGATGATTTTAGCCTTTTAAAGGAGGAGCCCAACGACAAATGCAGGACAATGGTATTGTTCACATGCCCACAGCCCAAGTTCTCTGCCATGGCTTAAACTTCTGGTACCGTGGTAATCAGGTTCTTCTTTTTGTAATCATCCCATTGGGATCAATTCACCTTGCCTATGTTATTCATAGGTCAAACAATTTCAACACATCAGCGCTAGTGAGAAATCTAAGATGCCATTCTTCTGCTCCACAAAAAATAACATGACAGAAAGGCAGGTGAGAAACTGATACTAATTCTCCTCTATCCCCCACCATGAATCTCCTCAGTGTACCTCTGTCTTCAACACACCTCGCAACTTGTAACACCTCCATGACTAGAATAAGAGAAGTGGGCATAGTGAGTCTTGCTTAAAATCCCTTGAACTTGAGAAAAAAAAACCCTTTCCTTTTGCCAGTGATTAGGATAGAGAATTTCACCTTGGAGATAGCATCAATAAACTAATCATTACCAAAATGCAAGGTTTTAAAAAGTAGCCACAACTGTTACGTAACGGTTGTGGTGGTGACTGCCACCCGTTATGGCCGCTTTTGCAGTGTGATTGAGATTCACAGGTGTGTCAGCCGTAGCGGTCGTAACGGTGCCGTAACAGCCGTAACGGTCTGTTACGCATCATTACGTAATGGTTCCGAACTGTTTCTTTCGAAAAAAACACACAAAAAAAAGATGAAAATGGGAAAAGAGGGATAGAGAAAAGAGGGAAGATAAAGAGTGAAGATGAAGGAGCAAGAGATAGAGAGAGAGAAGAGGGACGATGAAGAACATGTTATTGATTTGTTGAAGCTGTAAAACCTATGCTATTCTATTCAGCTGTTATCACTCAACCATTTTGTTTGTGTGTGTTTATCTATATATTGTTTGATAATAATAATAATAATAATAATAATAATAATAATAATAATAATAATAAGTGTGGTTATTATCTATTTGGCTTGGTTAAAATATGTATATATATATTTAGGTTCTTATTTATTCTCTTACTTTTGTCATTTTTTATCTTATATATAATAATTAGTTATTGATTTTTTGTATAATATAAAGTCATTAATTATTAAAATAAAATGTAAAAAATTCAGTTTATAGTGATTTAAAAATATGAAATATATTAGATCATACTTAAAAATTTACAAAAATTGATCAATATTTATTTTAAACCCAATAAATATGATCATGGGAAAAAAATATGCGTATTGGTAAGTTTTTTTCAAATTGTGCGAAAGATTAAAAAATTCATGGTTCCGGTTATCGCAACCGTTACGCTACAGCCTTTACACCCCGCAACCGCAACCGCGCCACCGTCACCGTTATGGCGACCGCAACCGCTTTTCAGAACCTTGCCAAAATGTGTAACATCTACCACCATGATGTTTTAGGGATCGGTGAAATAACTGTAAATTCGATACTCTTCTCAAACTCTCCATGCTCATAGCCTTTGGACATCTATTAATCTTTTGCAAGTGTTATGTTTCATCGTGTGCATATTGAAGCTACATTTTGCAAAATACTATTTCTATCTATGGAAATTAGTTACCCTGCTAATGTCTTTGATTCTATTGAGTTTCTATTGCCCTATGTAGGAATTTGTGTACTCTTTTTATTTTTCTTTTTTTCTTTAAAACACACTCTCTTCTTTTGATTTCCTATTTTCAGCTTTTTGTTAGGCCTATTTGATATTTGTTGCGGTTAATAATTTGAAATTCCCTCATTTAAGAACAATGAATTTATGCTCCTTTTATTCTTTTGTTTATGTTGTACAGATGATACATAGTATAGAACATCACATGTGATATATAACTTTTTATTGACAATTATACTATCTCAAACAATTATTACTTAACTATTAAGCTTTTCGATACTGTTCCTTAAGGGCAGGCTGCCAGTTTTGCAACACGCACCAACCCCCCCCCCCCCCCCAAAAAAAAAAAACAAATGCAAAGGGAAATAATAATAAAAAATACAAAACAGAGGAACAAAAAAAAGAAAAAGAAAAGCAGAACCCTTTAAAATGGGAGCTATTATTAATCTGATCTGGAGGGAGCTTGTTTTAATTCCTTTACCTCTGTATTGGATTACTGCATACTGCACTTCAAGTTTCTTTGCTGCAATAAATTTTTTTTTTATCTTGGTTGACACCTGTGTATGACAATATTCTTCATATCTTCTTGCTGATTGGTGTGATGTTGCATGTATCTGAATCCATGTGTTTTATGAAGAGTTACATATTTGTCTCTCTTTCTCAGGAAGCTGAGAAGCATCTTTCAGAGATGGTTGTCTCTAAAGCGCTGGTAGCAAAGATTGATCGGCCAATGGGTATAGTCTGTTTCCAGGCAGCAAAGGACAGCAATGACATTTTGAATTCGTGGGCTATGAACTTGGAGAAGTTGCTTGACCTTGTGGAGAAGAGTTGCCACCAAATCCACAAGGAAACTATGGTTCACAAAGCTGCCTTGAAAGTTTGAAAATGCTGATGGCACTAATTGCAAGTAGACTTCTCTATTCATTGTGTCTGCCATAAACATATATATAAATATATAATATTGCATCGAATGAATTAAAATTTGCTACTTTGGTAGTAGTGATATAATTTGTTTTTTGACTTGTCTTTTAATTCTTTGCAGGGTGTGCTCTGCTGTGTTTTGAGGACCTATTGACAGAAACCAAAATGGGTTGGTCTTGTTGCAGCGGGAAGAGATTATTATGTGCTTTTATCTGTTTCCTCCATCCTTCGGCTTTATTAAAAGATTGATTAAAGATTCCACATGATTTCTGCCTTTTAAGTCTTTTGTGCTTTTTATTAGTGTTTTTTCTCAGTTGATTTACTCATTGGGATGATAGATTGGTAGTTGTGATATGAAAATTAGCAGGCCTATGGTATTTGTTGTCTACAGTAAAATGATTTCTGAATCAGATGTGGATTATGTTTTACTTCTATAATACAATGCTTTGGAAGGTTTGTGAGTAATATTCTACTGCATCTGGTTCAACAAATCCTGATATCAGAGTCTAATCTTAAAATTAACCCTATTTGTTTTTTGTTTTTGAATTTTTTTTTTTTTGGGGGGGCGCTGTTGTAGATACAAATGGAAAAGTTATTCAATGCTTCTACAGTGTTACGTGTTAATGTTTCGGGACTAATCCATACATTGTCTCATTATGTTCTTTAATCATCCGACACAAAATCGTGAGTTTCTTTTTTCATCAATCGCAACACTTTGGAGCAATGTGGTTGTGTTCTAGGAGCACCCAATTCCCAATAACCACTCGTACAAATGAGATGCTTCATAGATTAAGTTTGGTGTTGGATCAAAGATCCTCCAATAGATATGGGATATGATGATTATTGCATCACTCTGGTCAAGAGGGTCGGTCGTTAGGAGTATCTATAACCAGTGATTTTGTGCTTTGAAATATGTTGGCTTTTTCTCTCTTGCCATTGTATAGTGTTATTAAGAACGTGTAAAAAGTGTTGAAAAGTATTAAAATGCGTGGAAATATTTTAGGGTACGTTAAAAGGTGTATTGAAGTTAAAAGGTGTTTTGAAATTATAAATATTTTTGATATTTTGTAAAAATAATTCTTAGTTTTTAAGATTGTCGTTAGTAGAAAATGATTTGAATACAGACATCACTAAGGTTGTATTAAATTACAGCAGTACCCTTTTAAAATAGAAAAATAAAAAACAGAAAAAGGTCTCTTTCCCAGCATCCTACTCGCAAAAACCCCAACTACTGGTTGTCGTAGCCTCATCCTCATCCTCTGCCTCCAGTGTGTCCTTCATCCATCCTATTGGAAGCCAAACACCTTTTCTCTTCTGTTCTTTTCTCATCCCAACAATCCCCAATTCATTTTTTTTATTTTTTTTTTTGGGTTGAAAGACTCATCCATGTTATTCTCTTTAAATATAATCCAACAATATGTTATTTTGGCCAAAACATTGACTGAGTGGATAAGATGTTCTCTTATTTGGATGTGATGTGCAGGTTCAAGTCTCATTGCTGGAAAAAAAAAAAAAAAAAAAAAAAAAAAAAGAAGAAGAAGAAGAAAAAAGGGGAAAGAAAAACGGTAAACACATACTGCAATAACTTTGCATGATTTCATGAAGTAACAAGATTTCAGCAATAACACGCACAAAATGATGTGAAACTCATCATAACCTAATACAAAAAATTAATTACGATAGCTATAAAGTCCAATTGAAAAATAAAATCGACAAAACAAGTTCAAAAAAGCTACCAAAAAGTTCAAAATTCAAAAAAGCAAACAAGAACAAAAAACCAAAATTATCCTGAAGAGGACGGCTGATGAGTAGAATCTGACCAAGTGGCAGCCAGAAAATCTGTATGACTACTGTGACCGGTGGTGGGTGGCCCAAGTTCATACGGTGGCTGAGCTTGAAAAAGCTGAGGAACAGAAGAAGGTGGTAGCGGTGGTGACGAAGATGATGATGAAACAGGGTACCTAACTGAAGAAGAAGAAGAAGAAGATTGAAAATGGGAACCCATTGAAGAAGATGACAACATCATTTGATCCAACAAACTGAAGCTTGTAGGCTGTCTTAGAAGAAGCTCATTATTATCATCAGAATAATTCCACTGAGAGTTGTTGTAGTAGTTCATGTAGTCTGTGCTCATCCTCTGCAACTCCAAGTTATGATGATAAGAAGGTTGAGAATGAACAATGGGCTCACTCGATGTCGAAACAGAGACAAGGCTATCATTTGTATTTGTATTTGGAGGATTAGAAACAGCGGTCAGTGGCGAGTGTCGGAGTCTGACATTTTCAGGGAAGTTGAGTTTGGCCTTGTTGCCTCTGAACCTGAGAGCAGCTTCATCATAGGCCATTGCAGCAGCCTCAGCAGTGTCAAATGTGCCTAACCAAACCCTTGCAGCCTTGTAAGGGTCTCTTATTTCAGCTGCCCATTTTCCCCATGGCCTCTGTCTCACTCCTCTGTATTTTCTCCTTTCCTCTGCTCCTCCTCCTCTTCCTCCTCCTCCTCCTCTTCCACAGGACTCACTGGTTTCATATGTGTATGTGGTTTCTGCTGCTGCCATGCTGCTTGTCCTACTAATTGAACCTTCTACAAACCAAAACAAGGGTTAATAATTCAAAACTCCATGGCATTACACAAAAACTAAATTTGTAGTCCAAGTAGGTATTAATTAATTAAGTCATATAAAACATCAGTCCACTAATTAATTAATTGAGCTATTTAGTATTTATATATGCAGACTTTTATTTTTCATTGTTTTTTGGGTGGGAAGTGCCCACTATATATTGTTTAAAGGTTATATTATATGCAGGTTATGACATTTGTCGAGTTGATTACTACAAATATAATAACTAAATCATTTTTAGTCATGAGAAGTAATGTATAACTAAAGTTTTTTGGATCATAACCAAAACAATGTCATAATTAACATCACAATAAATTATAACTAACACCACAATGCGTTATCAGCAATTCATAACTAATACCATAATAAATCATAATTAAAGACTACAAATATCGTAACTGGAGCATATGGTATCACTCAAAAAGGAGGATGTATAGTTGCTTATATCTAATATTTCAATCTCACTTCTAGAGTAAATATTGGGTATAGCATTAATATCACATAATGATACTATTAATCAATGAGTTTTCACAGTAGAACAAATATTGAGTGCAACGTGATATTAACCTACATGACCAGCTAATGAAATATTACAAATGAGATTGAGTGAAATATCTTATCTTCTACTAACCCAACCAACGTCACTACCGCAATGAAAGATATTTCATTAGTTAGTGATGAAGATCCTTTGTTATAGTACTATTAGTTGTTAATATATATATCTATATATTTTAATTTTAAATGGTTAAATTCTCTAAGTTATTTAAATATGATATGGGGTTAAAGTATAAAATAAAAAATTTGAACAAAATATAACAAAAGAATTAGTTTATGAAAACAAGTGTCATTACAAGCTCTAACTTGAAAAAAAGAGAAAAAATGTGGAGAAACCAACAAGTTATTTGATCACATTCATTAAGAAAAACAGGACTTAGGATTTTAAGGTCAATTTAATTACAAATATTTTTAATGACATTAAAAAAATGTAGAATTCAAAATGTCTTCCTTTATTAGATAGATTATCTTATAGTTACTATCTTTTGCAACTCAAAGTAGATATAAAAAAAATACATTATTTATTTTTATAACAGTTAAAATTGATATTATAATCTATAATTTCACTTTAAAATTTTTGTTAGTATATATTTGTAATTCTATGTTAGAATCCTAGTCCTTGATTAGTGATATAGTCACATGATATCACCACTACCATACTCAAGATTTAAGGCTCGTTGGGGAATTGATTTTTTTAATATTTATTTTTATATAAAAAGATGTGTAAAAAAATAAAAAGAATAAATTGACAACTTATAATAATTTTTTGACTAAAAATTTACTCTACATGGTAATACTCGCAGGGACGGAACTAGGAAAAGATTATGGAGGCCATGGCCTCATATTTCTATGAAAAATACAATTTGTTATGGTATTTTAAATATATATATATATATTTATATATCATTTTATACATAAAATGACCCTAGTATAAAAATTACATATCTCATTTTTATCTCATCTTACATTCTCCTTTTATTTTAAACCAAAAAAACATTTTCATCTTATTAGAAATTGTTTCTATGGTATTTAAATTTTTTTTATGTATACAGATATAATTTATATATCCTATTGTACATACATATATGTTTATGTATATAGTGAAATTTTTTATTTGTCTTCTAATCCCTTTGATAATAAAATTCTAATTCCGTCCCTCAATAGTGGAGATTATCCGCCTAAGTTAGCAGAGGTACGAGGATTATTCATTTGATCTCAATATTTACATTATACACTTACAAATGAAAAAATAAAAATTATGAGAAAAAAGAGAATAAAATTTGTAAAAAGTTTAATTGGTGCATCAAAGTTAGGATTGGTTCGGCATGTTTGAAAAAAGTCAAAAAGTTACTATCTTATCTAAATCACATCACTTCAAATCTAACTTATATTTTATAAAAAATCAAAAAGTGTATTTATTCACATCACATCTCTAATATACACTCTCTTAATTTTGTGTGCCGCCTCATCTTCTCTTTGTTTCTTTTTTTTTTTTTTATAATATTCTTTTTAAAATTTTTATTTAAAGAAAACTAATATATATATAAATAAGTCTACTGTCCCAAATTTATATATCCACTCAGATTTTTTTAGATGAGTGATTGTATGGTGAAAATTAAATTTGTATAATATAATACTCATATATAAAATAAATCTGAATTATAAAATAATAATTCTAAATAATTTTTAAATAATTATGTCTGCATTTCTTATATTACTGTATTTTGTCTTTAGTTTGAATGTCATGCTCGAATACCAACACTGTGCGCATTTCAAAGTTAGTTAATAATGATGAATAATGGTTTATTTGATCTACTCTTATATGTTATTTTCTTATTTATATTTTTTTAATTATTAACCAATCATCCTAGTTACACATTTATTAAATCTAAAAGTGAGTGTAGAAAATAAATTTGTATGCCATTTTCCTAAAAAGATATATGCTCATCAACAGTAGCATTATTATGAAACCAGATATTGTGGGGCTAAGGAAAGCTACCAAGTTTTAGGCACTATTTGACATAATGGGTGGTTTGAGTTGTTTTAAATAAGGTCTCGTTTGGGAATAAATTAATTTAATAATTTTTTGATTATTTAGTTAAAATATAAGTTAAAAAAAATTAGTACGTTTAGGATAACTTTTTAACTTTTTACGAAAAGATGTGCAAAAAGTAGAGAGAAAAGAGAATATTTGACTTTTTGGTATGGGTTATTAGCTTTTTGACTTTTTTAGGGATTTTTTGACTTTTTGGTAAATTAGGATAAATTACACTTTGCACCCTTGCACTTTACACAAAATCTCACTTTGGCCCCTACACATCAAATTGTGACACTTAATTCTTTGCACTTTTAGTCAAGTGTCATATTGGCCTTTCTGTTAATAGTGAGGCTAACAGAAATTATCCTTTAGGGAGTTAAGTGTCACAATTTTGATGTGTATAATTTATCGTCACATGTTTTTCATGTGACTAACCTCTGTTAACAATGAGGCTAACAAAAGGACCAAAGTGACACTTGACCAAAAGTGTTGGGGTTAAGTGTCACAATTTGATGTGTAGGGGCCAAAGTGAGATTTGATGTAAAGTGCAGGGGTGCAAAGTATAATTTACCTAACTTTTTATAAAAAAATGTGTAGAAAAGTAGAGAAAGTGGATAGAAAAGTAGAGATGAGATGTTGATAGATATTGATTGATGTGACCCAAATAAATATATGCATAGGAAAAAATATATTTTTTAGTGCATGTCAAACAAGCAATAAATAAGTGTACTTATTCAGATAAGTACACTTATTTAAGTCACATCATATATTTATTTTTTTATATACCTTTTTATAAAAAGTCAAAAAATATATTTATTTAGATACTTGTAAATAACTCCTTATATATATGAGAAGTTTCACAACAATTTTAGATGAGACAGTGAGAGTTTATTAAAAGGGAGAATTCCTTTTCAGTGGAGTTGGGGGAAATTTTTTTATAAAGGGTGTTTTGACAAAACATTAAAAAAATCAAATGTCAATTTAAACTCATTTTAAGTTACATCACTTTTTATATAAAATAGTAAAAAAAAATTAAAAAATATCAAAAAATTAATTTTTAACCATTTTCTTAAAACACCCCAAATTAGGAAGAGCCTATAGTATTTTAATTATTAAAGTGTATAAATTTTAACACTAAGGTTTATTTTGGAAAGTTTAAAAAAACTCAATTTTTTAGTTTTTTTTAAAAATCATAGAGATAATATGATTAAAATAAGTCATAAATCAATAAACTATTTTTTTTTTTGGGGTTAATGGTCAAAATAAACCTAATTTATATATATATATATATATTTGACACTACTGTGCCATTATTTCCGCCAAATATGCTAGAAATATTAAAATTTTTATCAAAATTTATGCCCAATATCTCACTGGATGTAAGACCCACATAAAACTCACATTATAAAAATCTCATACACATATAAGACATTATTTAATAAAATTTTAAACATCTCTACCCTTGCTCTTAATTTCCCCCTTATTAAAACATACCTTTAAAAGTAACAGATGAACCACCAAATGGGAAGTCAGCATATGCCGTACAAACTCGTGCTACTGGTTCAGAGATACCACCACCACCACCACCACCACCACCACCCTCCTCACGTCCTCTCTTCTCTCCAACAGATGATGAACCACCACCACCACCACCGCCGCCGCCACCGCCACTGCCGCCGCCACCAGTTATATCATCATCCCGAGTGAGGTCTCCTCCAGAAACCACATGGGTGAGTGCAGATACCATGGCGGACATCTCCATCTCCCTACTGTACTGGTATCCGTAGAGTAACTCATCTCTTTCTCTCTCCTGCTCTTCCTCCGAACCACCTCTCAACCTCACACTACTCTTGCCGGACTTCCTTGAATTCGCCACCTTGAAGCTGAACACACACATGTAACTAATATATTTTATGGTATTATACTATCTATCTATAGAGAACTTAGTTGAACTGAGCTGAGTTGAACTAGAAAGTTGACAATAATAATAATCCATCAATAAGTCAAGTTGATCCATCCTCATCATCATGACTTATATAACAAAAATCAAATTGTGTGGCGGTGGTGGCGGTGCCAATATAAAATATATGAATTAAATTAACCGCCTCCATTAAAAGAGTCGGTCTGAATCAGCCACCTTCAGTTTGAAGCAACCAAACTTGAGGTAAAAAAGAGTTTCTAGTTTTCCTCTTTCTTTTGGGCTTTGACTTATAAAATATCTTTGTTTCAATTATTATTATTTCCTATTTATTTTGACACACTAGTGAAGCTGTGGACAATAAAAGGGTTCTGATTGTGTGAAGGCATATGTATGCATTTTTGGATTTATAATATAAATTATATTAGGATTGAGATTGAGATTGAGATTGAGGGTGAGAGAGAGAGAGAGAGAGAGAGAGAGAGAGAGAGAGAGTCAAAAAGAATTACTTGCGGGTGTGAATTCACAAACAACAACGGTCGTTATATAAATGTTTGAGGAACCTGCGTGACTCTTTCCTTCCAGCTTTTGTCTGTTTCAGTCGGTGTTCATATTTTTAGCCGACATTCCACTTCTTGGGCTCTATTTCGACCAATTCCAACTAGAAAAATGATATATAAATATATTTTTATATTTATTTTATAAATTTAATGATCTATAAGTGATATGATCGATTGATAATTAGAAAAAACATGAGAGTGTGTTACTTTTAATATTTTAATTGATTGTTACATTACTGAACTTGAAAATTGAGTTTATTAATTTTTAATTTTAAATAGTGCTCTTCCAATTAAGAGCATCTCTAATGAAGATATTAAAATTATGTGGGTTAGTATGTGTTATATGATAAAAAATGAAAAAAGTGAGATATATTTTTATCTGTTAAAAGGTTTATTAATTTAGAGGGTGAGAAGTGGTGCAATGGATATGTTAAGGAGGGAAATTATTCAATATTTCTAAAGTACTAAGTGTCTGTATTTTCTAACCAATCACTATTCAATATGGCTCTTATGTTCCCCAATTACCCAACACAATACTCCACTTATTCACCCACTCCACCAATTATGATATTATAGAACACTACGTGTCCATATTTCAAGATTACTGAATAATGTGTTAAATGCATAGAGTTATCCGAATTGTCCAACCCACTCAATCCGAACTGATCCGCATATAAATGGGCAGTTTTACAAACACAATGTGGGCGGATGCAATTTAGAATATGACATGATTGCGGGTTGCGGGTTTAACCTGCACCTGTAAGAACCCGCCTGCACTTAGATTTTTTTTTTTAATTTTTTAATTTTTAAACTTGGACCGTTGTTATTTTATTATTGCATTTTGGATGAATGTAAAAGTTAATGAAGAATTATTTTTAGGTAAGTTTAGGATTTTAAATGATTTTACTTTAATTGTATTGTTAGGTAGTAGATAGTAAATGAGATCTAGTTTAGGATTTTGAAGATGTACTTGTGTTAGTTTATGATTTGATTTAAAAGTTTAGTATTTTGAATTATTTGTTTGTGTTAGGAATTGATTTTGTTGTGTTTTTAATTTTATAAATTTTAATTCATTAATTATTAATGTTGAAGCATTTTAGAAAATGGGGGGAAAAGGGCCCAAAATAAATATTTACAAAATGAGAAAAAAAAAAGGCTCCATAATAAATTTTTAAAGAAAAAAATCTAATACGCGAACTGCTCGCAATTGCTCGCATATCCGCGAATCCTATCCGCACAAACCGTAATCCACACTACGGGCGGTTGTGGGTTAAATTTTTTCCAAACCGCATACATGCAAGCGGGTCAAAATTAATTCGCAAACCGTGCAAAACCGAACTGCGACCACCCTTACATTTGACAATCATTTTTTCGCTAAAAAATATAAAGGATTAAATAAGTCAGTAAAATAAAATGTTATATTTAAATTATAGGTATTTCATTTTTTTCTTATAAAAATCAAAAAAATAAAAAAATCAAACCAAATAAATTTTTAATTCCAAATTAAAATAGTTAAAAACTTAATTAAAAAAACCAATTGTCAAACGGCAACAATATTTTTCAAGTTTTAACCCGCTGCTTAACAGTTTCATTGGAGCTCAAAATGACACTTTTAACTAATTAAAATTTATAAATCGACACTAATGGACACAAAAACAGTTCCATTATGAATGTTCTAAAACTGTTATCTGTCTCCTCTTTCATCATGTTTTACTCTCAAAATTATTTTCAAATAAAGTTTTTTTTTTTTCGATTCAAATTTTCAAATAAAGTTAATATTATAATACAAGTCACACATAATATGAATTTATAGATTTATTTTTTCTAATTAATTTTTTAATTATCAAAATATTGTTGTTACCCAAAGCCCATCGTTATAAGTGGTGGTGATAGCATAGTGGTATCAACAATTAGAAATTTAATCTTGTTTGGTTTAATTCAAGTTTCAAAAAATTAATTTTTTTTGATTTTTTTGTGTTTATTTTATTTTATTTTTAGTAATGAAAAATTTAAAAGAGAAAATTGGTAATAAATCTAAGAATAATGCTTGGGACCCCCTTGTGGGGGTCACCCCCTCACCCCCTTTGCCACGTGGCGGGTGGTGATTGGAGGAGCAGGAAAAAAAAGAAAAAGAAAAAGAAAATGTGACCAATGAGAGAGAGAGGGGGTCAAAGGGGGTGGGGGGAAAAGGGGGGATGAATCATTACTCTAAATCTAATTTAAGAAAGTGTCTAAAGTATTAGGTCTAGTAGATATTTTTTATTTGTGAGAGGTCCACTCTTTGTGAAATAATTTAGTGAGAAATCTTTTTGTTTGTTTCAAAGGATATTTTGTTTCTAATTTTACCCTTTAATTTATCTGTTGACTTTTTTTATTGGTTGACTTTTGTTGACTATTTGTTGAAATTTTTTCCCTATTTGTTCAATTTTTTTGTCTATCTATTCAAATTTTTTGTGTAAAGTCCAAATTATTTTTATCTGTTGAATTTTTTTTTTATATATTGAATCTATTTGTTTAAATTCTTATCTGTTTAATTTTTTTCCAAATAAAATCTATCTGTTCAACAAAAACAACAATTTTTTTCTATTTGTTCATTGAAAAATTATGAAATTGAAAAACTATTTGTTTCAACAAATTTTTTTCAACAACAAATTAAAAAACTATTGTTCACTTCAAATGTATCTGTATTTGTGATCTATTCATGTTCTTCATAACACAAACACAAACAAAAACTGAAATAAAAGTAAAAACTTCAAATCCAAGATTAAAAAAAATAAAAATAAAAATTGCAATACCAAGGCAGACCAAACCTTATCTGTTCAAAAAATATTTTTTTTCTATCTGTTCAAATATCTCTTTCTCCAATCTGTTCAACACAGGAACCAAAAAAAAAAAAAAACAAAATGTTTCATCATCATCATTAACATCAACAACAACAATAGTCTAAACTTAAATAAAAAATAAAAAAAATCAAATCTAAGAGAGAGAGAGAGAGAGAGAGAGAGAGAGAGAGAGTTGCAGATATATATATACATAAACATATATATAGCACTATGGTAATAAACATATATAGCACTAACCATAACGCCTCAACCTTTTACATGTCATCGATATTATCTGCTTTGGGTTACGCCTGCACGGATTTGTTCTTTCCAGTGGATCACCCATCCTAGAACTATTCTAACCTAAGCACGGTTAACTGAGGAGTTCTGCTAGGGATTTCACTAATCGGGAAAAGGCCTCGTTGCTATATAAAGGTTCAGGTTTTTACTTTTATAGACCAGGAACTCCCCCCCATTCCCGATGTGGGACACTGGGACCTTATAATCCACCCCCTTTAGGACTGCACGTCTTCGTGCAGTAGCCTGCCAGTTCACAAGTCCGCTCACATGCACTGAGAGATACCAGGGGCCTACACTTGGTACTTCAGAGAGTTGGCTCTGATACTATTTGTAACACTCCGACCCTTCATATGTCATTGATATTGTCTGTTTTGGGCCACGCTTGCACGGATTTATTCTTTCCAATGGGTTACCCATCCTAAAACTTCTTCAGCCTAAGCACGCTTAACGAGGGAGTTCTGTTAGGGATTTCACCACTCGGAAAAAGGCCTCGTTGCTATATAAGGGTCCAAGTTTGTACTTTTATAGATCAGGAACTCCCCTTCCATTCCTGATGTGGGACACCGGGACCTTACACTAACGTAATAATGGATCAGATCAAACATATATATAGCTAGGGTTTAGATCAAATGAAGAAAATTTATAGCGAAGGGCTTCTCTTCGGAGAATGAAGCTTCGACAGAGATGAGTGCAGAGGTTAGCAGCGGCGGCGGAGGGCAACATCTCAAGCTAACTCCAGCAAGATGGATCTAGAGAGAAACAATACAAACAAGCACGCAAATAACATGAAAACCATAGATCTGATTTCGGATGAAGCAGATCTGAGTAAGGCTCTGGTTTGTGGATGATCGACAACCACAGCGGAGCTTTGGTTTGATCATCGATCTCAAATCTGGTTCTTGACCGTCGATGACGAAACCTTAGGGAAGATCAATTGACACCACGGCGGAAGAAGAATGACATATAAGGCGGAGGCGCGGGTGAGGCGGAGGGTAAGAGGTGAACAACGACGATCGGTGGCGACTGAGAGCGGAGAGCAAAGAGAGTGAGGGAGACAGATAGACAGATAGACAGACAACGAAACTAGAGAGAGAGCGGAGACAATTTTTTTGAGGTGTAAACGTTTGGTTTGTTTATATACCCAAAGATATTTTAGTCATTTTATTTAAACTTGTCTTTATGGACAAAGTATTTGAGCGCTGGACTTCTCACCAAACAAAATTTGAATTTGGACTTTTGAACCGAATACTCAATCTAAAAACCCTTAAGATATTGATTCACGATTATGTTTCAATTTTAAATAGTGAATATCAATCTCAATTAAACAATCAACAACAAATCGGCACAACGATTTAACGTGGAAAAAATCACAAATAGAGCACCTCCAATTGTGATAAAAAATCATGGGTCAAAGTTACAAAACAATCCATTAAGAAGACAAGAAAATGAATTACAGACGAGTCCTATTAATCACCTAGCAAATCTACACTCAAATTGAGCCAAACCCGATATGCCTCTTCCACCACTGTTTTCAACTCGGAATTGCTTTGCCCAACGTTGAATTCATAACTCCGATGTCGAATCCACGACGACAAGCCACTTCGAAATCTACCAAAATTTTAGATCCAAGTTTCTTGGAATCTACCGAAGAATACCTCTCTCTTTAGTGAATGAAATAATAAAAACAAATCTCTTAATGATGTCAATATGGAACTCGTAAATTCATCGATCACTCTCAAATCATCAAGGAAACCAATATATAAACACCCTCCAATATAGAAAACCTTAGTAGCTCTCATCTCTGAGAATTTGGACTGGTTCAACCCTAAAAATAGCAAATGACACACTTTATATTAAATAGAGTTGTGAAGACCACTCGAGTGGACACTTTATTGCTCAAGCGATGTGAGTAAAGACGTTGCAAACATATAGGCCAACTACTCGAGTGCAACATCCACCTCTCGAGCGGTGAAACATATTTCCTAGAAATTCAGTTTGTAGGCAGAGATATTAGATGATCAACTTCACTGCTCGAGTGCACATATGACCGCTTGAGTAGTCAAACAACTTTGGCTTCAGGGGCGCTATCCCTTGGCCTTGCCTGAACGCTGCCCCTGACCCACCAGGGGTTGCTGCCCTTGAACCCTATACATAGTCAGCAAAGTGGCAAACAATGAATGTTCAAGATATCGAATATTAGCACAAACTCCTCTACACAGGCACAATTCAGATTGGATTCACATCTAAACACTCACATGAAATAAAAGAACGAATAAAATTACGACTAAAAAGGGTTTTGTCAAACGAAATTGCCAATTACAAAAACCTAACAAGTAATTTTTTTTAATATTTTACCCAATTTTTAAATTTTTTTTTAGATATACTTAAAAAAATATAATATTTGTGATATTTTTAATTCACCAAATACAAAAAAATAAAAATATATAAAAATTTAGTACATTTTCGTATTTTGTTATATTCAATGAATTTTTAAAGATTTTTGTTCAAATTTTATACTTTTTAATTATACTAAGATTAAGTAGATTTAAAAAGTAAATAAAAAAATAATAAAAATATTTCAAAAAATCATTAAAAATATAAAAATTCGAATTGAAAACGTAGAAAAGTCTCTTATCCAAACTTGACCCGACATTAGACCTAAAATCTCATACCAAGCCTAATGTTAAAATTTCAAGCCTCTTGAACAAACCCATCAACCGTGCTACATACCCCCACTGGGGTCGACCCCCAGTGAGGTGGCAGCCCCTTATTTGCTGAAACTCAAAAAAAAAAAAAAAAAAAAAAAAACAGTTTTTTTTTGGTCCACTCCCGGAGTGACACCTCACTGGGGGTCGACCCCAAGTGGGGGTAGGAAGCATTTCTGAACAAACCCACATGTTGTATATTAAGAAAATAACTAAATATTATATATTTAAACATTAGTAAATTGTTGTTTAGTTGACACAAACAGCTCCGTATGGTTTTATTTTAGAATCATGATTTAAGTGTCTAGTTATATTTTAAAAAATAAGTTTTTGAAATGAGTTTTGAGAAAAAAACTTGTTTAGTTATGAGATTTGAAAAGAGTTTTGAGTTGTATTTTTTGTTGGATTTATTTTTTTTAAATATTTAAATTTTTTCTTAATTTTATTTTTTTAGGGTAAATATTTTTTATTATAAATAATTTTTATTTTTAATGTGCAATGTATTTACTACATTTGTGTGCTATATTTTTTAAAATATTTTAATTTAAAAATTTTAATTTTTAATTTTAAATATTTTCTTACTTTTTTTAATATTTTATTTTATTTTAAAATTTTTAAAAATATTTTAAATATATATATTTTTTATTTTTTTAAATATTTAAAAAAAATTGGATCGCCCATATATATTTAACTCATAACAAATTATTTGGCCAATACTTAAAAAAATAACAAAATATATATATATTTTAAAATAAAAAATGTAAAAAAATATTTTTCTTCAAAAATAAAAATAAAAAATATTTTCTGGAAAAAATATTTTTTCAAAAAAATAAAATACAAAAAATAATTTTAAAGAATAAAAGAAAAAATATTTTTTTGAAATATATTTTTTTAAAAAAAATAGAC
This sequence comes from Camellia granthamiana, assembly GCA_036172215.1. NCBI lineage: Eukaryota > Viridiplantae > Streptophyta > Magnoliopsida > Ericales > Theaceae > Camellia > Camellia granthamiana. The sequence goes on from CM069903.1 coordinate 81,251,608, forward strand.
TTTTAAAAAGAGTTTTGAATTGAGTGTTTGGTTACGAGTTTTCAAATTTTTTGATTGGGATCATAATTCCAAAATAAAATCAAACGCTGATCAGTGTGTTTGGTTTCAATTTTTAGAATTCAATTTTCTAAAAATTGAGTTTTTTTTTTTTTTTTAATTTTTTGTGAATATTTTAAAATTTTAAGCAATTTGTTTTACTTTTTGAGATGTACCTTACTTAGATATATCTAAATAGTAAAATATTTGTGAAATTTTTTTTAAAAAATTAATAAATACACAAAAAATAAGAAAAATGTACTATTTTTTTTTGTATTTTTGGTATTTAGTGAATTTTTGAAAGATTTTTTTTCACAAATATTATACTTTTTAAGTGTATTTATGTTAGATTTGTCTAAAAATAAGAAAAAAAATTGCTTAAAATATTAAAAAAATTCAGTGAAAGGAAAAAAATATGAAAAACGAAAAGATAACATTTTTTGAAAAGTGAATTTTGAAAATGAAAACAAAATAGAATGTTATCCATTCCATCTAGATCCTAAGTTTAAAATTGGTGGGTGTATTTTTTTTTCTTTAATACTTTTTTTTACTAGAATAAAATTAAAGGGTTATTTGGAATGATTTAAATAAATATATTTTTTAAATTTTTATGAAAAGATATACAAAGTAATAGAAAGATGATATGACCTAAATAAAAAATAATGTGATTCAAAAAAAATAAAAAAAATAAAAAAATGCTAAAATAATTAGAAACATGTGCTGTAAAAACCAATATTTAAATAATTTATATAATATGCCACATCACACATCCAGCATCTTCTGTGGATGTTGATTAGGAAATCCATCATAATCAATCTCTCCCTGTCTCTCTCGCGTCTAATATTAGCAAAGCCAATGTGGGTGGGACGATGCGTGAGGGGGGAACCAACTAGTCCTATTGTAGTTGGTTATTATAATTTTTTTAAAGGTTTAATTTTGAGAGAGAAATTAGGACTTTAATATTTTTTAAAGGGAAGTTAAATTAGAAGGTAAATACTTACATTATGTTTGGGAATTTAGGAGAGAAAAGAAAAGAAATGATTACTTAAGTAATAAGAAAAAATAAAAGAAAAGAAATGATTACTTAAGTAATAAGAAAAAATAAAAGAAAAGAAAAGATTGTAATTTCTCTCCTTCTTGTTTGGATAAGTAAGAAATAAAAGAAATGAAATGATTATGATTTCTCTCCTTCTTGTTTGGTTAGATTTCATAAGAGAAAAGAAAAGAAACTGTTTTATGTTATATTACCAAAATAATTTTTTTATATTTTGTCACTATATAAGAGCATTTCCAATCTTCACTTTTTTTCTTTTTTTTTTTTCATTCAATTTTGAGAAAAAAAATTTCATATTTTTTCATAGATGCATGACTCTAATGATATCATGACTTTGCATTCAACTTTAGTAATAACACATATATAATCAACATAATTAAAAATATATATATATAATCAACATAACTATTTTCTATTAGGTGTTGTTCCCTACACAATAATTCATCGTTTGACCACTACAGGACGATCAAACTTTTATTGGAATTTAAAAGGCATGGCAAAGTAACAATATAACACCAAACTTTAATTGGAGCATCAATGGGCGACCTAAGGTTGCAGGATCTGGAAGCACCAGTTTTAACTTTGTATTTAAATTTATTTATTTATTTATTTATTTTTTATGTGATTGTTATAATTTTAACTGGATCTAAGCAGCATCATAGACCTATAATTCAACGCAAAGGAGAATTTTCAACAATGAAGATGTCATGGGTAGGAGTGAGTGTATTAGGTAATCTTCCAAAAGTAAGAATTAAAACCTAAGAATCATCCACAACATCTTAAGACCAATCAAGCAAATAGTATGAAATTGAGTAAAAAAAAATGGGTATTAAAGCAAGAAATTCATCATCCACAAAAGATCCAAAAAGAGTTAAAATCAGCCACAAAAGATCCAAAATAAGTTCAAAGTAATTCACAAAAGACACCATATCCTAAATAGAGTCAAGTATAAAATACGATAGACATCTCTAATGCCCCTTTCAAAGAAAGTACAATCCCATCTATAGAAGAGTTACCAACGCTATCATCCACAAAAGATCCAAAAAGAGTTAAAATCATCCACAAAAAATCCAAAATAAGTTCAAAGTCATCCACAAAAGACACCACATCCTAAATGGAGTCAAGTATAAAATACGATAGACATCTCTAATGTTCCCTTCAAATAAAGTACGATCCCATCTATAGAAGAGTTACCAAGATTCTCAGGGTCATACATCATGCTCTCTAAAGTTTCCTTGCGATACTCTACTGGGCAACCAAAGAATTGCATCATCCTCTCAGATTTCTTGGTAAGAAAAAGGTATGCCTCAATAAGCAAGTGTGGCGCAATTCCAATTTCCTCTAATGCTTTATGCAACTCTCCTCTTGGAAAACATCCTTGGGATTTCTCCATAGAAGCATTTCCCTCTCTTATAGCTGATGCGATATCCTGCAATGCTGTCTTCAGTATGTCAACATCCCTCTCACCATCATTTGAGAGCTTTCTTTTCTTTGCCTTCGAAGATGTTCCACTTTTAGGAGACAACACAACATCATCTTCATCCACAACAAAACTTTCCAAGTTTGCTTCATTTTGGTGCACCAGTTCATCAATGACTTCAATTCTATCTACATGATCATTATTTGATGAGTTGGCCTATCGCCGTACTTTTTCCTTAGCAGTTTCAGCACCTACACCAGTTGCCCTATCCTTTCCATAGATCTCAGCCAGCTTTTCATAGATGCCAATGGGTGTACATTTCCATTTCTCAGCATGTGGTTTCACCTTTTACCCAAAAAAAAAAAAAAAGAAAAAAAAAAGAAAAGAAAAGTTACAATTAAATATGAGTTATGTTTTTCTATTCTTTTTTTTAAAAAATCAACATAAACTGAAATTAATTGAAGTACCTCAATCAATGCCTCCCAAACTTCAGGTTCAGCAGTGAACATCCTTGTAACCGGGCTCCAAGCAAAACCACTAGTATGTTTGAATAAATCATAGCATTCAGCAAAATGCTCTTTGATAGTTTTCAGCCTATTCTTGACTTTGGCCTTATCTAAGTCCAAGTTGTATATCTCACGTAATTCCTTTACTATTTTATCATATGCTGAAGTAGTGAAAGTTCCATTGACCATATTTCCTTAAACATGTTGGTGATACAATGCATCAATCAATGCATTATCCATTTGATTTGTCCATGAAAGTTTTTCTCTCTTAGAATCTTCAGACTTCTGTGTTTTTTTACTCATTTATAAAATCTACATCAAAATAAATTCAAAGTAACATCATAAACTACAATAATGTCATCACAATAGCAAAGTTATGGATACATCCGAATCTACAACAAAATAAATTCAAAGTAACATCATAAACCACAATGATGTCATCATAATAGCAAAGTTATGGATACATCCGAATCTATAACAAAACAAATTCAAAGTAATATCATAAACCACAATAATGTCATCACAATAGCAAAGTTATGGATATATCTGATCCGATGTTCAAGTACTTATCACATAAAATCAAGATGGCTACCAAACATGTAAAAACTAAAATATCACTCTTGATTAGCAACAAAATCAGACCACATTGTAGCTGCTATCACATTTCTAATGAGTTCCCCCTGTTTTGCATCCTCATCAGTATCCCTTGGTGCGCGAGTCGTTTGTTGAGTTTGACATTGATTTTCAAGCTCTTTGTCTACTTCAGCAATAATGTTTTCATCTGGATCAACACCCATTAAAAAGTTATGTAAGATGCAACATGCTATTACAATATTTGATTGTGTGTTAACCGAGTAAGTAGGCTCAGTTGTGCTTGCTATGATGGGAAATCGTTTCTTTAGCACACCAAAAGCTCTCTCAATGGCATTGTGTAAAGAAGCATGTCGGTGGTTAAACAACTCTCGAGCATTTTCCGGTGGATGGTTGGAATACTCTTTCAAGTGATAACGCACACCTCTGTAAGGAGGGAAAAGGGAACTCCTTAACATATACCCCGCATTAACAAGATAAAATTTGCTTATTTAAAACAAAACACATCACTATGTTAAACCCCAAATCTATATAATTTAACAAAAGTTTCATATTCTCTAAGCATGAATTACTGTTGGATATTTTCAGTTTATCTTCTTTAGTGAGTGCATTTTTTATGATCCTTGAGTCAGATGCAGTCCCCTCCCATCCAGGTAAGACATAAGTGAATTTTAAGTCAAATGAACATGCAGCCAATACATTTTGTGTAGGGTAACCTTTTCTATCACGATATCTCGGTGCATCCTTGCTAGATACTTTAACACGAACATGTGTTCCTTCAAGTGTTCCAATACAATCCTAACATAAATGTATCATGTGACGGTTTTATATATAAATAAAACTAAAAATTTAAAGCGAAATGTAATATCGAATTTTTACCTTAAAATATGGATGGAACCTATTATTATTGCGTATTTCTAGAGGGACTTCGGATCCATTAGGTTGGCAAAGAAATCGATCTTCTAATGATATAAGAGCTCTCAAAAAACTATGAAAATGCCGACTTACAGTCTCATCGGAGCGACAAAAGAAAAATGAAACATTTCTATTCTTCACGCTATGTGACAAAATGTAAAGACACTTTGCAACTTGTTCCTCAACTGTTGCACGTTTTGTTGGTTTCAGACCACCATCTCTTTCAAGTATATGACACAAATCTTGAAATGCCTGCGGCCCCATACGGGTGATATTATGACAATACTTAATACATTTAAGTTTTGTCATTAGCTCAATCCTCACTTTTTCTCTCTCCAAGTAATTAATAGGATGGTCCATGTACTTCCTAAGGTGATATTTTCTCTGCATATACCAATATATCACATGGCAAACAACTTGAACAACAGCTAACTTTCGCCTTCTATCCCACATAATCAAGTCATTTCTTAGCTCTTTGTCTTGTTGATCCATTTATCCTATATTTTTTTATTAAAATAAATCAGTATACATTTTGACTAAAAGTAATAAATTTTTTCTTAGCTCTTTGTATACCTCTTGTTGATCCATAATCGTTAGGAATAATTTTTTTCCATTTCAACATTGATTTCAAATGAATAAAGGAAAATAATTAAAATATTTAAAATGTTTTTCCTAATGTGTTATAAATCAATCATATAATCATATAATGGCCAAATCAAGAATTTTAAATTGTAAATTAAAAGTGGCATGCTTGGAAAGTTTTACTGCACTACAAGTTGATGGGCATGCATAATTTTATAATCTTAATACTTGGGGGAAAAAAAAAAAGAAAAAAAAAAACATTCATACTATTCACAAACTATGTCTTATTAAGCAATTGACATGGGTGCAGGGTGCCCCATCACAATGTAGAGAACAACACTATTATTTAACTAGCAAAGAAAGTGAGCATTTAAGCCATGGCAATTTATTCCTCCCTTCTCATTCTAATTATATTTATTAAATATATTTATTTATATATAATTTAATATTTTAATATAATAAAATTAAAACGTTAAAATTTAACACTTAACATTTATTTTCACTCATTTATTTCTCATATTATATCTTTTAAATCTTATTAATCATAAATCATTATTTATAATATAATATATTTTTTAGTAAAATTCTCATCATTCTTAAATAAAAATATCTTGCTTGTTATATGATCTGAAACCGGGCAATGCACTACAAATCTATCCTATTGCCATCTCTATTCAAATGGATAACAAACTAATGTAATATAAAATTGTTCCAGAGATGAAACTGTATATAAACAGAATATAAAATTGTAATTTCAGAAGATGGAAAACAAACTAACGTGCAAACTGTATATAAAATTGTTCCAGGGCAATGTAATTTCAGAATATATAAACAGAATATATATTATAACAGAATATATAATACATAACAATAGAAAGTGTAGAGAATATATATATATATATATAATACATAACAATAGATGGGCAATCCATTGTAATTTCAGAAGATGATTACCTGCACAAGAAGAAGAAGAAAGCGTGGAGAGAGCTGGAGCAATGGGGAGAGAGGTGGAGAAATGGACAGTCAAAATTTTGTGCTGGATATGAAAAGCCTTGAGGACATGGGTGTCAATTATTTTATTTCTTTTATTTTTACAGGGGTAAAATTGGTATTATGAAAATATAAACATTTGTGGGTTTCTTTTCTCTCCCAATCTCTCCACTTTTGGGAAGATTGAAAATAAGAGTTATAAGAGAAATGAGTTTCTCTCAATTTCTCTCTATTTCTCGCCATTTCTTTCCACTTAAGATAACCAAACAAGGAAGAGAAATACATTTCTCTCTATTTCTTTTCTTTTCTCTCCAAATCACTCAATCCAAATACAGTGTTAGTGTGGGTGTTAATTTTCGACCACACAACCAAAAGGGGGAACTTAGCTAGAGAGTATCGGCATAATAGATTAAGCCCAAACAACCTGTCACAGAAAGATAAGAATCCTGCAGTGGTTCGTTCACCCGGAGGCACTCCGATGATCAAGTCAGTAAAATATCTCTCAAAGATAACCAGTAGTGCTTAACTCACTAGACAGAGCATAAAAGACATATCTTAGACCCATGAGGGTACCTCCCTTTTATAGCCAACACAAATCTAGTCCCAATAGAAGCCTTGCTTCAATAGAATCTGGATTACTGCTAATCTTGGACTCCCAGTAGGATTGGGATAAACTCTCTAAGAGTCTTATCTTTATTCAAACTGAAGTTCTCTCCCAATCTAGGACTCTAGTCCTCTATCCAAATAGATAGTTTGATGTCATCTAGGACTCTAGTCTTCTATCAAAATATTTCAGATTTCGGTACTATCGCACCATATCTTGGCATTATGGTCTGCCCACGTGGCACCTCGGCCAACAACCTCGGCCACGTGGACTACCCAAAAATATGTCCCCACAACTGCCCCATAGGTTTTATTACCTCGGCAAATTGAGGTGATGGAACCTATACATGTACTTCTCCGACTGAGATCGTGACTTGTCGACGCCAAGAAATAAGGACTCATATGTCCACTCGTCAAGAATCAAGAATCAAGAACCAAGAACCATCATGTTTTATTTCATCTAGGTCCAACATCTCAACAGAGATCACACTACTAGCAGAGATCATGACTTGCTAGTTCAAGAACATTAAGATCCTAGTATCATCTCATAAGAAACCAAGAATAAACAAGTTCTGCTCCCATCCAAATTCAACATCTCAACCGAGATCAACATCTCAATCGAGATCGTCATCTCAATCGAGATCATCACCTCTACTGAGATCATCTCAACTGAGATCGCACTTCTCAATCAAGATCATCATCAGATTGGAGCGTACTAATCACGTCTCTATCGTGTCGCATTAGTTTTGCCCCCAACAATCTAACATCAGCACGAGCACGTCGCCTAAAAACTCGAAATCATAACTTTTTGCCATCTTTTTTATTTTGCCTTTATCTGTGTCCCTAGACTCTCTCGTTTTGCCTTTGCAAACCATCATCGTTGTTCTTGAAGCATTCATTGTCATGAATAATCCATTTGTGTCCCAGGTTCAAACTCTATTAGCTGAACCAGACTAGGAGCCAAGCTCTTCATCAACTGCTCCACGTATCAACCCTCCATTTTAATGGCAGTGCAAACACCGACATAGCGACAATCTTGCAACTAGAACCAAGAACAGGAAACACCGAGGTCCTAAGCTTCCAGCCTTAGACCTTGATAATTTTTCAATCGCCTTATCTGTGAGTAACCATCGTCGAAACCAACGACGACATGTCTCGCCGAACTCTTGTCGTAGAAGACCTTCTTGTTGACATCCCTGATAATTGTGTAATCCACTCCACCTCCTTATAGTCAATTTGACATGCTCATGCCTCCAGTAACTCAATATCTCGAAAGAGAAGCACATGAAGCAAGTGGACCAAGTTACTGCTACCAAAGCCGAGGCCATTGCTAAGGCTGACAAAACAAGTCAACATGGCCTGCAACAAAGGTTACTATCTTGACTGGATGACAGCCCTCAAAAAGATGTTTGTCCCCGAGGACTCTCTCCTCCGTGATATGGGTCAGCTCAATGTCCCTTTCCCTTCCTCTTCCAATCAATCTGAGGATGAGGCCAAGGAAGTAGAAGAGGCCGACGATGAGGAGGCTAGAGACAAGGAAGAGGCCGAGGCTGAGGTTGCCGAAAAAGAATCTGAAGCTGCTGCTGGGGCCAAGTCCTCTACTCTAAATGATCAAGTCCTGGACTTGATTGAGGAGGACGAGGATGAGGTCTTTAAGAGCACCTCACTAAAGAAGGCCGACACTTTTGAAACCGAGATCACTGCCGCTGCAAAAAGCCTGGACCAGACTCTTCTAGAAATCGATGCCGAAATCACAGCTGAGAAGTCTGCCCAGCTATCTACGGAGACTGAAACAATGCCAACAGCCGAGGTTGAATAGTCTGAGATCAATGCACAAGATCCTAGTACTTAGGAATTTTTTTTTCCATTGTACCTTTTTCTTTGTAATTTTCTTCTCTGTTTTGAACAGTATCTGTTTTGTTAGACCGATGTGCCTGTTTATGTACTTGAACAAGCTGTCCCTTTTCAATGCAAGCCTTCTATTTTCTTCTAAGTGTTGAATATTGCTTTCATCATGTATGCTTACCGCTTTTCTTTTATGCTTTGCATGTTTTTAACGTACACCTTAACTGTGTAATCTTCTCGGTGCGGAATACTTTGACTATACCCACTAGCAGTTTTATGTCGGCTTTGACCTAACACTTGAAAATATTTATCATAATATTTTCACAAGTGTTATTTACAACTTGCCATTTCACTCTTTACTTATCAGGACCTCTGTCTTCTATTATTTCAACATAACCTTGTGTTAACTTCAACTTGTAAACTTTTCTTAAAATTTCAACAAGTGTTAAACCAACTTCTTTTAACATAACCTCGGCTTAACTTCAACTTGTAAATTTTTATTAAAATTTCAACAAGTATTAAACCAATCTTCCTTTGACATAACCTCGGCTTAATTTCAACTTGTAAATTTTTCTTAAAATTTCAACAAGTGTTAAACCAATCTTCCTTTGACATAACCTCGGCTTAACTTCAACTTGTAAATTTTTCTTAAAATTTCAACAAGTGTTAAACCAATCTTAGCTTGTAAATTCTAACTCCCAAGCATCATTCTCCAGCTCTCTGTCCCCTAATGTGAACTTAAGTTCCACTTGCATTCTCATTAAGCATGTGGCTTTGACCTTGTCGCCGAGGTCAGATTCAAACAAAGACTGGCCGAGGTTACCAACCTTGGTCTCTTTGTTAATCTGACTGATATACATTTAGTTCCAATCTGTGTCTGATTCTGCTGATATGACAGGTCCATGTTAATCCAACTTAGTTCAACTCTATTATATCCAAGTATAATTCAACTCTGCCATATAATAAGTCTAAGTTATTCGTCATGTTTCGCTTAGAAACATCGCCAACTTAGTTCAACTCTATTATATGCAAGTGCAATTCAACTATGCCGTATAATGAGTCTAAGTTATTCGTCACGTTTCGCTTAGAAACATCGCCAACTTAGTTCAACTCTATTATATGCAAGTATAATTTAACTCTGCCATATAATAAGTCTAAGTTATTCGTCATGTTTCGTTTAGAAATATCGCCAACTTAGTTCAACTCTATTATATGCAAGTGTAATTCAAATCTGCCATATAATAAGTCTAAGTTATTCGTCATGTTTCATTTAGAAACATCGCCAACTTAGTTCAATTCTATTATATGCAAGTATAATTCAATTCTGCCATATAATAAGTCTAAGTTATCATGTTTCGCTTAGAAACATCGTCAAGTACTGGAATCCAGGATTCGAGATCTGGAATATGGGATCTGCTCACTTAGGCTGAGCTCTTGTCTCCTCGGACCTACTCATCTAGGTCGAGATCTTGTCTTCTAGGATCTGGGATCCAGGATTTGGAATCCGGGATCTGCTCAGTTAGGCTGAGCTCTTGTCTTCTCGGACCTACTCATCTAGGCCGAGATCTTGTTTTCTGGGCACCAGTTTTGGTTGTTGGTGCCGGCATGTCTTGTAATAGGGATGTCGGCTGCATCACGTTGTTCTGCATCATGAGGTTGACCACTGTTTATAGATCTGTCAACTTATTTACCATGTCTTTCAGTTTTCTCGTCTTTTCTCCGGCATCTGTCCCTCCATACTTGAAAGTTGCTCTTACGGTAGTACTTATCTCGGCCTACTTTCTTCGGTGCGTCTCCCTTTTGGCCGATGTTATTCTCCCCGGGATTTTGATCCCGTGCGCTTTCATTACAGTTTTCTTCTTCCACGTTTAGATTGGCAAGTTTACCACCCCCACTAGGGATGTTGTCCCCAATCTTTTCTCTCTGCTCGTTGTTGGTCATCTATTCTTCTTAAGTTTTCATAGACGATGCTGAATTGTGGGTGTTGATTTCCGACCACACAACTAAAAGGGGGAACTCAGCTGGAGAGTACCAGTAGAATAGATTAAGCCCAAACAACCTGTCACAGAAAGATAAGAATCCCGTAGTGGTTTGTCTACCCGGGGGCACTCCGACGATCAAGTCAGTAAATATCTCTCAAAGATAACCAATAGTGCTTAACTCACTAGACAGAGCATAAAAGACATACCTTAAACCCATGAGGGTACCTCCCTTTTATAGCCAACACAAACCTAGTCCCAATAGAACCCTCACTTCAATGGAATCTGGATTACTGCTAATCTTGGACTCCCAGTAGGATTGGAATAAACTCTCTAAGAGTCTTATCTTTATCCAAACTGAAGTCCTCTCCCAATCTAGGACTCTAGTCCTCTATCCAAATAGATAGTTTGATGTCATCTAGGGCTCTAGTCCTCTATCAAAATATCTCAGATTCCGGTATTATCGCACCATATCTCGGCATTATGGTTAGCCCACGTGACACCTCGGCTAACAACCTCGGCCACGTGGACTACCCAAAAATATGTCCCCACACTTAGTATCTTACAAGGATGAGGAGGCTAATTTCCATTGGTGTTAATCTATCAACTAATAATTGACTTTTGTCCATAAAAAAAAAAAGAAAATTTTGGTAAGATAGGGAATGAAAGGTTGGATAAGGTGATCAACAAGGAATGAGAGATATCTCTACGAATGAGAGAAATTGCCCTGTCCCTATGCCACTAATCTGCACAGATTGTAGGGACGTAGCGGTACAAGAGAACATGGCGCACACACAATAGGTCTACTCACCTGAATGTCAGGACTCATCCTTCTCTAATAAGGAGTGATGAAGGATAAGACAAAAGGGACAAGGTAGAAAGGGACAGAGGATTGGATAGCAAGTCTGCACCGTCTCTATAAGGAAATCTCAATCCTCATTTGAAGGGATTCCGCTAAGCATCACATACACTCTCTACATTCATCCTCCTTTTCTCTAGTTCTTGACTTTAGCATCGGATGGATTTTCTGACCTAATTCTAGTCTGGCAACCGTCATCATTTGTTCCCAAATTATCCAATTTCGCCACGGAACTTTCATGGTTACTATAGTGCGAAATCACCCCGCACAATATTTGACATTATTTTTGAAAACGTTTTAAAATAATGTTATATATGCATTAGATATATGCATATAGAGAGTTCGGCTCAATTTTAAATCAAAATTATATTTATAAAATTATAGATGGAAGTGTGAAATAGAATTTACCTATTTTAATAACAAAGACAATATGTGAATTGAGGAAACTAACTTATTTTATACAATTTAGGTCAAGTTTGGGAAGATTAAATAAGTGCACTTTTTAACTTTTTATGAAATATGTGCTAGATTTGGGTTGGGTTTGAAGTGATGTGTTAGAGAGGTGATGTGATTTAAATAAGATGATGTAACTTAAATAGGATAGTGACTTTTTAACTTTTTAAATTTTTTTAAAGATGTCAAACTTGACCTTAGTTTGAATTGATTTATTTATTTATTTTTAGTAGTATATAATCTAAAGAAGTTGAAAGTTTTGTCTTTGTTTTTTTATATTTTTTGGGTGAAAGTGCTGTCAAACATATGCGTTGTCGATTTCTTTCCAAGTGGAGGAGTATTACTAATAAGCGAGGGGGGAAAGAAAAAAAAAAAAAAATGTAAAAGCTTTTGTCGACTGAGTTGATTTGTGAAGTACACCCAACATCGCATTACATAGCAAAACATCATTGTTGAAATCGAAGTCGGCGGGTCTAAACTCAGCAGTTGACTACTATTTTGTTTTTTTGGGTTGTGATTGGAACAGTTGACCACTATTTCATAGTATATAAACGCGCTTGTTAGTTACGGGAACGCGGAATTCATGATAGTAATGTTTTGAAAAGATAATAAAAAATTGATTTTATATTTTTTTTAGTTTTTTATATGAAAAAATAGAAAGATAAGAAGGTTTAAAAAAATCAAAAAATTAAAAAAATGCCAAAATGCTAATGTTTTCAGTCACACTTTACAAATTTGTTTTGGTTAATTGGTGATTTTTTTTTAAAATTTATTTTAGAGTTATATGTTATTTAATTTAAGATTAAATTTGATTTTTCTCAAATTACCGTATTTAGACTTGACGGCAGGGGCGTATTTACTCCAGGATTAGGGTCACGTGCCCTATTAATTTTTGTGTGTTTTATTTGTTTACTTTATTTTGGTGCTGTTTGGTGTAGCTGTTAAAACAGATTATAACTTATAGCTTAACAGATTATAGATTATGACTTTAATCAGAAGCTGTTAACCTGTTTGGTTTTAGATAAACAAATAATTTACAAACAAAATAATTACGCAATAATTAACTTTTAGAATGATTTGTCAATAACATTTTCAAAATGAAGGGACCATAACAAATCACACTAGTCTTGGTTGGTATAATTGTTAAAACAGATTATAAAATACAACTTAACAGATTATAGATTATGACTTTAATCATAAATTGTTAATCTGTTTGGTATAGTTGTTGGAATATAGATTTAAGTTGCTGAGTAGTGTTTGTTAAATAAATTGTGAAATAACGTTTTCAATTAACCTTTATTTTTTGTTATTCACTATTTGTCTACATTTCTCATAAAAAATAATAATAATAATAATCTATAGTCTATTTGGTTCTTTTTCTATTTAAAAAATAAATAAAAAATAAAAAAAATCTAAGAGTATAACCGTAAATTAACATGTTCATAGCAAAAGCTGATAATCAGAAGTAAGGGGTGAACAGCTTCTCAGAATTAATTTTTTTGAGTTAAAATAAGTTGTAAGAAACAGAAACTGTTTGAAATAAATTTAACTAAATGGTCCAAAATAACTTTTCAAAAGCTAAAAGCTATAAGTTGGGTCAAAAAAGCCCAAACAAACACCCTAACTATTATGGGCTCTTTGGGGAAGAGTTAAAAAAGTCAAAAGTCAGTTTTTAATATATTTTGAATAATATCACCTCTCACATTTTTTACACATTTTTTCAAAAAATTAAAAAAGCCAGCTTTTAACTATTTTTCCAAAATAGGCCCATATATAAAAATTACGTGAAAAAGAAAAAATACAATTGTGATATCACATCATCATTAATATGCAAACATAGTTAATCTCTCTCTGCAGATGTGGAAGTTTTGTTAGTTATATCTGATAATTAGGGTTCACCTTGCCATATATTGTTTAATATTGGTTTGTGATACCACATGTTGATAATGACGTAAAATTACTGTTACACTGAATTTTTATACAAAATTTTATTAGAAAGCCTGGATGTTAGCCTCACCTTTTGCTCTCTAGCAATGCACACCTATTTCTAATTATGGAGAGTAGAAGGGTGATCGAAAATAGTGAAAAAGGCTGGAAAGAAAATGAGAGGGCAAAATCCAATGAGTAGAATGACTGAGCTATGTATGTGCTTGGTCGAGAAGTGTGGGCCGAGCTATGTGTGCAATTGAGGGAAATTTACACCGAACAAATGACTAGACTATATGTGGAATGAGCCGACCTAAGGATAGTCTAAACTAATGATGTCGTTCTCTGTATGGACCGAGCAATATTTGGCTGAGTCGCGGTTAACCGGTTGGACAACTCGGAGCTGAGCCAATTGATGGAAGTTGGTAAACGGCCTTGCGTCGGGTTATGGGTAACACGACAAGAGCCGTTACCTAGCCTAATTGGAGTGCGAGGAGGAAAACCTGCCAGTAGTATGTGTCAATACCGTTTGGCTGTTTTGGCCAATGTTGTTTGACAGTATTGACGCGTACACGTGTAAGGAATAGAGAGGGCAGTACATCCACGTGTCTAGGAAAGGACGAGCTGAGTAGTACGTGCAAAAGCTATATAAACTGTGCGGTACCTCCATACAAGGGGTCTGGGACATTTGGTTATCAGAGTTACCTACCCATTTTGTCTCTGTCTCTCTCTCTCTCTCTCTCTCTCTCTCTAAGTGTGCTAACTTGACTGTCGAAGGGTTTTTCCGACAGCATACCGCCGGGTAGCTCACCGTCTTTGAGTTCTCAAGTCTCTTAGAAAGAAGCGAAGTTTGGACACAAAGAGTATGGAGAGCGACGAATATTTCCTTCCCGTACAAAAAGATTTTCACTGAAAAATTGAAGAAAAAGTTAAGGAAATTACCAAATTGAAACTTGAAAATTCAAAAAAGTGCAGAAAAAAATGAAGATAAAAAAAAGGGATAGATTCAAGGACTTACAAAAGAGTTTGCAGAGAAATGTAATAAAAATGAGACTGAAGGCTTCTAAAATTGATTTAATTGGAGCAAAATTTGTCAACGACTATCAAAAAGCACAAATGGAATAATAGTGCTTGAGAGCTAGAGAGACGTTGACAGAGGTTTGTAGAAATGGAAAGAGAAATGAAGGCATAAGTATATTGTCATAGCCCAAACCTACCCCTATGGGTTTAGTACCGTAACTGGCCAGTAATCCGTGATTACCGAAGGCCTGTTTAACAGTAAAGACAGTAATACAGAGTACAGGGGCTGGCGGAAGCCAAAACAGTAATAAAAGATGTCCAATGAGCTGTGACAGTCTGTATGCAAAAAGACTTTTCTGTAACATATACACATTCATAAACAAAATATATATACATCATATGTACAACATTCAGGTTAGGGACCAAATCCCTAATTAGCACAGTACAATACAAGTCTTATACAGTATTACAGAACAAAAGCAAAAGGGCAAACTGAGACACCCCCCAAAAGGCCTGGCTTGGACTGATATGGAACCTCGAAGTGAAGCGCGATGGTTGGCTTGACAAAAAGGGAGCTAACCCAACGCTCTTAACTTCGATCCGGTGCTTGGACACCTACATATAAATATAAACAGTGAGCTAAAGCCCAGTGAATAACAGTTGTGTAAAGAGGTTAAGAATGAATGTCCTTTCAGTCATTAAACAGTCGTATCAGTCATTTAGAAACCATAGCAGTTATAGGTGGTATATCCAATAGCAAAACAGTACAGTAGGTCTTAACAGACCAAACAGTCAATTGATGGCCATCATAACAGTAAACAGTAGTGGCTTCAAACATGGGAACCGACAGAGATCTCTTGACAGTAGCAGTAACAGTAAATTGCTATGGATGTCACGAATACAGTTTACAAATAGGACAAACATTTATTCATTAAACAATGACGTTTCAATAAACAGAACAGTTGATCATTCAGAAAATATTCATAATTGAACATATCTTTACAACATTGTTACTCACAGAGCACTGGGCTAATAACAGCTAAAGAGTGTCCTCGGATGCCAACCCTACACAGTTACAGAACGAACACACACTAAGTTTCACACTTGGGAATCAATAACTTAGTCTCTATCTTGACTTGATGTGGTTCTACATTAATATTCTCATTAAAATGCCTTAAACATGGCCTAGGAATCCTAGGATGGAAAGAGGATGCAAAGATGTACTTAAAAGCACTTTTCAAAATTTTCAGAAAACAGGGGTCTCTGTAACAACCTGACCCATAATTAGCTACTAATCCGTAATTAATGATGTTAATGAGAGGATTAAAATAAATTATGTTTTTATTCTGTATTTTGCATGATTTAGGCCTTCTATCTATTACTTATAGAAATATCTGTTTGGAACACCGCTTTAAAAATAGAAATTGAAAGCCTTATCGGCACCCGAAAATGAAATTGATTACATCAATATGTTATTTGGAATTTTTAGAATCATATGGCAAGTTTTATTAAAAATTGATTCAGAACGATTAATTAGGTTGTGTTTGGTTAGCCTAATGTTTTAATTAGTGCATTATATCATCATAACTATATATGCATCACATTTAGCTCTTGTGAGCTCATTTTCTTTCATTTTCCTTGAGTGGAAAAATCTGAGAGTTTGTTTTAGAGAGAGAGAGAGAGTTCACCTTTAGAGAGAGAGAGTGTAGAAATTGAAGAGAATTGAAGGCTTTGGCTTGAACTCATCAAGATTGTGCAAGGATTTAGTTAATTCAAGACTATAGGTATGAATTCAACCCCTAATTTATGAATCTAAGTCATCAACATGTAGATTATGAGTTTAAATGTGTACATTGAGCTTAGAATAAGGACCTGAGTTACAATTCATACATATATACCCATGTAGGTGTTAATTTACTATGTTAGTTTTGTATTTCACCAATGGTGTTGAATATGGAGGTTGAATGGTACATGCATGCATATTTCATCAAGTTTTGTAAGTCAATCCCATGTTTTTGAAGTCTTGAAAGAGAATTTGGAAGAGAAATCTACATGCATGCATGAATATATGGAGCTTTGGCATGTTAAGTTTGATTTTGAGCATCTAAGTTATATTAGTAAGTTAATTGGTACTTGCATGTTAGAATTGCCATGTTAATTACTTAAGTTCATGTTTTGCAAGAGAATTTCTTACATGCATGGAGCTTATGAGCTCAATTTGCTAGTTTCTTGAGTTTTGAAGAAAAAAGTTTGAAAGATTTTACATGTATGCTTTGTTTCTTAAATTTCAAGATGAAACGTGAGTTTTTGGCAAAACCTTGGGCCATGATTTTATGAAATGATCCTAAATTCTTCATGTTTTACAAGTTTACTACGTTATCTCAAGTTTTGGGACCCAAGAGATGTGTTTTGAAGGTTGGAATTCGAGTTTTGAGCTTGGGAGGTCAATCTGGATTTTCCAGAAATTTGACCCATGCCTGAGCGGGGACTTTCACACTCGAGCGTGAACCCTGAATTCATGCACCACGCTCGAGCGTGGGTCAAGCACCCGTCGAGCCTGAAAATCTTGCATCCAGTACTTTTAGAGTTTACAGTCCGCTGGAGCGAGGAAAGTTACGCTCGAGCGGAGCTTCATTGTCTGCATGTGCGCTCGAGTAGGGAAACCCACGCTTGAGCGTAGACCTCATTTTCAGAAAATTTGACTAAATGTTCCAAGGCATGTTTTGGCATCCTCATTGCATCTTAGGCATTCCTAAGCCTTAATTAAGCCATAGTAATGAGGTTATGGGTTAGAAACACACTAAGAAAAGAATGTACCAAGTTATGAGACTGCAAGTGAGTGTGTTTTGAGCAATGTGTTAAGGAAGAACAAGAATCAATGTAATGAAAGCTAAGCCTTAATGGCTACTTGAATGTGTAATGATAAGACGTGCTTGTGTTATGTATTTTGTGATTGTAGGTTAAGACTCGAGGATTGATTGACCGCCTTATTGGAACCACTGTGAGTAACGTTATCGTAAAGATACGTTCATATGAATTATGTTCCAAATGAAATATGATAAGTTCTGATTTCTGAAATGATATCTGTTTTCGTGAACGAATATTCCATGTTTGAAATCTATTATGACATCCATAGATAGTCCCAAGTCATGGGGGACGGCATGAAAATGCGGGTCCATGACATACAAGTAATTACGAGATCTCGTTAGCCACTTCATTGTGGTGATATGTGTTTAATCGGTATCCGGAACCGATTACTCTAGTCGGAAGACGTTCTGTGATGTGTTATATGGGATGTACCATTATTATATTCTGATATGAGAATGATTATACTATGATATGTTTTCTGCTTACGATATATTTGGATTTCGTTCACTAACCCCTTTACCTTAATGTTATTCATTGGGCTTTAGCTCATTGTGTGTATATATATGTATAGGTGAGCATTCTGGAGCCCGAGCCTGAAGGCTTTTGTCTGGACCAGTGTTCTGTTGTCAGCCAACCATTGTGCCTCACGTGGAGGTTTCGAAGTGTCCAGTGTTTAAGTTCTGTTGTTACTGTATATATAAGACTCGGTTGTTCTGTTGGCTGTACTTAAGATATTTTAATGTGTGTGGGTATAATGTATGAATGACTTTTGATTATGTATATAAAATTTTGAATTTTCTGTTTCATATAAGTCAGCACAACTCATTGCATAACTATATTTATGTATTTGCTTCCGCTAGCCCCTTAATTTTGTTAATTGTTCAGAGGCCTTCGGTAATCCAAGGATTACTAGCCGGTTACGATGCTAAACCTATAGGGGCAGGTTTGGGTCGTGACAGTCTCGCTCGAGTGTGGCTTTCTACGCTCGAGCGGACATGCAGACAAAGGATCTCTGCTAGAGCGTGACTTCTTTCGCTCGAGCGGACTGTAAACTCAAGCAAAAGTACTGGATGCATGCAATTCACGCTCGATGGGCGCTTGACCTCCACTCGAGCGTGAGACACAAGTCCTCGCTCGAGCGGACTGTAAATATATGAAAAGTACTGGATACACGCATTTCACGCTCGAGCGTTACTTTCCCCGCTCGAGCGGGATGCATGTACTCAGAGTGTACGCTCGAGCGTGAAATTTTACGCTCGAGCGTGGGTCCAAAATCTGGAATTTCTAGATTGAACCTCTAAGCTCAAACTCAACATTTAAAGCATCAAATTCGATTCTTTTGGGCCAATTTTCTGGAAAACACTTTAAAACTCATAATATGACATCTTTCAAAGATCAATTTGCAAAATCAAAGCCCAAAGGTAGTTCAATTAAACACAAATCCAAACAAAACTTCATGAACATAATGTATATGTAACATGCAAGTGTTCAATTGAAATCAAAGCTTCAAATACTTGGTCAAATGAGTCAATTCACTCAAAAACATGATGAATTCATGGACCATAGCTAGAATATAGACATGTATGTGAGGATTTCCATGAAAACAACCTCAAAATTCAAGAATGTAAACGTGCATGCATGGATTAAGCCTCAATTCAACTCTTACAAATTAATTCTTGACTTAGATCACTAATGACTCATGAACCATGCAAGAACCAACTTGAATTCATAAACTAAAGGATAAATATCCTACCTTAGGTCCTCAATTTCAAGTCTAGACGCTCAAATATACAATGAATTCTTTAAATCTTCTAAGTCTCCAAGCCAAATTCTTGATGAGCTAAGTTTTCTCCTACTCTCCCTCTCTCTCTCACACGGCTATGGCCTCAAAAGAGTGATGAAGAGTGATGCCAACACATGTAAATCAAGACTAAACAATTGGTCTAGCTGTCACGACCCAAACCCGCCCCTATGGGTTTAGCACCGTAACCGGCTAGTAATCCGTGATTACCGAAGGCCTGCTTAACAGTAACAACAGTAATATAGAGTACAGGGGCTGGCGGAAGTCAAAACAGTAATAAAAGATGTCCAATGAGCTGTGACAGTCTGTATGCAAAAAGACTTCTCATAACATATTCACATACGAAACAAGGCGGTATGTACATATATCATATACAGGCATTCAGGTTAGGGACCAAATCCCTACCATAACAGTACAGTACAAGTCTCATACAGTCTATACAAAATAGAAACAGAAAGGGGGAATCTAAAACACCCCAAAGCAGCCTTGGCTTGGCAACACTTGGAACCTCACAGTGAGGTATAATGGTTGGCTTGACAAAACAAGAGCTAACCTGACGCTCCTAGCTTCGGTCTGGTGCTTGGACACCTACATATATATGTAAACAGTGAGCCAAAGCCTAGTGAATAACAACTGTATAAAGAGGTTAAGAATGAATGTCCTTTCAGTATTTAAACAGTCATATCAGTCATTTAGAAACCATAGCAGTTATATGTGGTATATCCAATAGTAAACGGTACAGTAGGTCTTAACAGACCGAACAGTCAGTTGATGGCCATCATATCAGTAAACAGTAGTGGTTCCAACATGGGAACCGGCAGAGATCTCTGTGACAGTAGCAGTACAGTAACAGTAAGTTGCTATGGATACCATGAATACAGTTCATCAATAGGACATCATTCATTTAGTAAGAAATATCATTTCAGAAAGCAGTACAGTAGATCAGTCAGAAAATATTCATGATTAAACATATCTTTACAACAATGTTACTCACAGAGTCGGATGCCAACCCTACACAGTTACAGGATGAATTGGGAAACAATAACTTAGTTCCTATCTTGACTCGGTGTGGTTCTATAGCATTATCCTCATTAAGATGCCTTAACTAGGCCTAGGAATGCCTAGGATGAAATGAGGATACAAAGATACACTTTAAAACACTTTTCAAATTTTTGCTGAAATAGGGGTCCCGCTCGAGCGTGGCTTTCTCCGCTCGAGCGGACATGCAGACAAAAGAGCTACGCTCGAGCGTGACTTTCCTCGCTCAAGCGGACTGCAAAAGTACTGGATGCATGAAATTCACGCTCGACGGGCGCTCGACCCCCGCTCGAGTGTGAGACACAAGTCCTCGCTCGAGCGTGCATTTCCTCGCTCGAGCGGACTGTAAACACATGCAAAGTACTGGATACACGCATTTCACGCTCGAGCGTTACTTTCCCCAATCGAGCGGACTGCATGAACTCAGAGTGTACGCTCGAGCGTGGAGTTCCCTGCTCGAGCGTAGATCCAAAATCTAGAATTTCCAGATTTGTCTCCAAGCATGAAACTCAACATTTAAAGCATCAAATTCGATCCTTTTGGGCTAATTTTCTAGAAAACACTTTAAAACTCATAATGTGACATGTTTCAAAGATCAATTTGCAAAATCAAAGCCCAAAGGTAGTTCAATTGAACCCATTTCCAAACAAAACTTCAAGAACATGATGTACATGCAACATGCATGAATTTAATCAACCTCAAAGCTTCTAATACAAGAACAAATGAGTCAATCCTTCCAAAAACATGCTGAATTCATGAATTATAATCAAGATATGGACATGCATGTAGCAATTTCCATGAAAACAACCTCAAAATGCTAGAACATGTACATGCATGCATGATTTAAGCTTCAATTCGACATTTTGAACTAATTCTAGTCTCTAATCACCAAACTTCCATGAAACATACAAGATACAACTTAAATACAAGTTCAAGAAGATGATTCTCCTACCATAGGTCCTCAATTTCAAGAATGGAAGCTCAGTTATGCAATCTCTCTTCAATTTCTTCTAGTTCCCAAGCTAAATTTGATGAACTCAAGTTTTCTCCTAACTCTCCCTCTTTCTAGTCGGTTTTGTCTAAGAAGATGGAGAATGATGCAACAAAATGATACAAATTCAAGTCTCCAGAGGTCTCATGAAGTGGCCCACTAATGTGGTAAAAAGGTAAATAATGCAACTAATGTAATTTAACATTATTTAATCTAATTTAATCATTCCAAATCAATTTCAAATTAAATCTACCGTAAAATCATATAAATTCTAATTAGCATAAAACACTAATCAATTTCAGATTCGGCCGCCGATAAGGCCTTCAATTTGCAGTTTAAAACATAAAACATGAACAGATCATTTAGCAGTCAAACAGATAGATTTGCATTTAAACTAATACACTCAATCAATCAGTTCAGAATTTCAGTCAGATTGGTTACTTAACATGCTTAACCACAGTTTAGCAGTAATCAGTGGTATTATCAGTAAACAGTGGTGAGGGTTGTCACACTAGCAAAGTCCACTTAATGGCATTTTGGTAAATAAGCCATCTAATGTAATTTAACATTATTTAATATAATTTAATCATTCCAAATCAACTTGTAATTAAATTTCCCATAAAATCACATAAATTCTAATTAACATATAACACTAATCAATTTCAGATTCGACCGCCGGTAAGGCCTTCAATTTGCAGTTCAAAACTTGAAACATGAACAGATAAATCAATGGCAAACAGATAGAAACGCACTAAAACAACATACACACACAATTAGTTCAGAATTTCAGTCTAACCAGTTACTTATCATGTTCAGTCACAGTTTAGCAGTAATCAGAGGTGAGGGTTGTCACATATATGTAATGACAAAGCCAAACATTGGCAGTGACAATAGTAGTTAGAAATAATTTAAAACAAAGTGAATTGGATGACGTGCTTTGATGGATTGTTAACCAATGATGGGTTGACACATCACCACAAGCATGTAGTGTGTTAGGATTGGGGTTTTGAGAGAGTTCAAATCCTCTCCTTATACCTTCTCCTTGAGTTCCTACTTGGGATGGTATAGATGCATCCAAACAGATCTGGTAATCCAAATCTGTCTAAAAAAAAAAAAAATTTCAAAATGAAAATTTCCTGTGCAGAGGCTATACACACAAGTCATACACATTTGACCTCACTCTCACTCAGCCTCACCCTCACCCTTATGAACCTATTTCTCCACCAAACCCAGCCTCACTAGCGACTCTCGACGACGGCAACCCATGCTTGAAATCGAAGGTGGATTGATTCTCTCTGCTTCGCAAAACAGAGCCCTCTCTTCTTCTCTACCTCACCGAACCCATCGCACTGGCGACCCTTTCAACGACCATAAATTTGATTGTTTCTTCCTTAAGGTTGCTAAAAATGTTGTTGAAATGTTGTTCAAACTCTTGTTGTCCATCTATTGCTCAAACTGCTGCTAAAACAGTTACTGTCCATCTGTTGTTGAAAAGTTGTTCAAATTGTTGTTGAAAAAGTTGATGTTCTTGTTTTTTTATGTTGCTAAAATTGTTGTGTGAACATTTACTGCATTAAATTTTGTATTGATCTGGCACAAAAAAAATTATACAAGTTGAAGCTCAAAGTGTAGAAGTTTATGACTTTGGTGTGATATGTATGAATTATTTTTTAGATTGAATTTGGTGTGAATAGAAACTTGAATAGATTGAGGTAAAATTGAGAGGCACAATTACAGCAAAAGGCAGCCAGTGGCTCTTTTATAGTAGCAATAAATTGAATAGCACCAATGTTCTCAAAATGTATGTTCTCTTTTGTGTTAAATTCGTGAACTCCACAATAGTACATGATTTTGTGCTTTAGCTTTGTGAGAATTAGAATAATATTAACTCAAAAAGAAGAATACCTCCTGCCATGATGTTCAAGTCTTTGAATCTTGTTCTTGAATGGTCAAATCTTAAATGTATAAACAAAACCCACTCACTGAATACTTTTACAGAACCATATGGGAAAAGTAGAAGGAACAGAGTTTCAAGCCTATTCTACTCTCAAAACAATGTCTGTGTTTGATGGCTATCACAGGCATATATATAGATAGGCTTGGACCCATATCCAAGTGTAACTCCTTATAACTTCCCACCATCAGGGAAGTTGTAAGATCCCATGAAACCATCATATGGAATAGTGAACAGACGTCAGTTACCCATTAACCATTAAACTAATTAAATATAATATATATATATAATATAAATAAATAAATAAAACAAACATGTGGCATATGGGCCATTTTATGGATATTCTTACATCCTCTCACTTGGCACATATAATACACGTTGTCGACTGTCGGGTAACCAACAAACTGATTATGGCCATTAAAGACAAAATAACCAAACCTTAGAGTTATAATACACAAATCATGGCGGTTATACTCTATCAATTAAGTATTTCCTTCCATGTATTACATTGAATCACACTCTCAACTTTATGTGGTGTCATTCTTTATGAATAACTTATAAATAGTCCCAATGGACTGCATAGCATCACAAATACTGTAGGTGCACAAAATGATGCTTTTCACTAATAATAATCAAAATGTCATGACATGACAAAACAAAATAAAACAACAACTAGAAAAATTATTGAGCTAACCAATCAGTCCCATGCCCTCAACGTGTTTTGAAAACACCTTTACAGAAAGACCTTTGGTCATGGGATCTGCAACCATCATATCAGTACTAATATGCTCAATGCTGACTTCTTGCTTCTTAACACGGCCTCGAACAACAAGATACTTTATGTCAATATGCTTGCTTCGGCTACCACTTTTGTTGTTGTTAGAGAAGAAAACTGCAGCCGAATTATCACGGTAAACCTTTAATGGCCTAGAAATTGAATCCACAATTCGAAACCCTGTGATAAAATTCCTTAACCAAATAGCCTGTGAGGATGCTTCAAAGCATGCTATAAACTCTGCTTCCATTGTTGATGATGCAATTATCGTCTCTTTAGCGCTCTTCCATGAAACAGCACCGCCTGCTAGTAGATAGACATATCCTAAAGTGGATTTTCTGGAATCTTGACAACCCGCAAAATCCGAGTATGAATATCCAACCACCTCAAGATAGTCAACATGCTTGTAAGTAAGCATGTAGTCCTTAGTTCCCTTTAAGTATCTCATGATTTTCTTTGTAGCCTTCCAATATTCCATTCCTGGATTACTTTGGTATCTTCCAAGCATCCCAACTACAAATGCAATGTCAGGTTGTGTACAAACCAGAGCATGCATTAAACTGCCCACGGCAGACGCAGGGAATGCTAACCATTTGTTCATTTTCCAAATCATTTTTCGGACATTGATTTAAATTGAATTTGTCACCCTTTAAAATGGGCGCTGCATTAGGAGTGCAATCACTCATCTTGAATTTCTCCAAAACTCTTTCAATGTAAGTTTTATGAGATAGTCCTAATGTCCTTTTGGACCTATCTCTATGAATCTCTATGCCAATGACATAAGAAGCTTCACCCATATCCTTCATTTCAAAATTTTGGGAAAGAAATTGTTTAGTATCATGCAACAATCCAAAATCATTAGATGCAAGTAAAATGTCATCCACATATAGAACTAGAAAAATGTATTTGCTCCCACTAACCTTAAGGTATATACAGTTGTCTACAACATTCTCCGTAAAACCACATGAAGTAATAACATTGTGGAACTTTAAATACCACTGTCGGAAAGCTTGTTTTAGTCCATATATGGATTTCTTGAGCTTGCAAACTAAGTGACTATCTTTATCAGAACAAAAACCTTTAGGTTGGTTCATGTATACTTCTTCCTCAAGATCCCCATTTAAAAATGTCGTTTTCACATCCATTGGATGTAGCTATAAATCAAAATGAGCTACTAATGCCATGATAATTCGAAATGAATCATTCTTAGAAACTGGAGAAAATATATTATGATAATCGATGCCTTCTCTTTGAGTAAAACCCTTGGCTACAAGTCTGGCCTTATATCGTTCGACATTACCATTTGAGTCTTTCTTGGTCTTATAGACCCATTTACAACCAACAGCTGTAACTCCTTTAGGCAACTCGACAATTTCCCAAACTTGATTCTTAGCCATAGATTCCAACTCTTCCTTCATGGCATCATACCATAATTTAGAATCATCCCTATTCATGGCATTGGAAAATGAAATATGATCATCTTTAGGTCCAATGTCAAAATCAGACTCCATAGAGTATACAAAATAATCACCAGAAATTGCTGACTTTCTAGCTCGTGAGGATCTCCTTAATTCTGTAATCTCAATTGGGACTTGAGCTACAGGCTCTATGTTGACTTGTTCCTCTTGTGGTGGAAGTTCTTGAATTTGTTAATTTTCAAGACTATGGGGTTAATTATCTTGAAAGACAACTGATTCACTTATATTTATGGGTGTTGTATACGGATCCCGTGATTCCTTCCACTCTATCTTTCGAGGGTAACTCCCACTAGGGTCAACTTCCTTAATAAACTTAGCATTTCTGGCTTCAACAATTCTAAGTGAATTTGAAGGACAATAAAATCTGTAACCCTTGGAGTTTTCCGCATAGCCTATGAAAAAACCACTAACTGTTCTGGGGTCCAATTTCTTTAAATGTGGGTTATGCACCCTCACTTCAACTGGACAACCCCAAACGTGTAAGTGTCTTAAATTTGGCTTCCATCCTTTCCATAACTCAACCAGTGTTTTGGAAACAACCTTGGATGGAACCCTGTTTAAGATATACACAGCGGTTTTCAAAGCTTCACTCCATAAATTTATAGACACATTAGAATACCTAAGCATGCTCCTTACCATGTCCATAAGTGTTCGGTTCCTTCTTTTAGCAACACATTTTGTTGTGGCATGCCAGGCATTGAATATTGTGCAATAATGCCTTCTTCCTTAAGGAATTTAGCAAATGGACCTGGTAATTGTCCAAATTCTGTGTACCTCCCATAATATTCTCCACCCCTGTCTGACCTCACAATTTTAATTTTCTTTTCTGTTTGTTTCTCTACCTCTGCTTTATAAACTTTAAAGGCATCAAGTGCCTCGGCCTTATCAAACAAGAGGTAGAGATACATGTATCGTGTGAAGTCATCAATAAATGAGATAAAATATCTCTGACCATTCAGACAAGGTGGAGTAAATGGTCCACAAATACCAGTGTGTATGATTCCAAGAATTTCCTCACTCCTTTTGGCACCTTTACTGGTCTTGTTGGTCTGCTTTCCCTTTATGCAGTCCATACAAATACCAAATTTGGTAAAATCAAGAGTCGGAAGGACTTCATCATTAACCAACCTCTTTATTCTCTCAATGGAGATATGTCCCAATCTCCTATACCAAAGAATAGAGGAGGACTCATCAATAATATTACGCTTAATGCCAATATCACCATGCAAGGTTAAAATATTTTGTTCAAAAACAGGATCCAGATTTAATTTGTACAAACCATTAATTAAAATACCAAATCCTACAGAAACAGAGTCTTTAAACAAACTAAAATTTGCACCAACAAACTGAAATTCAAATCCAAATGGTACTAGTCTAGAAACAGAAATTAAGTTTTTTTTGAAAAAGATGGAATGTAAAATGCGTTTTCAAGATCCAAAACAAAGCCATTTTTTAAAACAAGTCTGAAAGTTCCAACAGCTTCGACGTGCGAACGCATCCCATTGCCTGAATAGATGCCTTGTTCACTTCCCGTTGGTTTCCTTAGGTTGAGGAAGCCCTGCATGGTATTAGCAATGTGAATTGTAGAACCCGAATCAATCAACAAATCATATTGATGAGTATTAACAAAATTAGATTCATAACACACAAGAGATATGAGATTACCTTTCTTCTCAAGCCATTTCTTATACTTGGGGTAGTCTTTCTTCATGTGACTCTTTTTCTTGCAGAAGAAGCATGCATCCTTATTGCCATGATTTTTAAATGGCACTTTACCAAGCTTCTTCTATTTCTTATCACCTTTGCCCTTTTTCCATTGCCCTCATTTATGTGTTGTTAAATGAGCACTTTCCACTTATCTATGCTTCAATCTCTCCTCCTCTTGAACACACATGGTCAAAAGTTCATTGATAGACCATTTTTCTTTCTGTGTGTTGTAAGAAATTTGGAATGCTCCATATTCCACAGGAAGAGAATTGAGTATGAAATTGACAAGGAATAACTCAAAAATCTCAATCTCTAAGAACTTAAGATGAGCTGCAATGTCCCTCATTTCCATAATGTGCTCACGCACACTCCTAGAATTGTTATGCTTCATTCCTGATAGTTTGTTCATTAAGGTGCTTGCCAATGCTTTGTCAGAACTAACAAATTGTTCTTCAATAGCCCTCATGTAGTTCTTGACCTTATTAGATGGTGGGATTGAGCTCCTAATGCTCTGGTTGATATGTGACTTTATGAGCATTAGGCTTAAGCGATTAGATTGCTCCCACTTATCATAAGAACTCTTTTCTGCAGCGGAACTCTCGACCGTGGGTTCAGGAGGTTCATCCACACAGAGTGCTAGATCGAGGTCCATGCACCCTAATGTTAGAAGGATTTTGTCCTTCTAGTCCGAAAAATTATCACCGTTCAAGAATGGAATACGAGAAGGCTCATTAGACAGTACAGAGGTAGAAATCACTGCAATTACCAAGAACATTATTAATGCTTTGAAACAATAACTATAGTTTGAATCAATCAATGTCAAATTCAGTAACAAATCTAAACCTTCCTGTGGGTAGAGGTCACTAAACTGTATTAGATTTGCTATTACTTTATAATAAGACTAATGGGTCCCAAAATATTTAAGGAAAATAAAACTCATACCTGTGGGTTTAGAGTGTTCAATACCTTTAATACCCAATCAATTATCTTATTTCAATTAAATTTCATAAATAATTAGTTTCTTGTAGGACCAAGAAATTATTTATAAAACATAATTGTAATGTAAAAATGCCAAATTAATTTTTAACTTTATGTGATCAAAATATTGAGGATCACATCTTTATGTCTTAAGATGCTGTGACTACTCTTAAAACAGAATAAAATTTTTAAATATGACATAATTTATTAATGTGAGCAAATCCTTATAGTCACAACAAATACATAATCTTTTAATGCACATAATGTATAATACATACAATCAGAGTAATATCACATGAAAAATCCCAAAACCAAACACATGTAATTCAACCTTATACTAGATTTTGCTTAAAAATTAGACCAAAATAAATTCCATAAGTCCAACACATAGTGTATTCATGCTCTTATTTCACATGAATTTTCAATGCATAAATAATTACCTTAATGCATGTAATATAATATTATATTATTTTAGATAACATGCCAATGAATCTCAAAAATTATAAAAACTAAAAGAATATGCTATAATTCACTGTATGAAATTCAATTGAATTTGCTTACTATTTAAACATGCAACTATAATAAACAAAATATCCTTAACAGCATGTTAAAATTTCTTTATGAAAATTCTAGAAATAAATTTAAGTCTTTCATGCCTTTTAAAATAAACCAAATAAAACATGATAATTTCTAGAATTTATACAAAATAAGAGGACGCAGTTTTTATTTTTATTTTTTAATGTTTGTCAATAAATAAAAACCAATACTTAATGGCATACAATAATTTTCCAAGATGAAATAGATTCACAACAGGAGTAATTTTAGATGCAAATACTACAATCACATAACAGAATGAATTCTACTAATCCCTCTAAGTAATTCATCATGCAATAATTCATCTTTGATAGACATCAAATTAATATTTTAATCCATCAAGTTTCATATATATATATATATATATATTAAGATGAATCAAACAATGAATATTTATTCTAATAATTCAAACTTTAAATAATGTTAAATTATATGACATAATCACAAGTCATGTATAATGATGGCACCATGTTAACTGAAACTTCACTATTAAGTATTAGACTATCAATTTTATATTCAAAAGTATGATGGCCTGTAAGTTCCAAAACCTCATTGACAGAAGAAAATAAACAAAAGGCTAAAAGCATAGACGTGGTGTACTCAGACTGATCAAAATATTAGGAAGCGTAAATAAAAATAATATATTATAGCCAACAAAACAAATCGAACACACGAAGAAAATTATCACGTCAAAATCATAACGGAACAGAGGCCCAACAAGTGTATAAAACAGAACGCAACAAGATTTGGTCTCCATGACATACAATAACGCCAAACAATAAGGACAGAAGGTGGCTTTGATACCAATTGTGAGAATTAAAATAATATTAATTCAGAAAGAAGAATACCTCTTGTCATGATGTTCATGTCTTTGAATCTTGTTCTTGAACGGTCAAATCTTAAATGTATAAACAAAACTCACTCACTGAATACTTTTACAGAACCATATGGGAAAAGTGAAAGGAATAGTGTTTGATGGCTATCATAGGCATATATATAGATAG
Source organism: Camellia granthamiana (assembly GCA_036172215.1). NCBI lineage: Eukaryota > Viridiplantae > Streptophyta > Magnoliopsida > Ericales > Theaceae > Camellia > Camellia granthamiana. Next base: position 81,281,575 of record CM069903.1, read on the forward strand.
GCTTAGACCCATATCTAAGTGTAACTCCTTATAATTTCCCACCATTAAGGAAGTTGTAAGGTTCCATGAAACCATCATATGAGATAATGAACAAACGTCAGTCACCCATTAACCATTAAACTAATTAAATATATATATATACATATAATATAAATAAATAAATAAATAAAACAAACATGTGGCATATGGGCCACTTTATGGATATTCTTACAAGCTTTTCGCAAGCAACTTGCAAGTATGATCGTATGGCTTCAATGTTCAAATGTGAGTAACAATGGTCCATAAAAAAGAGTCTTTAGTGTGAAACACCAATATGCATCAAAGTTAATATTTTGGCTACCCAAGTAATTCAATTTGAATGAACATTTTGCCATCCATTGCCTTACAGTTCCATTGCCTTACAGTACCAACCCAATGGCAACCCTTTACCAACCCATTTCATACCCATTTCAAACAAAGCAATTCAAAACCATCCTTTACCAACCCTTTTAATATAAACATTGGAATGATAATATACACTTCAGCATGCATATCATACAATTCAAAATGGTGAGCTGTTCGCGAAGCAAAGAAAATGAGGGCTGGAGCAGTGGGTTTCAGGAGTGGGTCACCATCGTCGGGAGTGGGTTGTCGTTGAGTGGGTCGCCGGTGAGGCTGGGTTCGGTGGAGGAGAAGATCGTGAGGGTGAGGGTGACGGTAAGGGTGAGGGTGAGTGAGAGTGACGGAAATTTTCATTTGAATGAAAGTGAGGGAAATTTTCAATTTGTTTTAATTTTTTTTTTGGGCAGATCTGGATCGCCAGATCTGTTTGGGTGCATCTGGACCGTCCCGAGTAGGAACTCAAAGAGAGGGTATAAGGAGAGGATCTAAACTCGTTTTGAGAACCCAAGGGTCACATCAACCATGCTAATTCGTCAGATATCGTATAAAATCTTCTCTTGATTTAAGAAGTGGTTAACGGAACGTATTTTTTTTAGTAAAATCCATGGCACGACATCGGACTGAGGTGCCAAGTGGTGATATAGTATGGCCGATGTCCTAGAGTGGGCCAGACCACAGCCAAGTTGTAATTACAATTAAGTTTTGGTAGATATATAATCTTAAGTTGGGTAAGATTGAGACACGTTAAGGAGGTTTATTCCAACTCAACTAAGGGAGGAATCCTGTATAAAGTATACTTCCTTGACAAGTAGAGTTCAACGAGAAGGAGGATTCCTAAGAGGCGGTAGGACACACTATAAAGGTTTGCACCCTCATGAGTATAAATACGCAAAATTTGGACGAGGATTGCATGCTGTGAGGCCCATGGGGCCTTGTCCTAGGCCGATGTCGTTAACGCTATGTTTGGTTGGGGGATTTGATTAGGGATTTGGAAAAGGAAAAGGAAAAGTTAGGTGAAATGTCACCTAGTTTCACACAATTTTTCCCTTTTTCTTTTCAAATCCCTCCCCAAATCCCTCCCCAAATCCCCCAACCAAACACAGCATAAGGGTTCGTTTGGGAAGTGGGTTGGCTTTTTGGCTATTTTAGTCTAGGGCTAAAAAACCTCGTTTGAGAAGGGCTTTTTGGCTTTTTGACTTTTTTGACTTTTTGTAAAAGAAAGAATGTAATGATTATGGGTTGGATGTGATATTTTGTCTTATTAGGCTAAAAAGCTTATTTTGTCTTTTGTAGAGTTTGTTGAGTAGATAATTCATGAAAAAATTTAGATTAATTGAACATCTATAACCTCAAAATAAGACCACATTTGTTTTAAAAAAAATAAATGATAACATAATTTTGATAATTTATTTTAAAACAGTTAGGACTTGATCATAGGATTATACATGTCCTTTTAATTTTATTTTTTTCATGGATAATATGTTCGATAAACTTTATAATACAAATAATTTGAATAACCAAAATAGGCTTGGAACACATCTCCATAAGGCTACATGGCACCGTGTTATGCCTTATAAGCACATCACACACCCCTTATTCGCATAATTTGTGCATTCGAATTTATATACGCATAATTTGTGCATTCTAGTTTATTTTGAGCACTAAGTATTTGTGAGTGATTGATGATTCAGTATTGGAGTATCCTCCATCAACCAAGACAGGCACTAATCTCAGTCTTGATGGTGTATACCTCGGTTGATTTATCTGAAGGTGCCAACTTCATTCCTTGATATTCAAATTGGGGTAATCTTCTTAGATTAGGTTGATTAATTGTGTGATCAAATTTTATCCGAGACATTACTGCAAGTAAATTTTGTAGAACTAGCACTGTCTCTTGTTGTGATTCATATTTTGTTATTCTTCAAAAATATAATATCAAATTCTTGATTTCTTGGTTCCAATTTCAAAAGTATTTTAGTTTGTCTTTGTTTGTGCACGCGCAAATAAAAGATTACAAAGATTGGATTTACATCAAACTAATTATCCAGAAGGTCTACATTTTGAAAGTGATTTTATAAAACTTAATCCAAAGTCATAATTAGTGGATGTTTAAGAAATATTCTTCTAATCGAGCCAACATAGAAACTGTTATTGATAGAGCTATACAATGGTTGATTTACAGAAAATGTTTTGACTCTTAGGATATATATATATATTAATTTAATCCATAATAATGTGATATGATAGGTGTCAACTTTTGATTTGTTACGCATTCAATCATATAAGATGTGACACTATCTTGACACATCAATGTGGGTGAATTCAAGAGTTTAAATTGTGGGTCTCTAACATTTCTCCTTACTTTACTCAATTAAGCTTTATTAATTAAAAAATGGTTGGGTTTTGAATTTGAGAGAATTTGAGGGGCTCGTGAGACCTGGGTCAATTTTGATTACTTGAATTGTTCATTTTGTAAGACCCTCTATTTATATCATCTATAAAAAAATTAGTTCGATCCGATAATCGTAATATTTTCATTTTATTATGTTTGTCTCCAAAAAATAGATATTTTATCTTTAAAAATATACTTATAATACACTTTTTAACATTATAACTTTTATTTTTGAGATAATTTTAAAAAGGTTTGGATTCTCTCAAGTTGACCATCTCAATTGAAAAGAGTGTTTGGACTTAGTGGACCCATTTTGGGGCCGGCCTTAATGATCCGAACTGTTTATTTTTAATATTTGTTGAGTAGAATATTAATGTAAAAAAAAATTAAAGTAAATTACAAATCTACCTCCTGAGATTTGCTTAAAATACGAATTTGTCCTATGTGATTTCAAAAATTACAAATATCCTTGTATTAGAATATTTTATTTAACAAAATTAACTGAAAAAATAAAATTCCTAATTGTATAAAATAATAAAATTATTTGAATTATTAATTGAAATAAATTTATGACATCATTAAAAATTATTAATTAACTTAATAATTTATTAATAAAATGGTCCATCTATTTAGAACTAAAAGGGACAATTTGTATTTTAAGCAAATCTTAGGGAGTGTGTTTGTTATTTACCCAAAAAAATAAGATGATCGGATATCGATATCTATATATTTGAATCTTATTTGTATAACAAAAAATTGATTGATACTCTTAAAATTATAAGTATTATTCATTTGTGTAAAACAAATGTGATTCAAATACATAATTTTCGATATCCAATTATGTTAATTTTTTACATGAATACTATACTAAATAAGTTTTTAAAATGGGTCATTTTTTTAATAAACCCTCTTTCTAAGTGTTTTATTTCATCTAATCCATATTTTTTTTTTTTGAGTATTCTATTAAGTCCTAATGTAATATGACCAAATTATCATTTCTAATCTTTTGCACATGTTTTTATTTTGAAACTAATAAATAACAATGGTCTCTCATTTCATAGAGAAAATCTCTCCCTTATTCTAAAAAGAAAATCTTTTCCTTATTTCATGGAGAAAATCTCTTCCTTATTCCATGGGGAAAATCTCTCCTGTATTCCCTGGAAAAAAAATATCAAATTATGAACTTTGAACCTTTTTATAATTTGAAAATTTTAAAAATAACGCAATAAAAAATCTGAATGAAAATCAAAATACAATGTGAATGTTCACAGTAAATAACAAATATACAACTAACTTTTGAAAAAACAAAACACATACTAAAGTACAATGTGAATATTCACACTAAACAAAAAACATACAATTAATTTTCGAAAAAATAAAATTCATACCAAAATACAATGTGAATATTTACAATTTATAATTAACATACAACTAGCCTTAAAAAAAAATACCTGTAAACATATTCACAGCAACATGAAAACATAAAACAAAATTAATAAAAAGTAAAAATTGACTATTTTAATTGTTCAATGGTAACAAAAATAATTGTTCAACTAACAAGTATAGTAACAAAAACAAACATACAATTAACTTTTAAAAAAATAAAACTTATATTAAAATACAATGTGAATGTTCACAATTTACAATTAATATACAACTAGTTTTAAAAAAAATAAACTCATACAAATGTGAACATTCATACTGCAACGTGAAAACATAAAAAATAAACTAAAATTAAAAGAAGTGAAAATCGACTATTTTGATTATTCAATGGTAATAAAAATAATTGTTCAACCAACTAGCATAGTAAAAAAAATAACAAAATACAACTAACTTTCGAAAAAATTTCAAAAAAAAAAAAAAAAACTCATACTAAAATACAATGTGAATGTCCACAATTTACAATTAACATACAATTAACCTCAGAAAAACTAAATTCGTACCAATGTAAACATTCACACTGCAAGATGAAACAAAATTGAAAGGAAAAAAAAGACTATTTTAATTGTTTAATGGTAACAAAAAATGATTGTTCAAACAACAAGTATAGTAGCAAATAACTAATGATATGTGAACATTTACATCCTACAAAATATATAATTATGTCTATATCTATATTCCAACACTTATTTATCAGACTTTCAAATAATGTGAAATGTGAATATTTATACTTATTGACAAAAAAAATATAAAAAATGGTAGCAATAGAATTAGAAATTAAAAAAAAAACTCAATCACTCTAAAAAAAAAAAAAAAAAAAAAAAAAAATCACCTACATCCTCATCTTTAACATTAACAATCTATACAATTTCACCATTCCACCAATCCAAATCAAACCAAATCCACCTTTGAAGAATATGTTTGTAACAAAATTGACTAGATATAAACGCAGTTTTGATTTACAACAATGGAGAAATATCGAGTTTTGAGCACAGAGTAATAATGAACAAACACAGAATTTCGAATACAAAGTGACAATAAAGGAACATAAAGTTTTACCGCAATAATGGAGGAATATGATATTATTTCACCACCATATATAAACTAGAGTTTCTAAACTCTACTAAATAGAGAGTTTCGAAACTCTAACACAATGAAATAATACTACAAATGTGAATGAAACTGATTAAAAAGAAAAACGTGAATAATGGTAAGTACCAAAATAGAGATGGTAACAAAAAGGAAAGGTGCATATCCTTTTTCTATATAATATATATCAACAATAGACATAAGGGTATAATAGTCCAACAAATAATATAAATCAAGAAAAAATGATCTTATGAAATAAAAATATAAATACATGAAACTAATTAGATTATAATTTTTCTTGGTGAACTTATTGAGTTAGAACACTTCAAATGAGATATATCAAAAAAAAAAAAAAAAACTCTTTAAAAATTAAATAATTCAAATTATTGAGATAAAATTAAAAATGGATTCATTAAATTCAAATGGTTAGATTGATATGTTTTCCGACCACAGACATTCTAGAAATGAGACATGAGGGAACAGCAGGAGGTCGTCGCCAACCACATCTCCTGTACTCTCCAATCAAAACTTTTGAAAGTTTCTCTCTCTTAATTGTCTTTTTAGGGAGAGGTAGAGGAAAGTTGGACTCTCTCTCTTTATTCTCTTTTGGACAAATTACAAATATTTTCTGAAATTTATTTAAAATATAATTTGTTATCTATAATTTTAAAAATTATATTATATCTTTTAAAATTTTTAATTTCATAACAAATGATCCCTTTATTAATAAATTATCAAATTAATTAACAATTTTTAATAATATTAGAAATATATTTCAATTAATAATTCAAGTAATTTTATCATTGAGCAATTTAAAATTTAATTTTGTAGTTAATTCAATTAAATAAAGAATTCTAATAAAGGAATATTTATAATCTTTTAAATCACAAAAAATAATCTATATTTTCAAAAGATATATTTATAATTTATCCTTCTTTTTTTAGGGAGGGAGATGAAAATTTGACTACATTAGAGAGGGGAAAATTTGATTATATCTTGATGACGATGCCCAGTTCAATTTTTTGCAGCACCTTTTTGCTAGTATTTGGTACTTCTGAAAGTCATAAAAGTACTGAAAAAATAAAAAAAGCGAATTTGAAATGAACTTTAAAAGTTTTCGTTTGGTATTAACTTTTTTAATTGAGTTTTTTGTGTTGATGTATTTTTAACTTGGTTTTTTTAGTCTCGTTTGGTTTTATTTTATTTTATTTTTTTGATTTTTGTAAGAGAAAAAATATAATAATTATGATTCAGATGTGACATTTTGTCTTATTAATTTATGTAGACAATTTTGTAGTTTTGTTCTTTTTTAACCAAAAAGCAAAAACCAAACGAACCTTTAAAAATATATTTAAAAATTTTATTTTTTTAATTAATTCAGTTAAATAAAAAATTTTAATAAAAAAATATTTATAATTTTTCAAATCATAAAGAATAATTTGTATTTTAAATAAATCTCAAAAAAATATATTTGTAATTTATCCCTCTCGTTTTTAGGGAGGTAGAGGAAAATTTGACTATATTAGTCGGGGTGATGATTGAGACCCCCTCCAATCACCACCCCCACCACCCTCCCCACAGACACGTGGCAGGTGGTGATTGGAGGAGAAGGAATAAAAAAAAAAAAAAAAAAAAAAAAAAAAAATAGTCAATCAAGTAAAAAGGGGGTCAAGGGGGTGAGAAAAAAAGGAGCCCCAAGTCACTATTCATATTAGTCAGAGGAAAGTTTGATTACATCTTGATGAAGATGGCCCAGTTCAATTTTTTGCACTACCTTTCTGCTAGTATTTGGTACTTCTGAAAGTCATAAAATTAATGAAAAAATAAAAAAGCGAATTTGAAATGAACTTTAAAAATGTTTTTTTAGGGTAATTTTAGAAAGTAAGTTAAAAGTCACTTCCCAACTTTTAACCCACTTCCATCTCTCATAAAAAAGTAAAAAAAAAATCAAAAATAACTTTTAACCATCTTCTCAAAACAACCCTTAATATTGCAACGGACCCAACACCACATTTTAAATCTCTTCTATTGAAGGGGAAAAAAAAAATTAATTACATTTTTTTTAAAATTGAAAAGAATTACAGCAAGCTTCATGATTGTAATATAATTATATTATGCTCTTTAAGATTTTAATACATATAACACTACATTTTATTTTATCAATAATTTATTAATTATATATGTTAAATATAGTAATTACTTATTTTATCTATCATACATATCATACTATATTCATTACTATATTTAGGATTACAGCCGTGATTTATACACCCAGTGGGGGTCGACCCCCAGTGAGGTGGCGACCCCCTATTCGCTGAAAACATAAAAAAAAAAAATAAAAAAAAAACTGTTTTTTTTTGGACCAATCCCCCAGTGACACCTCACTGGGGGTCGACCCCCAGCTGGGGGTAGGAAGCTTTTTTGTTAGGATTATCATACTTAAGTTTCTCTCCTCCTATATAAAGGAGTCTTGTATATATTGTTACATAATTATTAAACACAATATTGAATTTACACGTAATATAATTTTTTTTTTCTTCTCTCTCTCTCTCTCTCTTGGATATTGTAATAAGGTATTAAAGCTATAGGTTAAGCTTTTGGCGTTCTTCGCTTTACCGGTGGGCGACAACCTTATCTTGGCCGCCAATTGGACCTTAACCTATTCCGCTGAAGTGATCGCTTCCTCTGTCCACTGATTTATTCTAACCCAAATATCTCTATTATATTTTGTTTTACTCGCAATCTTTTTGTTTTATTTTATTTTATTTTTTTGTGCGTTTCTGATCCACTCTGTCTTTCCCTCTTCTTTACTCTCAAATAAGTTTTTATCTTCAAACCTATTGAGTTTGAAGGAGTATCATACCTATATCATGGTAAACATAGTTATACACCATGCAAACCACTCAAGCTGCCCCCTTGACACACTACCTAAGTTGTCCCTTTGGAGCACTTCCTAAGTTGCCCCTTGATGCACTTCCTAAACCGCCTCTCGTGGCACACTCTCTAAAGTCTCCCCTTTGGCATACTCCTTAAGCTACCTCCCTTGGTGCACTCTTTAAACCGCCCCCTTGGCGCACTTTCTAAGTCGCCCCCTTGCCACATTTTATTCATTTCTAAGCTGTCCTTTGGTGTACATGGTTCCTTTCTGAGCTGCCCTCCTCTAGTGCACACGGTTCATCTGTTGCCATCATCGTTTAGCATGACGTCATAAGTTATGTATGTGTCACGTTTGGTGGTTCAACACTCGTTCTTCTTCTACAATAATCCGACACGACCATAACCTGTTTCTTGACATTAGCTTTGTTAGCTCCGCCTTATTCTTACAACAGTCTGACAGGACCATAAATGATTTCCCAGCATTAGCTCCGACCTCTGATCTATCTCAAGCGTCTCTGTGCTTCCATCAGAATTTTGTAATCTATTTGCTTTGGATCTATCCATGTTTTATTTTATTTTTAATTTTATTTCATATTTTAGTTTCTCTCTCCATACTCAAGTTGGTATCCTTGTTTGAGTTTGAGAAGCGATATTAATTATATATATTTTATCTATCATACATACCATATTATATTCATTATCATATTTAGGACTACCATACTTAAATTTCTCTCTTTCTATATAAATGAATCTTATATACATTGTTACATAATTATTCAACACAATATTAAATATACACATAATATAATATTCTTTCTCTCTCTCTCTCTTAGTATTGTAACAATATAGATGGAAAAATGAAATTATCATTTCTTTTACACTAAAATATATATTTCACTTTGTTTATCTGTGTGTCTTCTGACCATTTGTATTAGTTTCGGTTTATTTAAAAATTACTAAAAAAAATTAATATAATTATGTAAAAATTATAAAATTTATTATATTTACCTCGAACATCATGGAGGAGGGGAAAAAAATATATAGAGTATTGACCATCCACTTTGTCTATCACCACCATTCATTTTCTTTTGTTTCTTTTGACCAGTTCATTTTCTTTTGTTCCCTTCCCTGGTTTTGTTGTAGTCGAAAAACAAAGTCCACTCATATGTTACCACTTTTTTTTTTTTTTGAATAAACAACCACTATATTACCACCGAGCTGAGAAGAGTCTATCAGAACATCTAGAAAGAAACCATTGCCACAACAAATCACATCTAATTCATGGAACAAGTATTATGGGTAGGACTTATTTATTTATAAATTACTTTTTTTTTTATGTTTGTTTCCCTTTTTGATAATGATAAAATTTTGAGTTTTTCTAGATATATATTTTGTGTTTGTAAAATAATCATTTGATACTAGTAATAATTTTGAAAAATTTATCAAAGTTATAAATGATTAGGACATTTTTAACTTTTATTTATTTTTTAATTTATTTGTATGAGTTTATATTAAAATATAATGTAAAATGCATAAGTAGCTGAATTATATTTTTTAAAATATATTTTTATATTGATAATTTATCATTAAAAATTAAAATAAGACTAATCCATAAACCGGTTCATAACTTACCCTTAAATTTATATCGTTGTTGTTAAAAGGCCCTCTTTGTTTTCAAATATAAAAGAGAGGTTAGTTGGTTGTTTAGGAGCAATACTCCACAGTTATCTCCTAAAATTCTAATAAAATGTGTTGGATCTCATAGTTTTAACTAATAATATCAAGTTGAAGCACAATGTTGATTTGCTCCAAAACTGCCACATAATTTTTTGAGATGAATAGTGGGATTAGATTAGTAGTAATTCGTTTGGAAAGAACTTTTTTAACTTGACTTTTTAATTTTTTGACTAATTTTTATGGAAAGATGCGCAAAAAGTAATAAGAAAATAGAATTTTTGACTTTTTGGCATAAGTTATGAACTTTTTGATTTTTTTAGTAACTTTTTAATTTTTAAACTAAAACTATTACTTCCCAGACGAGGCCTTAACTTGACTAAATTAGTTTTGTTTGGAAATAACTTTTTGATTTTTTTGATTTTAAATTTTTTTTTGGTGAGAAAAAGTAAAATGATTATAATTTGAATATAACATTTAATCTTATTAATTTATTTAACTTATTTTATCCTTTTATATTTTTTTAATCCAACTCAAAATTCAAAATCAACTCACTTGCCACATGACAAGAACAACGTATACATACAAGATTGTCCGACAGTTGAGTTCCCTTCCCTTCCCTTCAGGTAAACCAAAAGCTATTCAAACCATTTGACCCAAAAGTTGGGGGACCTTAAAAATAGAAAGTGAAGAGTGAGAGAAGCCATTCAAGTTCCATAAATCAAAGGGCAAAATATCTCAAATTTCAAGTCATTGGTTTTGACTTTATGTCTGTCAATCCATTATTAATTAAGTCGTCATAGTAGATTTTGCTGAGATGGTTGGTCTTTGCCTGTGTCTTCTTCCCCAACCAACCAACCAATATTTGATTATTAGAAATTAAAAGTTGATTATAAAAAGAAAAAATTAAGAGCATTTACTTCTTAACTTTTAATTAATTAAAATATTTTTTTCAAATTATTCTGGGATTATTTGGGGTGATTTAAATAAGTGCATTTTTGACTTTTTATGAAAAGATATACAGAAAAGTAAAGAAGTGATATGACGCAAAAAAGATAAAAAGTGTGCTATTGTAGTTTATTCCAAACAAGCTCCTAATAAATTATAAGTAGAAGTTATACCAAATAATAAAATTGTTTTGTTATAGCTTTTAAAAAGTGATTATAATTTATTTTAATTTGAGAGTCTGTGTCAGACTATTTAGTGCACTTGTAACTTATTAAACAAAAATAACTAAAATAAGCTGATTATTTGAAAATTAGGTAAGGGGTGTTTTTAATTTATGTTTTCGAATTATAGCTTTTAGCTTTAAAAATGCTCTAACATTAAGGCCTTGTTTGGGAAGACTAAATAAGTGCACTTTTTGTCTTTTTTGACTAAAAAAGTGAGGTTGAAAATATGGATGTTTGGGTTAACTTTTTGACTTTTTATGGAAAAATGTGTAATAAAAAATTGTAAAAATTAGTTTTTAGAGGAAAATTTGAATTGGGAGTTGTGCAGCCGTAATTGTTGACTTTTGGTGAATAGTGTTAACTTTTTAACTTTTTGAGTAACTTTTTGACTTTTTGGATTATTCTCTACATCCCAAACAAGGCCTAAGCTATAATTTAGTTGTTAGTATCAATCAACAAAGTCGTATGTTTCTCCAGATTATTTTTGTATTAAAGTTCATGTCTGTGTAACTTTCAACTTCATGCCACATAACAAATAACCACCTCATTAAAGTACAAGTGCATACTTTAATTTCAACACTTCATTTATCTCTTTTTTTCTCTTTCTTAATTTTTATTTTATGAAGTTCAGGTTCAGCCATTGACTTCATTTTTCTCTTTTCTTCTCTTTCTTAATTTTTATTTTATGAAGTTCAGGTTCAGCCATTGACTTAGACTAGTGGAGAAACCATTGATTAATCTCCCGGGGGGTGGGGTGGTTGGGGTTTGGGTGGTTTTGTTTAACGAAGACTATCTTTGAGACAATTCTAATAATATATCCCTCAATGATGATGATAGAAGCAATTATCATTACAAAATCTTATATATATCTAAGGAAAATGTTTGGAATTCTTTTTTTGGGAGGCTCCTACCATTTCACAGTGATGTAGATCAATGATGTGTTTGTATTATTTATTTATTTTTTTTCTCTTTTTTACTTGGACTAATTACAAGTAAATAAAAGTTGTAAGAGTGATGTTTTATGGGAGTCTGAATTATCACTGTATATCTAAAGTGTGAGAGAGAGGGAGAGAGAGCAAGTCATATTTGCCATACATTGATTCAAGAATGTTGTACAGCTTTGACTACAATTATGTATTAGTTGTAGTCAATGAAAAATCTAGAAAGTGTTGTAGTTGTCAATCTAATCTGGTAAAGTACCAACCCGTAAAGAAGGTTCTTTCTTGTTTTAAGTTCATATTTCCCAATATAAAGCAAGGAAACTGAGTAGGAGCACTAATTAGTGCCACCACTAATGATGTGGCAGTGGATCCCACCCACTGCCACAATGTTGTTGTGTTTGTTTTTTTCTTTTTTTTTTAAAAAGAAGTGGATACCACATCATTAATGATTGCTTTAGAGCACCACTTTTCGTGGTCTCTAGCATTGCCCTATAAAGCAATGCGATGTGCATAATTCATTATTTAAAGGGGAAATTATACAGTCTTCTTTTTCAAAAATAATTATAGGTTGATGAAGAAATTTAACACTTCAATAAATAAATCATATATAATTTACCACTGATTTGAATTTTTTTTCCCCCCAAAATTCACACTAAATTATTATTTCCTCTTATTTAAAACTTCATGCCTTTTTTTTTCCTTCTTCTTCTTAAACTAGATATTAAGGTTGAAATTGCGTAATTTCATTTTGTGAAAATGTTCCGTATTTTCTAATGTTATTACACATTTTATGGTTAGAAATGTTTGGATAAAAAATGTGTAACATTATCATAAAAATAAGTAATAATATTATAATATAAAATAAAATATTGGACGTAAATATATAACTTCATTTCTCAACTATAAATTGTCATAGCTCCTGCCAAGAAAATGTTGGACAATCTTCAAAGTATTCAAGGAATTAAAGAAAAGAGAGAAACTGTTTGATTACAAAAATCAAAATAATATAAAATAAAATAAAATAAACAACAGATTCTTATTTTGTTACAAAAATAAAATCAGAATTTGATAAAAATAAAGTAAATTAATTACTTACCTTATTAATTTGTCGAACAAATTTTTGATCAAGTCTAGTGTTTAACACTGTGTCCTTAAGATAAAATCGTCCTCCCTACGATGCTTTTAGATTATGGACGTCTATCTCCCAGGATAAAATGATCAACAGTGAATAGTAGCAACACTACAAACTATTCACACAACGAACACACTTTGTGTTTACTCTTTTTCTCACAGGAAAAATAATGTATCAAAATGCAGAGAGCAATAGCAGGTTTTTGGACGAAAATTTTGAGTGCAAAACCAAATGAAAAACTTGTCTATTTATAGGTTCAATGGTGGCTTTTCAGTTTGAATTTAACAGGTAGCAAACTTGTTTGAACAGGTACAAGACCTATTCGACTTTGAATGAACAGATATAGGTTTGAATTTTGAACTAAAAAAGAACTGTTTGGGTTTGAATTTGAACAAATTCGAATCTGTTTAGACACATATGGAACCTGTACCGAAATTCTGAAGACGTGCAAACAAATTTGAATTTTTCCAACCAAAATTTGAAATTAAACCTGGACAGATTTTATTTTACCAAAAAATAAAATTAAATTCGAATGTTTTTGGCTCAAAAAGATAAGTATTAGGTCGGACAAGCCCAATCCAACCTCACACCATGCACCCACGCCCAAGCCCAGCCTAGCCCACCCGGACGAACGGCGGTAGTGGCGCGCGCGTGTGTGTTTATTTTGGGTCCAATGGGTCTAGCCCCACTTTGCCCATTAGCTCCCCATCTGCAAAACTTGAGTGCCACTTGGGGCCTATCCCAAATTCCAAACCCAAGCCTTATAAACCCACACCAAAGTTGCCTCCCAAAGCAATTTGGGACAAGCCTTATTTCAAACCTTAATGGAAATTTCACCAAATGGAGCTCACTTTGGTTTCAATTTCTCATTCACTCGATAATAATTTTGAGTAACCAAATATACTATGTGAATCACAACGCGGTATAGAATGCGTTACCACTTAGATCCACTAACTTTAGCGCATGGGTCCCACCTAAAAATTACACTACAATTGAGGAAAAATCTAATTTTTCCAAACCCATTTCTGACAATCCCCCACATGAATGGAATTTGATGACAACGAAAATGCAACAATATGTAGAATTTTTTTAAAGAGTATAAATAAAAAATATCTTGCATCAGAATAGATAGCTTTCGGCCTTGAACTTTCCCTAGTGATAACCTATCGAACTTACTAGCTAACCAATAGACGCGATGCCTTGAATTATTCTGCCGTTTGTGTAAGCCAAGACAATAGATTTCACACAAAATATTTTTTGACAAATCGTGGTTCTCACGGTTGTGTTCATTTTGGCCTTGAACGTTCCTGGTTGTTCATAAGTGCTTTTAGAGAATTTAGCCTCTTCATTCTCATAAAACTGACCCCAATTCGACACTCATATAAGTGATTCTTACTGTAAGTATCTCTTATACTCGTCTTGATTTTTATGCCTAAATCAAGATATAAGTAATCATTAAAAGCAAAGCTTAACCTTAAACCCCTGCATATAACAAATGTTGCAGATATCACTCTCACCATAGGATTGGGTAGGGAATTTTAATCCCTTGGTGATTTCTGGTGAGCCACACATAACTTAGTTGTCCTTTTGAATTTCGTTCTTGGGATCTCCAGTCATTTAAATAGGGTTACCATTATGGCGACTCTTATGTAATAGGCTTTAATCACATCCCCTTCGATGAACTATATACTTGCTCTTTTATCAAACTTTTTCTTAACGGATCCGTAATATTCTATTTAGATTTTATATAATCTATTGAGATTATTCTATTTGAGAGCAATTGCCTTACGATATTATGTCAACGACGAATATGTCGTGACTTACCATTATACATATGACTCTGTACCCTGCCTATTACAGATTGACTATCACAATGAATATCGATAGCTAGGACAGGTTTTGGCCACATTTGAATGTCTTCTAAGAAGTGATGAAGCCATTCTGTTTCTTCTCATGTTTTGTCTAAAGCAATGAACTCAGATTCCATTGTGGATCGTGCGATGCATGTTTGTTTCATGGATTTCCAAGAAACAGCAGCGCCTCCCAGAGTAAAGACATATCCACTAGTGGATTTTAAATCTTTAGTATCCGATATCTAATTTGCATCATAATACCCTTTCTAGTACTGCTGGATATCGAGTAAAGTTCAAACCATGATCATGTGTAAACCTTAGATATCTAAGCACCCGAATGATCGTTTTCCAATGGTCTTCTCCGGGGTTACTAGTGTACCTACTCAATTTATTGACAGCATAAGCTATATCAGGATGAGTACAATTCATTAGGTACATTAGGCTTCCACTGATTTGGGAGTATTTTAGCTGAGACACCACATCACCTTTATTTTTTGATAAATAAAGATTGATGTCTACAGGTGTTCTTGCTACATTTATATCATCCTTGATATATTTATCAAGAATTTTCTCAATATAATGAGATTGAAATAATGCATATCCATAAGATATTTTAGTAATTTTCATTCTTAATATTACATTTGCGACCCCCATATCTTTCATATCAAATCTTTTGTTCAGCATTTACTTAGTTGATTTGATCATGTTTTAACTGCTTCCAATGATAAGCATGTCGTCCACATAAAAACAAATGATGACATAACCTTTGTTAGTGTTTTTAACATAGACGCACTTGTCACATTTGTTTATCTTAAACCCATTAGTAAGCATAGCACGATAAAATTTTTCATTCTATTACTTAGGTGCTTGTTTTAATTCATAAATTTTACAAGCCGACAAACTTTCTTTTCTTGTCCTGGCACTACAACCACATCGGGTTGCTCCATATAGATCTCTTCATTTAGATTACCGTTTAAGAAAGCTGTCTTGACATCCATTTGATGTATCTCTAGATTATACAACGCTGCTATAGCAATAAGCATGCGGATGGATGTTATTCTTGTCACAGGGAAATATGTGTCAAAATAGTCAAAACTTTCATTTTATCTGTAACTTTTTACCACAAGTCTTGCTTTATAATTGTCTATTGAACCATTTGTTTTCATTTTTCTCTTGAATATCCATTTTTATCCAAGAGGTTTAGAATCGGGTGGAAGATCCACTAATTCCCAAGTATGATTTTGCATAATAGATTCAATTTCATTATTAACAGCCTCTTTCCGTAAAGGTGCTTCAAAACCTATCATTGCTTCCTTAAAGCTTTGAGGTTAATTTTCTAACAGGTATGCTAGAAAATCTGGACCAAATGATTTTGATTTTCTTGCTCTCTTGCTTCGTCTTGGTTCATCATCAATTAAATCCTGTTGGTCTAGACCATTACTATTCTCTTGTGTTTGATTGTCATTAGTCTCTTGACTTTGTGTACAATCATAAATTCTTTTCTGTGAACTTAATTCCTATCATTTCTTGTAAAGAAAAACATGTTCAAAAAACACAGCATTCCTTGACTCTATAATAGTGTTCACATGTATATATCAGGTATTTCTGAAGTTAGAAATCAATATGCACTACTATTCTGAGTATAACCAATAAACACACAATCCGCTGTTTTTTGTCCTATTTTAGTCTTTTTAGAACTAGGAACTTCTACCTTTGCCAAACACCCCAACACTTTTAAGCATTTATAGGCAGGTGGTCAACTTTTTCACAATTCATAAGGAGTGTTATTCGTTTTCTTGTGGGGTATTATATTAAGAACATAATTAGCAGACAATATTGCTTTCCCCCACAAGTTCTGTTGTAAGCCTGAACTTAGTAACATAACATTCATCATTTCTTTAAGGATTCTATTATTCTTTTTAGCAATTCCATTTTGCTATGGAGAATAGGGTGCTGTAGTTTGGTGAATAATGCCATGTTGTGCACTAAATTCATTTAAAGGTGCATCATACTCGCCATCCCTATCACTTCTAAACATTTTAATGGTTTTATCAAGTTGATTTTCAACTTCAGTTTTGTAGAGTTTAAACATTTTCAAGACTTCATCTTTACTTCTAAGTAAATATACATAACAATATCTTGTGCAATCATCGATAAATGTTATGAAATATTTTTTGCCTTCTTTAGTTTGAACAAATTTAAGATCATATACATCTGTATGAATTAATTCTAGAGGTTCGGTTTTTCTTTCAACCGATTTAAATGGAGCCTTAATTAGTTTCGCTTCTACACAAATGTCACATTTGTGATTAGGATCAATTTTAAACTTTGGTATATAATCCAAACCAATTAGTCTACGCAAAGCATCAAAATTTACATGTCCTAATCTACCGTGTCATAAATTTGACTAAAGAATATAAGCAAAAGATGTGTTATTCTTATTAACAGAAAGTTTTGGTACAACAGTCATTACATTCAATTTGAAGAGACCATCACTCATGTATCCCTTACCAACATACATACCACTCTTTGTTAATACAAATTTATCAGACTCAAATACAAGCCTAAAACTATTTTTACTTAACAAAGAATCAGAAACTAAATTCTTTCGGATGTCTCCTACATGTAATACGTTGTTGAGGGTTAGTTCTTTCCTCGATGTTGTCACACCCCAAGTTTTATTACTCGAAATTATAACTAAAACCTTTAATACAAGTCCATTTTATTAACTACAATTATAATTACAAGTACTCATTACATGGAGTAACAATACTATTATTCTCTCTCGAATAAATACAACAATAATACATATACAAATTCACATTGAAATACACATGAATCTCTCATTACAACAAGCATCTCTTATTTACTCTATGACCAAACAGTAGAAAATAAACTCTTCAATCCTCAATCTGGCGTTCCAAACTTCATTCCTGAAAAATAGTTAAAATAATTGGGATGAACACAAAGTCCAGTAGGAATCTTCCCTGATTCTAAACAATAAGGTCTCTAGATACGTGAGGTCATGAAATGTTAAAGAGTGATATAAACATAAATTCATTGTGCTCTTTTCATACACAAATTACAATACATATAGGTAATACTATTCTCACAAAGAAATTCATAAAAACTTTTCAAAGAAAAACCCTTTCATTTGTTTCTGTATCAGTCAAATATATATAATATATATTTTTAAAAGAGTCTTTTTAAGAATCCCTTGCTAACTTTACCTAGAAATATAAACATAACAATGAGTCATTCTCCTACTAGTTGTCACAATACATCATAACCCATTATGATCCACATAAAAAGAACCCATACAATTACATACATTCGACTTTACCCAAACAAGATTATTCACTTTCAATTATCTCAAATACATGTACAAATCTCGTTATAATCATTCCATACAATCCAAATTGGACCCCGGCTCTATTACCAAGCCTTAATATCATACCACATGCTTTACTGGTCACAAGCCGGAAGGAATCCAGAACCTCTACACATTTCATCAACCCACACGCTTTACCGGGTGCTACTCCGGAAGGAAGGCGGAACCTTTATTAAGCGCCACGCTTTGCCGGCTCAAATACGGCGGGAAACGGACCCCAAGGCCACATTTCAATCCATCAATTTCTTAAGTCATTGCTCATTATGAATTGTTAGCAAAGCCAACACATTCATTCACCATTTTCATTACTTATTAGCTCAAGAATACGTACTCATTATTTTCCACCATTCTCTAGTATTCATCAAGTCATTCATTGTTACAGCCCAACAAAACCAATAATAACATTCATTATTTTTATCACAAAATTCATCCAATAACACATCCACTAAGAGCATTTGGCGCATTTTTAGAAGCATTCTCAATTCTTATATTTCAATGGTCTTTTAACTTTTCCACAAAATTATCAAATCTTCATAGTCAATTTCATAACACAATAATCATCATAAATTATCCCCAATTAATTAATTTAATTACTCATCTTAATTTCTTCAAAATAACCTTTCTATACAATAGTTATTTTCTAACAATTATTCATCATTATTTATTCTCATCTTCTACAAAACATGAACTCAATTCCATAAATCAAATGTCAATTGAAGCTTTCTTGATTCCCAACATAGATTCCATAACTAGGGTTAAACATAAATTAGGATTTTTTGCTATTTAAAAACCACATTCTCACGACCCAAACATCATATATTCCACTTAAATCATCAATTCAAATTCCATAAATCAAAACCCTAGCTCCTTTCACATGCCTTTTTCTAAAAATCTCCTCAAAATGAGGGTTTTATGCAATAAAAAGTATCACCCATCTATCCACAAGACAATATTGAAGAGAAGCAAGAAAAATCTCTACCTTGAGTAAGGAGAGAGAGAAACCCGAAATTTTGACTTCAACGAAAACACGATCCACTTGGATAGATTGAAAGCCCTTGGCGTGCTCTTCATTTTTATATAAGGAACATGAGGTGAAAAGTGAAAAGTGAAAGAAAGGAGATGAAACTCAAGCTTGAAAGCTTGAAACCCACAACAATGGTGGAAAAGAGGAAGAAGAGAGAGAAAGAGCAAGAGAGAATAGAGAAAAAGTGGATCAAAAATGATTTTTAAACATGCTGAGTTCGTACCCTTTGCTCGAGCGAAGGAAGCTTGGCTCGAGCGGAGAAAAGAAGCCCTCAGATTCTCTAAAAAATGCACTCTTCACTTGAGCAAAGAAAATCTCACTCAAGCGAGCATGCTTCCAGTACAGAAACTCAAAATTGAAACAAGCATAACTCTCTTGTTAGGACTCCGTTTTATGTGGTTCTTGTGTCCAAATCGAAGCCCTGGAAACAAGATTTCCAATGGTTCTGGCCTCACATCCAAATTCAAAGTATGAAAAGAGAAAAGGGCAAAAGAGTGAAGGATGGTCAAAAATAAAAATTCAAACTTGGGGCTTTTGATCTAATTTTGCCTAAATATCTTGTTAAGGCTTCAATCAAGGTTCCAAACATCACCCGATGGTTCTCAATTATAATATTTAAAGTTCATTTTCCAACCCATCAATACCAAGAGTTCGACAACCATACAAGTTTTAAGTTGACGAGCACCAATTTACACCAATCCGATACGTATTAGCATCCGAGCCACTATAGATGTCATCTGTAAGACTACTTTCCCTTGTCCGGCCACAACAGAAGTAGATGAATTTCTCATGAATATTTGCTCACCATTTGCAGCCTCATTATAAGTAGTGAACATCTTCTTGTCCATGCAAATGTGTCGAGTTGTCCCAGTATCAACCCGCCATTCATTGGAATTTCCAACCAAATTAGCCTCAGACATCACAGTAGAGAGATTAATGTCATTTACCCCGTTAGAAATGTAATCAAGTTCTGTCACATTAGCTTGATTGGTAGTCTTCTTTCTTGTACTTCCGCGATCCTTCTTAGGGCGGCAACAATCAGAGGCACGATGTCCAGTTTTGCCACATTATAGCATTTTCCTTTGAACTTCTTATTGCCATTGTTGTCGCCTTGTTTAGGACCATCTCCAGCAAACTTCCTCTTTCTGTTATGTGGTTTAGGCACTTGTTCAACCACATTAGCCTTGGACTCAATGGAATTTTTATCATTCCTTTTTTCAGCCTTACGGGTATCTTCCTCAATTCTCAGTCTTACAATCAGTTCATCCATGGTCATCTCTTTGCGTTTATGTTTTAAATAATTTTTGAAATCTTTCCAAGCCGGTGATAATTTTTCCACTAATGCAGGGACTTGGAAAGACTCGCTCAGAGACATACCCTCAGCATGAATATCATGCAAAATTAATTGAAAATTTTGAACTTGAGAAATTACCATCTAGGAGTCTACCATAACGAAATCCAGAAATTTACCGATAACAAATTTCTTTGTGTCAACATCTTCAGTCCTGTATTTTTTCTCCAAAGAATTCCACAATTCTTTTACTATTTTTAGAGGGTTGTAAACATTATACAGCATATTGTTAAGGCCATTTAGGATGTAGTTTCTACACAGAAAATCAGAATGTTTCCAGGCGTCTATAGTGGCAACAACTTGCCGATCACTTTCATCCTCTTTAAGTACTGGAGCCTTTTTACGGAAAAACCGGGGCAGATTAAGAGTTGTAAGATAGAACAGCATTTTCTGTTGCCATCTCTTAAACTCGATGCCATTAAATTTTTCTAGTTTTTCTCCATGACTTATTGGAACTTGAACATGGTTCTGGATAGGGACCAGAGTCATTGTAACAATTGGAGTATCACTTTCAGTTGCAATAGCCATAATATCTGATTACAAAAATCATAAAAATCAAAACACAAATTAATTTTCTAGTTACTAAAACCAGAAAATAAATTATAACACAAAATAATTTTACTTTTCTAGTTATTAAAACCAGAAAAATAAAATACTATACACTAAATTTTTGTAACACTGCTACACAAAATAATATTCTGAAATTGTTAATGACAACAGTATATTACTACTATTTGTCAAAGAAAATAAATAGTATATTACTACTATTTATCAAACAGTATATGACAACTATTTGTATTTTTCAACCAGAATATCACTTTGTAAAAGTATAGAAAAATTAATACAACGAAGACAAAAAATTAATCTGTCTTAAGATTGTTGGACAATCTTCAAAGTATTCGAAGAATTAAAGAAAAGAGAGAAACTGTTTGATTACATCAAAATAGTATAAAATAAAATAAAATAAACAACAGATTCTTATTTTGTTACAAAAACAAAATCAGAATGTGATAAAAATAAATAAAACGGAAAGTAAATTAATTACTTATCTTATTAATCTGTCGAACAAATTTTTGATCAAGTCCAGTGTTTAATACTGTGTCCTTAAGACAGATTCATCCTCTCCCCGGTACTTTCAGATTGTAGATGTCTATCTCCCAGGATAGAATGATCAACAGTGAATAATAGCAACACTACAAACTATTCACACAACGAACACACTTTGTGTTTACACTCTTTCTCACAGGAAAATAATGCAACAAAATGCAGAAAGCAATAACAGATTTTTGGAAGAAAATTTTGAGTGCAAAACCAAATGAGGGATTTGTCTATTTGTAGGTTCAATGGTGGCTTTTCAGTTTGAATTCAACAGGTAGCAAACCTGTTTGAACAAGTACAAGGCCTGTTCGATTTTGAATGAACAAATACAGGTTTGAATTTTGAACAAATAAAGAACTGTTTGGGTTTGAATTTGAACAAATTTGGATCTGTTTGGATAGATATGGAACCTGTACCAAAATTTTGAAGAGGTACAAAAAAATTTGAAATTAAACCTGGACAGATTTTATTTTACCAAAAAATAAAATTAAATTCAAGTGTTTTTGGCCCAAAAAGATAAATATTGGGCCGGACAAGCCCAACCCAACCTCACACCTGAATTTAATGGTGGCTTTTCAGTTTGAATTCAACAGGTAGCAAACCTGTTTGAACAAGTACAAGGCCTGTTCGATTTTGAATGAACAAATACAGGTTTGAATTTTGAACAAATAAAGAACTGTTTGGGTTTGAATTTGAACAAATTTGGATCTGTTTGGATAGATATGGAACCTGTACCAAAATTTTGAAGAGGTACAAAAAAATTTGAAATTAAACCTGGACAGATTTTATTTTACCAAAAAATAAAATTAAATTCAAGTGTTTTTGGCCCAAAAAGATAAATATTGGGCCGGACAAGCCCAACCCAACCTCACACCTGCGTCCAATCTGCTTGACCGACCGGTGGTTGCGGCACGCGCGTGTGTTTATTTTGGGTCCGATGGGTGTAGCCCACTTTGCCCATAACCTTCCTCTCTACAAAACTTGAGTGCCCTTTGGGCCATACCCCAAGTTCTAAACCCAAACCTTATAAACTCACACCAAGGTTGCCTTCCAAAGCAACGTGGGACAAGTCTTATTTCAAACCTTAATAGAAATTTCGCCAAAAATACTATTTCCATGGAGCTTACTTTGGCTTTAATTTCTCATTCAACCGATAATGGTTTTGAGCAACCAAATATATTACGTGAATCACAACGTAGCATAGAACGCATTACTACTTAGACCCGCCAACTTTGGCGCATGAGTCCTACCTAAAAATTATACCAAAGTTGAGGAAAAATCTGATTTTTCCAAAACCATTTCTAACAGAAAATATATAACATTTATCACAAAAAATACATAATATACACCACAAAAATATATGAGCTACATATGATACGCCCTTAGAGGGGTGTGTATCATAGAATTTCTTAGATTTTAACTTCGGGTGCTTTTGTTAGAATTAACTTGCTAAGAGGGCCACTCCAAAAAAAAAAAAATCAAATATTTTTTTAATTTGCCTCAAAGCTGAAGTAAAGTTTAAAAGAATATCATGCAATCTTAAAATTGTGTGTCAAAGTTTCTGGACATATAAATCTTCGGGTCTTTGACCTTATTAGGTTTTTATTCAAAATTAAACAATTATTTTAAGTTTGTGAAACAAGCTTGGTGACAGATGAGATAATGATAATATTACGACATAATCTTAAGAAGCCTAGTCTTTTGGAATAATCTTGGCTTCTTTCTGGTGTACAGAAAGAAGCGATGATAATACCACGGAGCTCAGTATCAAATGTAATTAGTTTGTAAAATAAGAGACGAAATAGTAATAATTTTCAACGTATATAAATAAAGACGCGCTTAGTGATCATAGCAAAAAAAATTGTATAACAACATGAAAGCATGGATTTTAATCCCGCCTTTATAAGTAGAAAACGTTAATATTAATCACACTTTTAATTGATGTGCCTAACAACTACAAAACTAGCAAAGGCCAAAGTGTTCCAAAAAAAAAAAACAACTAATAAAGGCCAAAATCAAGCTTTAAATTGATGTCCCTAACAACTACACAATTAGTAAAGGCCAGAACCACGATTCATGAACTTGTTTTTTATTTGAGAACATGAATATTTTTCACACTTTTACACAAAAGGCAAACCTTAACCAAGTCACCAAAAAACTGACTAAAACTAATCTAATCTAATTTAATTTTAAAGTGCAGTTATGAAACACACTAGCAGGCATTTTTTAGTATTATTTTATTCAAATGTTTATTTTTATTTTATTAAGGCATGACAGCCTAAAAGCTTGTGTTATTTTTTTTAGAACTATGAAAAACATATATATATTACTGTATAGAGAAGTCATTTACAAGTCTAACCAACTCATAGATTGGTTTAATTACAACTTTAAATGTAACTAAAAAATTGACAAAAACCTGCTATAAACACTTTCATGAGACGTGATTTGTAACCACCTTTGGACAGTTCAAAAATTAAGTTGAATTGTAGACTAGTTTGATTTTGGTTTTAAAAAAAAAAACAACGCTGCTACACACTCTCAGTAGGGGTCGACCCCCAGTGACGTGGCGCGTCCTCATTAGCTTGTTTTCTTTTTCTCTTTTTTTTCTTTCCTTCCAATCACCCAGTGCCACGTGGCACTGGAGTCACTGGGGGTTGATTTTACTGGGGTCTCCAGCATTTTTGAAAAAAATACATAAACAGATCAAAGACCCCGTAATCTTCCACATAATTTTTTTTTTTTTTTTGGCCAAACATTTTCAAAATGTAATTTCCTGACATCTTTTGAGTTGACCGTTGCTTCATCAACGTCAATCATTTCAACCCAAAAAAGACAAACCAATACAATTAAATTAAAAAAAGAACCTAAAAATTGACCAAAGACCACTTTTGACAAATTGTGCACAAAAGACTTGAATAGGCTTCTAAAACCTAACATCACAGTAGCACTGCAAATTCTAAAAGCGCAACATCATGTACTAGTTTAAGAATGCTCGGGTAAGAAACAGATTATTATCGCCCTATATTTAAGTTTTGTATTTTGATAATTTTTTAAAAATTAAAATATTATTTTATGAAATTAAATAGAATAAATTATTAGATTTATAACAGAATTATATAGTATGATATGTATTATTTTTAATTTATTATACACTTAATGATGTAGATTCCAATTCTATTACCAAATTATTTTGGGTGAATTTATAAGTCTTTAATATTTCTTCCGAATTTATAAAATAAAAAAATTATGATGTGTAACTTTTCTCAACAGATAAATATAAAACAAATACTAAGATAATTCTCCCATTTAAAAAAAACTATTGAGATAATTTACTAAACTAATAAAGAAGTAAAAGAAAATACATAAATTATACTCGCATAATAATTACAGTATATTTAAGTTTTGTATTTTGATAATTTTTAAAAAATTAAAATATTGTTCTACAAAATTGAATAGAATAAATCATTAGATCTATAATAGAATTATGTGGTATGATATGTATGTAGACTCCAATTCTACTACCATATCATTTTTGGTGAATTTATGAGTTTTTAACATTTCTTCCGAATTTATAAATTAAAAAAAATTATGATATGTAGTTTTTCTCAACGAATAAATATAAAACAAATACTAAGATAATTCTCTTATCTAAAAAAAATTACTAGGATAATTTACTGAACTAATAAAGAAGTAAAATAAAATACATATATATACAAATAACTAATTTTATTAATACATAAATCGTACTCGCATAACAAATTATTAATTTTATTAATACATAAATCATTAATTCAATTAATAGTTTTTAATGATATCAGAAATATTTTTCAATAAACAATTTTGATAATTTATTATTGCATAAGAGAATTGGTTTTTTTTTCCCCCTGAGTATTGTGTTAAATGAAAATTTATAACAAGTGATAGTTGTAATTTCAAATATTATAGGACCGATTCATATTTTAAACAAATCTTATGGGTGTATTTGTAATTTGTTAAAAAATAAAAGATTTAGGTTTCATAATTAACCAAGAATATTTACGTAATTACGAAAAAACCTTCACTCAACATATAGACTACCATTAGTAAATTATTCAAAATAAAAGAACAAAATCGGAAAAAAAAAAAAAAAAAAAAAAAGAAGACGAACCTCAAGCAGCTAAACGATTTTTATATGTAGATACTAGTTTAAGAAGGCCTACGCAAGGCACGAGCTATTATTACAATATATTTCGATTTTGTATTTTGATAATTTTTTTTAAATTAAAATATTGTTTTATGAAATTAAATAGAATAAATCATTAGATATATAATAGAATTATGTGGTATGATATGTATCATTTTTTGATTTGTTACACACCCAATGATGTAGACTCAAATTCTATTACCATATCATCTTGAGTGAATTTATGAGTTTTTAATATTTCTTTCAAATTTTTTAAAAAAAAATATGGTGTGCAACTTTTCTCAACAGATAAATATAAAATAAATACTAAGATAATTCTTTCATCTAAAAAAAAAACTATTATGAGAATTCACTGAACTAAAAAAAATAAAAGAAAATATATATGTATATATAACTAATTTTATTAGTACATAAATCATACTCGCATAGCAAATGATCAATTTTATTAATAAGTAAATTTTTAATTTTTAATGATATAAAAAATATTTTTCACTTAACCATTTTGTTAATAAATAAATCCTTAAGTCAATTAACAGTTTTTAATGATATAAGAAATATTTTTCAATAAATAATTTTAATAATTTATTGTTACATAGGAGAATAGGTTTTTTTTTTTTTTTTTAATTTCTTGAATATTATGTTAAATAAAAATTTATAACATATGTTGAACCAGGAAAATTCACCTCCATATCTCCACATTCAAAACAATTACTCCACATCAAACTCAATTTCTTTAAATCACCTTTAATTAATTGAAAAATTTCAAATAAATGAGAAATCAGGAAACTAATTATAAATCAATGGAAGTGCAAGTATGATAATGATTTTCATATGTTGAAATTAATAGAGAAAGACAGTATTTTCAAACAAATAAATAAGGAGAATTCTATTAGACACACTTTCATACCATATGCATTCTTAATTACATCATTTTGTTATTTAATTATGATCTTTTTTCTTTTTCTTTTTAGTTATGACATTATTTTGAGATATATGATTATGACTTTTTTATGTTTGATTATGACTTTTTTTTTTTTTTTATAAAAAAAAATTAGTTATAACTCAGAAAGTATAGAGTTATACAATTTTCTTCTATAGATATGGTGCATATGGTACAGTTTTTCCCGCTAAATAAATAAATTTAGGGTAAATTACACTTTATACCCTTGCACTTTGCATCAAATCTCACTTTAGTCCCTACACATGAAATCGTAACAGTCAACTCCCTACACTACTGGTCAAATCCCACTTTGATCCTTATATATGAAATCGTGAAAGTTAACTCCCTACACTTATAAAATCATGACAATCAACTCCCTGCACTTCTAGTCAAGTGTCAATGTCTCCTTTTTGTTACTCTATCATATAAGTCTTTAACAGAAGTCAATAATGTAACAATCATGTGACTATAAAATGATGGTAAAAGAGAAAAATCATCCAAATTTCACATCTATACACATTTCGTCCTAAAATTTACATCAAATTTTGATTGTATTAAGCTAAAACAAAATGTAAATTGTGAATGATTAAGGAGATAAACTAGGGTTTTATAAAAATTGGCATAATGAAACTTTGTTTTTCACAATAACAGAGTCTTCGATTTCTCTGCTACTTTTTTTTATCATTTATTTTAAAAACTCTATTTTCTTACCTCTTTATCCTAATTTTCAGCATATAAATACACACATACACACGTATATTGTATTATATAACTTTCATATACTTATCATGTGGGACAAAGTATATATTGGTGGGAAATGAGAATGTTTTTCCTCTCTTGCCCACATTTTGTGGTCACATGTTTGTCACATGACTGGATTTTGTTAAAAACATAAATAATAGAGTAATAAAAGGGGCAAATTAACACTTGACTAGAAGTGCAGGGGGTTGATTGTCATGATTTTATATGTAAGGATCAAAGTGGGATCTCACCAAAAGTGTAGAGGGTTGACTGTCACAATTTCATGTATAGGGACCAAAGTGAGATTTGGTGCAAAGTGTAATTTACCCATAAATTTAACCAAAGTCAGATTATGATATAATCTCATCGAGTTTACAATACCAATTTAGTTATTTTTCAAGAAGAAAAAAATTAGAATAAAATCATTTGATCATTAGAAAGCAAAAAACAGCTAGCCAATGGTCATCGAGTTTTTATCTTCAAAATTGAGATTAACCATTGAAACTCCTCAAAAATTTAAGTTGGTGAAAAACCCAAAATGAAACAATAGAGTAAAATCAAAACCCGTGAGAGAGAGAGAGAGAGAGAGAGAGAGAAGACTCACATGTGATGATGGCAATGAAAGCAATGAGAAAGAATAAAGCTTTGTTCTAGCGCTTTTTGTTGGCCAACCCATCACTATGTTTGGATTGAGTGATTTGGAGAGAAAATAAAAGAAATGGAGTGATATGTATTTCTCTTATTTGTTTGGATAACCTAAGTAGAGAGAAATGAGAAGAAATGGGAAGAAATGGAGAGAAACTCATTTATCTTATGACCCTCATTTTCAATCTTCCCAAAAGTGGAGAGATTGGGAGAGAAAAGAAACCACTATTTTCATAATACCTATTTTGTCCCTATAAAAATAAAAGAAATAAAATGATTGAAAATATAAAAAGGTTATTTTGGTAATATAACATAAAATAATTTCTTTTCTTTTCTCTTAATGAAATCTAACCAAACAAGAATGAGAGAAATCACAATCATTTCTTTTCTTTTATTTCTTCCTTATCCAAACAAAAAGGAGAGAAATCACAATCATTTCATTTCTTTTCTTTTCTCTTATTATTTAAGTAATCATTTCTTTTCTTTTCTCTCCTGGGTTCCCAAACATAGTAGCGAAGCATCTCTGCTTTGCTAAGCGAAGAGGAGAAGCGTATGTAGGGTTGTAAATTTGTCCGGCTCACGGGCCAAAAAATTAGGCCCAGCCCCAGCCCTAGACCTAGGGTTATTCGGGCCTGGCCTCAAGCTTGGGTCTAGCTTGGGTGGACCTGACCATTTTTTTTTTGTTTTTTTAAATTTTTTCTACCATAATTTTATTATTTTTCACTAAAAGAGATACTGGGGCTTGGCCCGGGTCTTAAGTGGGCCTTAAGCGGATCAATGTGCTGGGCTATGGGTCGGGTCAGGCTTCAAAATGATGGCCCAGGCCTAGGGACTCAAACTGGGCTCGAGTTCGAGCCCAAACGGGCCAGGCCCACCTCGGGCGGCGAGCGGACTTCAGGTCACTCACGGGCCGCGAGCCATTTTTACAATCATAGGCGTATGAGACTGTTGGTACTGTGGGGTGGTTGAGGCTAATTTGTTTATTTTTAGGGTAAATTACACTGACACCCTTAAGGTTTTTGTTTAATGCAAGTCTCCTTCACATTTGGAAAATTACGCTTATCTCTGTTAACTTAAAATGACATATTTTTCTCTTTACCTTTTATATATATAAAATAATAAAATAATACAGATATTTTATTCATGTCATTTTAAGAAAAATAACAATTATCTTCTTTGGTTTAACTCACATAAAAAATTGAGTTTTTTTTTTAAATTTTTCGTATTTTTTATTTTTACTAAATTGTTTTAATATTTTATGCAATTTTTTTTTATTATGTATTTTTTAGATAGACCTAATTTAGATATAATTAAGAAGTATAATATTTTGTGATTTTTTTTTTTAAATTCACTAAACACAAAAAAATATAAAAATACAAAAAATTTAATACATTATCTTATTTTGTTATATTCAATGATTTTTTTAAAGTTCTTTTTGTACAAATTTTATATTTTTTAAATATATCTAAATTAAATTGATCTAATCTAGATATAATGGTGGAAATAAAAATGAAAAATTATATTTATATATAAAAATTTATACAAAAAATGTTATAAGAATATTGTGATAGTAATATTGTCGTAAATATAAATCATATTTGTGGGTGTTTTGTTTTAAAGTGAAAGGTCACTATTAAGTTATATCATTGTATTTGAAAATTTTATATAAAGTTTATGTTTCTATATTATTATTCAATAAGAATATGTTCAGATATAATTTAATAATGAAAAATTATAAAATATAATCATGATGATAGAAAGAAAAAAATGGAAAAAAAAATGGCAAAATGATCATTTAAAAAATATTAAGGCATGACATTATCAATCCAGAAAGTAATTTGTAATTAGATTATAAATCTCAAAAAAAATAATATAATTTTTTAAATATAAAAGAAAAATCTATATTAAATACAAATCTCAGCAGTTCTAGCGTAATTTACACTTATTTTTATTTGTTTTTGTGGAAACCAAAAATCTGTATCTGACACAAAAAAGAGAATTTGGATTCTCTCTCCAAACTCTATGATCAACTAACCACAAAAATCACAAAGGCCTCTTTTGGTAAAGAGATCCAAAGTAGTTTTTTTTTTTTTTTTTTTTTCACTTTTAATTTCCTTTGGTTACATTATTTATCTTTTTTTTTTTCTTCATAAAAAGTCAAAATATTAGTTTTTAACTTCTCAAAATAATTTAAAATATCTTTTTAGCATACAAGCTTACACAGACACACACATATATGTATATATATATACACACTAGTGAAGAAAAGGCCCGTGCAAGGCACGGGTCAAATATTAAAATGAAAAGATTGTATAAAAAATATAAATTAATTACATTATTTAAGTTGAGCATTTGTGTATTCTCTTTTATGGAGGCATATACTACTTAAATTTTTATAAATTTTAGGTTTAAAATTTAAATGAAACTTTTTTTTTACATATTCTATGTATCTTAATATTTTAACTTAAAACTTTGTTTTGCTTTTTATAAAATATTAATAATTAAAATTTTAAGTTTGTTAATATATATTATGATAATATATAATCAGTGGTGTTTCTATCCATGCAAGCATTATGCAGTTTTTTTTACTTTTATTTTATTTTTTTATTTAAATTTTCATCGTGCAGTGGCATTTTTAATATGAAAATATCGTTTTAGAAATAAGATAATTTACACCTTACTTCTTTAAATTATTACTCAATATCATTTTACTTCAATAAAAAATGCTACCTTCTTTCCTTTTAAACTATTAATTCGTATTAATATAAGCATTCTCTTATGGACTTGAATCTTAAATAGATGAAAAAATAGCATGGGGCTTCCACATGACCTCTCAAAGGAATACTTAAAATAATATTATCAGTCTGTTTTGTTTAATTTTTAAAAACCTTTTTGGAGTTTTTTTTTTTTTTAATTTTATCTTTAGTGAACTTTTTTCATTTTTTTAGAAACTTTTGTCATCAAGGTTCAAATTGGAAAAAATTAATAGATAAGGGGTTAAGTATTATAATTTTTAGTCAAATGGATAAAATGATATGGAACAATAGTTGACGGGGTTAAAATGTAATTTGCCCTTATTTATATCAAATAGATAAATACATGAGTAAATTACAATTATACTCATTAAGGTTTGTTTAAAATATAAATTGCTTATTGTGATTTTGAAAATTGTATCCGGCCTCTTTCAATTTCTAATCGCATAACAAATTATTCATTTTATTTATAAATCATTAAGTCAATTAATAATTATAATGATGTTATAGATATATTTTAATTAGCAATTTTAGTAGTAATTTTATTGTTGCATATGAGACAACAATAAAAAATTATGACAAGAGAAGTATTTATAATTTTCAGAACTATAAGGGACCATCCGTATTTTAAAAAAATCTCATGAGATATATTTTTGATTTACCCTAAAAGTATTACTGATTCACTATTGGGAGATTTTCATTTCGGTGTAATTTGGAAAAAATATTTATATATTAATATTTGAGATGATCTAAATAAATTTACCTTTTAACGTAAAATATGAATTGAGTTTAAAGTAATGTGGTAAACAGGTGACATGATCTAAATAGAATAATGTGCTAAAATAACATGTGTTATTTTAACACATGCCAAACACCTCCAAAATTTACAATAATGAAAACTAATTTTATATTCACGTGTTTGAATATAATTTTATGCCTCCGTTTGGGAGGTGGGTTGACTTTTTGACTTTTTGGCTATTTTAGCCTGGGCTATTTTAGCCTGGTTTGGGAAGGGCTTTTTGACTTTTTGGCTTTTTTAGCTTTTTTTGTGAGAGAGGATTGTAATGATTATGGGTTGGATTTGATGTTTTGTTTTTTGTGGCTAAAATAGCCTATTTTGTTTTTTGTAGCTATTTTAGCCCCTAACCCACCCAAACCTTCTTGCCAAACATCACCTATATATTTTTTAACTTTACCACTAAACTATTATTTTTCCTTTGCTATTTCTCCAAAATAATTCAAATAAGGGCCTATTTGGTAACCATTCCGTTTTCAGTTTTCAGTTTATATTTACAAAAATTTTAAAAACTGTCCTAAAAACTTGTTTGATAATTTTTATGGTTTATAAATGGTTGTCTCAATTTATAAATTTGAGGAAAAAACGTAAACTCAAAAAATGAGTTTACGTTTTCAATTTTCAAATTTTTTTTTTTCAAATAATTCATTTTCAAATTTTTTTTTCAAATAATTTTTTTTTCAATTAATCTTTTTTTCAATTAATTTTTTTTTTAAATATTTTTTTCCCAATTAATTTTTTTTTTCAATTATTTTTTTACTTCAATTTTTTTTCATTTTTTTTTCAAATAATTTTTTTAAAATAATTTTTTTTCCAATTATAATGTGTGTGATCCCATTATCATAAATAATAAAAATAAATATAAATATTTTAGGCCTGAACAAAAAATATTTTTTAGTTTATGTTTTTAAAATTTTTTAAACATTTTGTTCAAACAAAACGCGTTTATAATTTATGTTTTTTTAAAAATAAACAAAAATCAGTTTATAAAATCTTTGTAAACATAAACAAAAAAACATAAACATTACCAAACACTACCTAAGAAACAACTATTTGTGATTGGTGCAAGGTTTTTTTTTAAATTTGTTTATTCTAAATAACCAAAGTTGCACTCTGTTCTTTCTGAGTTATGCTAGGAGTCCCAAATAATCTACCAAATTTTCTACAAAATCTCCCACATGAATGTGAAATCCACATTCATGTAGATTTATGTGAGTCCCATACTGAGAAATTTGATAAAAAAAAAAAATAATTTATTTAGAATCTATAGCATTTTCCGTTCTTTCTAGGCATGTGCCAACGGAGCAATTGTTTACCAGAGTAAAACAAGTAGAATAATAGTAGGTAATAATAGCATAAGGTGTGAAATATCTATCCATGTTTTAGGTAAATTATATTGACACTCCCTGATGTTTATATTTATTACAATTCTCTCTTTTACCTTTTGGAAATTACATCTTCTCTCCTGAGGTTTAAAGTTTCATCACAGATTCCCCCTTCAGCAATTTAATTTTTTTAAATACCAATTTTGCCCTCACTAGGTAAATTATATTGACACCCCTCACATTTTAAGAATTACAATCCCCAACCTAAGGTTTAAAGTAGCGTTACCAATTGCCCCCTCGGTTAGTATTAGTTGGAAAAAAAATTCATTGAAAAAAAAAATTAATTGGAAAAAAAATTATTTGAAAAAATTTTGTTAGTAAAATTTTTAAATTTCTGTTTAAAAACCAACGTAAGCTCGTTTTTTGAATTTATATTTTTTTGTCAAATTTATAAACTGAGACAACCATTTATAAACCAAAAAAATTATCAAACAAGTTTTTATGGTAGTTTTTAAAATTTTTGTAAATATAAATTGAAAACTGAAAACGAAATTGTTACCAAACAAGCTTCAAATGGTAAAAATGTCATAAAATTAACAAATAATTAAATAAGTTACCAACGTAAGAAATGACTTATCAAAAGATTCTTAGGCTATGTATGATTTGATTTTTAGAAAAAAATTTTAAAAATTAAAAATTAATTTGGTTAAGAAATAAAAAATAAAAAAATAATTATCATTTTTATGGAATTTTTATCTTTCGAGTGGTTAGAAATATTTTTTTACAAATTAAATTGAAACAGCCATACGTATGTATATAACCTGTCTAAAAGTTAAAATGATAATTATTTTTTACTCTTAAATGATAATTATTTTTTATTTTTTATTTCTTAACCAAATTAATTTTTAATTTTTAAAAAAAAATTATAAAAATCAAACCATACATAGCCTAAGAATCTTTTGATAAGTCATTTCTTACGTTGGTAACTTATTTAATTATTTGTTAATTTTATGACATTTTTACCATTTGAGACCTGTTTGGTAACCATTTCGTTTTCAGTTTTCAATTTATATTTACAAAAATTTAAAAAACTGCCATAAAAACTTGTTTGATAATTTTTTTGGTTTATAAATGGTTGTCTCAGTTTGTAAATTTGAGGAAAAAACATAAATTCAAGAAATGAGCTTACGTTGGTTTTAAACAAAAATTTAAAAATTTTACTAACAAAAATTTTTTTCAATTAATTTTTTTTTTCAAATAATTTTTTTCCCAATTAATACTAACCGAGGAGGGGCAATTGGTAATGTTACTTTAAATCTTAGGGAGGGTTGTAATTTCTAAAATGTGAAGGGTGTCAATGTAATTTACCTAGTGATTGCAAAATTGGTATTTAAAAAAATTAAATTGCTGAGGGGGGGAATCTGTAATGAAACTTTAAACCTCAGGGGGGAGATGTAATTTCCAAAAGGTGAGGGAGGAACTGTAATAACATAAATCGCAGGGGGTGTCAGTGTAATTTACCCTTAGTTTTAATTTTCTAGATCCAATTTTTTTAAAATTGAATTTTTTATTTTTATTGAATATTTTTAAAATTTTAAATAATTTGTTTACTATTTAAATGCACCTCACTTAGATGTATCAAAAAAATAAAATATTTGTAAAACAATATTTGAAAAAATAAATAAATACACAAGAACACGAAAATGTACGAAATTCTCACATTTTTTTTTTTTTTGTATTTTTGGTATTTAGTGAATTTTTTAAAGATTTTTTTTACTTTTTAAGTGTATTTATGTTAGGTGTATCTAAAAATTAAAAAAATTACTTCAAATATTTTTAAAAATTCAATGAAAATATAAAAAAAAATACGAAAAACAAAAAGATTTAATTTTTAAAAAAAGTGAATCCTAAATCCAGAACTCAAACAAGCTGTATAGATCCTTCAAATTTCTTCAGATTTGAGAAGCACGCAAAATCTTTTTTACAAGTCATAGAAGGGCAAATTTGGAAACAAATGACAAAAAGCAAACCTTCTTGCACTGTAGCAAAGAGCAAGCATCGCGCATATATATAATATATAGATATATTAGTTTAAAAATTACTGTATATTTTAGTTTTATATTTTGATAATTTTTAAAAAATTAAAATATTATTTTTTGAAATTGAATAAAATAAGTAATTAGATATATGATAGAATTATATGGTATGATATATATTATTTTTTGATTTAGTATAAACTCAATCATGTAGACTCCAATTCTATTACCATATCATTTTTAATAAATTTATAAGTCTTTAACATTTCTTCTGAATTTATTTTAAAAAAAAAAAACTTATGGTATGTAGGTTTTCTCAATAGATAAATATAAAACAAATATTAAGATAATTCTCTATCTAAAAAACTACTAAGAAAATTCACTAAACTAATAAACAAGCAGAAGAAAATACATATATACATATATATATATAAATGACTAATTTTATGAATATATAAATCATACTTGCATAATAAATGATCAATTTTATTAATAAGTAAATCATTAAATAAATTAATAATTTTTAATAATATGAAAATTATTTTTCAGTTAACCATTGTGTTAATAAATAATTCATTAAGTCAATTAACAATTTTTAATGATATGAGAAATATTTTTCAATAAACAATTTTAATAATTTATTATTGCATAGGAGAATAGTTTTTCACCTTACTATTGTGTTAAATTAAAATTTATAATAAACGATAATTATAATTTCTAATATTATAGAACTAATTCATATTTTAAACAAACTTTATAGGTATATTTGTAATTTGTTAAAAAATAAAAGATTCATGTTTCATAATTGACCAAGAATGTTTATGTAATTACGAAAAAATCTATTGCTTAATTGACCAAAAATATTTACGTAATTACAAAAAAACCTTCACTTAACATATAAGTTACTATTAGTAAATTATTCAAAATAGAAGGGTAAAATTGAAAAGAAAATATGAATCTTAAACTGTTAAGCGGTTTTTATATATATACATATTTATATTTATTCTTCTTTCTTTTTTATTCATATGAAAATATATTTCATTTGGTGTTTGAGATTATTGTGTTTTATATTTTGATTTAGGTTTAGGTTGGTGATTTTGGTGTTGCGTGGAAATTTTGCACAGGTTGATATCGGGACAATTTGGAAATTTAGCTAAAAGCTAACGTTTAACTTTTAATCCATTTTGAATCATATTATCTCTCACGTTTTTTACACATAAAAAAACAAAAAAGTCAAAAAGCTGACTTTTAACCAACTTCTCAAATCACCCCATTATAATGGAAGTTAGGGGTGGTCATGGATCGAATTTGTGCAATTTGCGGTTCAATTTTGACCCGCTTGCATCTATACAATTTGGGAAAAAATCAATCCGCAACCTCCTGCAGTGCAGTTTGCGGTTTTTACAGATAGAGTTCACGGATGTACGGACGATTTGCGGTTTGGACTTTTTTCTTTAACAGTCTATGAAGAACATATTCAATTAATCAAACAATGTTTTATAACAGATTCAATTTCAAATTAAATTAAAATTCAATAACAAATTCAATCAATCAAACAATGTTCTGTACAAGTCTATGAAGAACAACAGATTCTGTCAAAAATTCAATAATAGATTCAATTAATCAAACAAGGGTTAATATCATCATCAAACACAAATATAAATAATAGATTCAATTAATCAAACAATGATTAATATCATCATCAAACACAAATATCAACAACAGATTCAAAGATGAGCATATATCATCATCAAACACCATTTACTGTTGCTTAAAAAACAATAACAGATCTTGCGAAAGTACATCTTGCGGAGAGAGAAAGAGAAATAGAGACAGAAAGACGCTTAGTTGAGAGTTGCTGGAGAGAGTCGATCTTGCGAAGATCGGTTGGGGGAGAAAAAAGAGAGTGAGAAAAAATCTTGCGAAGGTGGATTAGTCAATTGGTGGATCAAGATCTTGCAAAGGTGGACCAACCTCATCATCAAAATCCAGGACAAATTAATATATTGAAAGACCAAGTAAAGAGCAAAATCCATGAACCCAGGACAATTACCAACTATTGAAACAAACACATCTGAAACAAAAACAAAGAATACAATGTTGTAGCCTATACAAAGACAGTTTGAAGCCATTTAGAGTTCACATCACAACAATTTGACCACATCTTTTTCTCCACAAAACATTGCATAGTGCCGCCATTGCCAACATCCATCATTATTAGACCACCCTAACCGTGCCAATCTTGTGGCCCCTCAGCAAGCAGAGAAGCAATTATAGCAAAAAGCAACGCATGTTTCGGAACTACTACATAGAATTCTAACTGCCACAAGCCATGCACTCTTCACGGTTTGTTAAAGAACATACCATTTGTGACATTTTGGAATTTTCATCGTCTTCAATTTTGGGCTTTTCCTGCTTTGCAAACAAATGTCAGATTTATTTCAATAATTTACAAAAATATACTTGGAAATGATGAGAATTATAATAATCCATACAAATCATTACATTGAGGATAGAAGTGTCCACTGTGAACTTGATGGCATCCGCTGCAGCACGTGATCTTAGATAATACATTCCAGTTTTCAAACCCTTTTGTATCAAGGAACAAGGAGAAAAAATGAATAATCAGATATTAATACAGAACATTCTACTAAAATCACAATTGTTAATTCAAAATGTTTGCACAAAACAATCATCTGCACCATCCGACTCAGAAAGCAATTTTATACTACAATCAAATTGTGCAACAATTAATTTCCATACACACCAACAATTATATTTATCCAATGCGAAAGGAAAACCTCCACACCGATCACTTATAAGGATATCAATGTTGGTAATGGTATACATCCATTTTCTTATCTTGTTAATGGCTGTTTTCCACAACCAAACGAGACATAATTTTGAAAACCAAATGTATAAAAACATGTCCCAGAAACATCCATTAATATCTTGACACATCAACTTGAAAGAGCATCATATAAATTATACCAACGTAAATTTGACCACAAAAGTATGGCCAACCTCATCATCAAAATCTCAAACCACCAAATGCTAATTAGAACAAAAATTCTTACCTTGGACCACGCATGAAAGTGCAAGGAAGTAAGTTTTCCAAAATTGGGTTGGTCCATATGTATATTTAGGCTCTGACTTTGGTCTATGTAGCATCCACGATCAACAGCCATATCAACCAATGTCTTTTGCTTAATCTCCCAAACAGTCCTGATGCAGCAAAATGCATTAGTCCAGAGGCAGAATGAATAAAAAAAATGGGAAAAGGAAGACGAAAAAGGAAACACACAAAGTAGAAAATTCATACTTGTAAATAACTTTTAGTTCATCAGGAATTTCCGGGATTTTCTGAACAGAACCATCCTCATAAATTATCTGGTTCTTAAGAGCAGGTGACCAAAGACCCATCTCGGTTAGGTCATGAAGAAGATGCTTATTCACCACAACAAACTCACCACTGAAAAGGAAAGAAGAGTATTAGATGACAAGAAGGAAAAATCAACCCTTACAAGTCACTCATTAGCATATAATGGCAATTACAAACCTTAGAACTCTGCGACTATAGATGTTTGAGGTGTACGGTTCAAAACACTCGTTATTTCCAAGAATCTGGCTGGTTGAAGCAGTGGGCATTGGTGCTACAAGAAGTGAATTTCTTACTCCATTATTTGCTATCATATCCCGAAGTGCACCCCAATCCCATCGACTTGAAGGTGTTACCCCCCACATGTCAGGTTGAAGAATTCCCTGGACAGGATAACCACCATATAAGCATCTCTAACTATTGTTAAACATGTAGGTATATCATTTTATGGCCTGGAGACTCCCACCACAAACATGTTAGCCCACAATTGCAAAATTCAAGAACAAAGTGCATTTTCCTTTTGTTAGCCCATAATAAGACATTCCATAACAGAAGCCAAGTTGCTAAATCACACTTTCATGGAAGCACTGCTTGGAAAGCATACCTTGCTCACAGGACTTCCGCTATATGTCTCATACGGGCCTTCTTTTGCAGCCAACTCTGAAGAAGCTTTTAGAGCATGATAATATATGGTCTCAAATATGTCTTTGTTCAGCTGTTGAGCCTGCATTCCACAACCAACAAATCATCAGACCCGAGTGATCTAATTAGAAGTTACAATAGAGAAGCAAAACCGGAAGTTTGCTTTTACCTCAGGTGAATCAAATGCCATGCCAAGTAAAATAAAGGTATCTGCAAGACCCTGTACTCCAATACCAATGGGTCTGTGTCGAAGATTTGACCTTTTTGCAGTTTCCACAGGGTAGTAATTGACATCAATTATTTTGTTGAGATTTGAAGTAACTATTGCAGTAACCTGACCCAAAAGCACAGATAAACTAAAATTCAGGCCCAACTTCAAGAAATATAATCTGAACAACTACAAAAGGATGCCAAATAACATGGAAGACAATTGGGCATATAAAATAGGTTAGACCTCTGCTAGTTTGTCAAAATCAAAATATCGATTTTTGGACCCTTTGCTGCCAACAAGCTTTGATGGATGTGATTCTATTGGAACCCCCTGCAACACAGTAGTGCCATGCCAAATCAAAAACAATATAAACCCCCCAAAAAAAGTCGTCACACATGCCTGCCATAAATAACATACCTTCTCTGCAACATATCGTGGTAAAGCAATTGATGCCAGATTGCATACAGCAGTTTCTGTTGGACTTGTGTACTCAATTATCTCAGTACACAAGTTTGAAGACTTAATAGTGCCTAGATTTTGCTGATTGCTTTTTCTATTGCAAGTGTCCTGGAAAGATAAAAAATAAATTAGCATAAAAAAGTAAAATAAGATCAAAATCAGACAAGGAATTTGAAAACAAGAAATCCAATTTGTTTTTCTTAGATCACCTTGAATAACATGTAGGGAGTCCCAGTTTCTATCTGGGACTTCAAAATTTCAAACCAGAGGTTCTGCGCCTGTATGACTTTCTTTGCCTTGCACTAAGTTTATAACAAGAGTATTGTAAGTAATGGTATTCCAATAGAACCAACAGAAAACTAAACTCAACCAAGAAGAAAAATTAAATCAACCTGTCTTTCATACTGGGTGTACAGGTTCTCAAATTCTTGACCCCAGCAATCAGCCAAACCTGGAGCCTCATTTGGACAAAACAAAGACCATTGCCCATTACTTTGGACTCTTTCCATAAAAAGATCAGGTATCCAAAGAGCATAAAATAGATCTCGTGCCCGGTGCTCTTCCTACAGTGAGAACACTAATAATGTCATTGATTTTAAGGGGTAAAAAAATCCTAGATGTGGCAAAGAACAGCAAAGTTGCCCAAGGCACACATCATCACCCTAATAAGAACATTAGGAAATATTGTATGGATCAAGAGCATAACAATTTTAAACAAAAAAACCATCAAAATCATGAATACAGTCAACAATACCTTTCCATGGTTTTTCCTCAAATCCAAAAATTCAAATATATCAGCATGCCATGGCTCCAGGTACACAGCAAAAGCACCTAAATGCCACAAAAATAAAATTTCAAAATAATGTACAGTCAACCAACTGACACTAGCTAGTTGACTAGAACTCTTGCACCTCACCAAAAGATCATGAGTTCAAGTCTCCTGCCCCAAGCAACGGGCCATCAATGTACAATCATTTCATGACACAACAAATAAACATAAAACATTGCCATGACAAGCATACCCTTTCTCTTGCCACCCCCTTGATCAACATAACGGGCAGTGTCATTGAAAACTCGTAGCATTGGAACAATACCATTGGATGCCCCATTTGTTCCACGTATATAGCTGCCTGTAGCACGAATATTATGAACAGAGACACCAATTCCTCCAGCTGACTTGCTGATAACAGCACACTCTTTCAAAGTATCATAGATCCCTTCAATACTATCATCCTTCATACACACCAAAAAGCAGCTACTCAACTGCCAACACATCAACAGGGCAACATGAGAAAGCAAAGATATATATAAATATATATATATGCAGTGACAACTACTAGGAAGACCAGAAAATCAATATAGCAAAAGGATCATGCTTTACAGCATAGCAGCTATAGAATATTAAAATTTTGTTACATAATAATGCCAACACATTGCATACTTGGGGCCTTGGTGTCCCTGCATTAAAAAGGGTAGGCGATGCATGAGTGAACCATCTCTGAGACATCAAATGATATGTCTTGATAACAGAATCAATGTCATTCTTATGGATCCCAACAGCAACCCTCATCAGCATGTGCTGAGGCCTTTCAACAACTTTTCCTTGGACCTTCAGCAGGTAGGACCTCTCAAGGGTTTTGAAACCAAAGTAATCATAGTCAAAGTCCCGGTCATAGATTATCTCACTGTCCAAGCGGGCAGCATTCTGTAACAATCAAAATGTTCATAAGCAATGCATGAAAACTGTGTTCAGTATGCTTGATTTTAAATGTAAGATTGCATATTCACTTGAGATTTAGGAAAATGAAAAACATTTTAACTTTTTTAAATAAATTTGCTTCAGAATTAACTATTGGAGGCAGAAGCAGTATCTACATATTTTAATGCTTCCAAGGCCTACTTCATAGTATTTCATTTTCATTTTGTGCTTTCAGAAACAAAATCAACAAAAGGTTAAAAATCTCTCAAAAATTCAAAAACTCTGCAGTGTTTCCTAAAAAGTGGATTTTTTTTGTAACTTGAGGAATTTCAAGCTTCATTGTCTATCATTTTGTTTTGCTAATAAAAATCTTAGTTACCCAAAACTCTACATATATTTGAGAAAATTTAAAAAAAAAAAAACCATCAAGGTTTGAGTTTTATAACAAAATAAATATTAAATTATAATTGTCAATTTAAACTCTAATATTTTAATTTATTTTTAATTTGAACCATCTACCTAATTCCGTTAAATAAAAATAACCAAAAACAAAAATCATTAAACTTTAATGTAAGCGGAACGAAAATGCACACAATATCCTTTTCTTTCTTTTTTTTTATTTTACGAAAATATTTTTTTTCCCCTTTGATTTCTAAATGTTGCAAGTATCCAAATTGTCCTCTTTATCAATCCAAATAAGTGAATTTGTTCAATCAAACCTCCATGATATATTTGTTTATGCGCATGTGTGTGCATATACATAAACATAATAAATTCAACATAATTCATAAAAGATATCCTGTCTCATGATCTCATTCAAAATAAAATAAAATTTTGCAATTAGATCATTATAAACATCACGCAATTGTGTGTTTTTTACATAAATATGAAGACTTTAGTTCCTAGTTTGAAAATTTAGGTTTATGAAAATTTGAAACTAAGATTTCAAAACTTTGTATAAACTCAAATAAACCTATACATGAAATCTAAAGTTACAAATTGCAACAGAAAAAAAAACCTTCATGATTATTTCAAAAACGTCGTCAGCAATCAAAAGAGCCTGCTGTCCTGATCTCTCGTTGATATGGTAGTACATGTCC
Source organism: Camellia granthamiana (assembly GCA_036172215.1). NCBI lineage: Eukaryota > Viridiplantae > Streptophyta > Magnoliopsida > Ericales > Theaceae > Camellia > Camellia granthamiana. The sequence continues at coordinate 81,324,299 of CM069903.1, forward strand.
TTGATCCTGCAGTGACCACACAGATCAGGAACAACTTTGAGTTTTTCCATTACAGAAGTTTAAATTAAAATTGCAAATTTTTCACCTAACAAATTGAAATCACTCACGTCTCAGAAAATGATTTCTTGGTGTTCTTGTGCAGATTTGAAACAACAATCCTTGCAGCCAACTGTGCCAAAAAAATATGTTCAAGCAAGTTTAAAAAATTTAAAGCAAACCGTATTTATATCTCTAAATGTAGCATAAAAAACGAAATCAAACCTTACAAGGTAAAGTTGCAATAATAATTTAAGCATACAGAACCAACAATCCAAACCAAAATCCCAACCCATCTAAAATACTCGCATATATGCAAAACCCATAACCAAAAAAACACAAAAAACCAAACCCAGAACCCAAAATCAGAAATTGAAGAGCACAGATCAAACTGGTTACGAACAAATTGAGAAGATTAATTGAGAATAGAGGAAGCAGAATCAGTAAATTGATGGAAACCCAGAAGAGAAGAGAAAGAAATGGAACTCACAGAAGCATAATCGGGATGGTTAGCAGTCATGGCAGCAGCAGTTTCAGCGGCCAATTCATCGAGTTGGCTGGTGGTGACGCCCTTGTAGACACCGGCACAGACCTTCTGAGAGACGAGGACAGGGTCACAGTGGTCAATGCTGAGACCATAACTAAGCTTCTTGAGACGAGCAGTGATCTTGTCGAAATGCACAGTCTCCTGACGCCCATCTCTCTTCACAACATACATCTTTAAGAAAGCCCCCAACTAGATAGAGATATTAGTAAAGAGTTCTTGAGAGAGGACTTTCGTCGAACAGATTCAGCGCACAAAGTGGCTGACACAAGGAGCACTTATATAGCGCAGAAGAGAGAGAAGCGTAGATGATTTGAAATTTGTAATTTAGGGAAAGGGGGGGTTTTAAGGGTTTCCCTCTCTGTTCTGTGTTTGAAGTTTCCCGCCAAACGTGATGAGTTTGGTGTGGCGGGTAAATTGTGATGGGGGAGTTGAGTTGAATTGAGGACAGATGATGAGGGTGGAGCTGGCTGTGGGGACCACTTTCTCGATCTTTTTGAAAAGAAAAAAAGTGATTGGAACCATGTGCCAGTGTAGTGTGAACTATTATTAGGTAGGTCTTAATAATTAAAATTAATTCTCATAGGCTCCGTTTGTTTGGCCGTTGAACGGATTGAAGCAGGGTAGTTGTAAGTACTCGTAGCATGTTTGGTATTGATTTGACAGGTCGACTTGTTAGTGTGGGTGGCTTTATAATCTTCCTCAGCAGGGGATTAGTTTGGCTTAGAAAAGTATGAGATTAGAAAAATAGTGAACTAATTGGGTTTACTCGATCGTCTGTTCAGACGTCCTCTAAGGCGTTTGGCCGATTGACTGAAATCGTGCTCTTTTTTTTTTTTTTTTTTTTTTAACAAACATAGCCATATGATCAAAAAAAAATCCGGTCAGCCAAAAAAACTAGTTGGCCGGCAACTTTTTTTTTTTTTAAAACAATTCCAAGTACACCTTTTGTTTAAATATTTATTTTAATTTTTTTAATATAGATTTTTAATTTATTTTATTTAAAAATAATTTAACAATCTCATCCTACACTATTATCAAACACACACTTTTACTTTATTCTTTCAGTAACAATCCTCACATTAACAATCTCTTTACTAAGGCCTATTTTGGGAAGTTGGTAATAATCAGCTTTTTGGTAAAAAGCTGCTTATAAGCAGCTTTTTTGTGAGAGAGGAAGTTGGTAATAATCTGAAAATCAGATTATTACCATGTTCCCAAAAGAAGCCTAAGGCCAAGTTTGGGTACTTTGAAATAATCCAAAAAGTCAAAAAGTTACTCAAAAAGTTAAAAAGTTAACACTATTCACCAAAAGTCAACAATTACGACTGCACAACTCCCAATTTAAATTTTCCTCTAAAAATCAATTTTCACAATTTTTTATTACACATTTTTCCATAAAAAGTCAAAAAGTTAACCCAAACATCCATATTTTCAACCTCAATTTTTTTGTCCAAAAAGACAAAAAGTGCACTTATTTAGTCTTCCCAAACAAGGCCTAACTATCCCCTCACTAACAATCTCCTCTAATCTAATCCGTCAAACAAACGTGGCCATACAATACTCTACAAAATAAATTATAATAAAATTGTCTTTAAAAATAATTTTCTGAAACTATTTTTTATCCATGTCGTTAAAAATAAACAATTAATAACTTTTTTTATTATGGTTTTTATAAATTATCTCTAAAATTTACAATTAGTGACATTTTTCTGTGACAAATTTTTTAAACTATCGCTGAAAGTTGAAAATTTGTAACATTTTTTGACAATTTTTTTAAATTGTCGCTAAAACTTATAATTAATGACATTGTTTTTGACAAAATTTTCAAATTGTCGTTGAAAATTAACAATTAGTAACGTTTTTTTAATAGTATTTGATGAAAAATGCTATTGATTATGATTAGACCTAATGGACAATAAATCCACCTATTAGGACTTATGCGTAAGTCCCCCTTATTATTATGTATTTTTGTGATGGAAGTGGATCCCCTCGTACTAAATCTAGACGGGAGGGCATTGTTTGAGTCTGTGAAGGCTCATCACGGGTCTCGTTTTAATGATCTAAATAGTTAATTTTGTTGGGCACTTTGTGTATTTCAATCACACAAAAAATTAAATCGATTCAATAATTTTAACATATTCGATTCTTTGTGTTTATTACTAAAAAATGAATGGTACATTTTTAAAAATACAATTGTCGTCTATTTATTTTGCGACAAACACAATGAATTGAATATGTTACGACTATCAGATCGACTTAATTTTTTTATGAATAAAATACACAAAGTGCCGAACAAAATAAACGATTCAGATTATCAAAACGAAATCCGTAACGCCCTCCAATCCAAATGAAGGACTTGAGGGGCTCCAGGCCCTTTTGTAATATATATTAAATATTTTTGTGATAAATATTATATATGTTTTTTTGCTAAAATTACTATAATTTGTGATTCATAAATGAAATTATATATTTCGTATGATATTTTATGTATTTTATCGTAATGTTGTACATTTTTTTTGTTAGAAAACGTTTTGATAAAAAAAATGTGTAACATTATTATAAAAATACATAATATTATGGGTAATGCTATAGTGTGCAACTTACACCTTACACCTTTTTGTGTTCACTTACACCTTACACTTACACTTTTTTTACCTTGCACTTACACCTTTTGTGTAAGTGGCACATGGTGTGCAACTTATACATTTCATTTATACCTTCCACTTACACTTACACCTTACACTTACACCTTACACTTACACATTTTGTGTGAGTGGCACATGGTGTGCAACCCACTTACACCTTTTGTGGGTTGCACACTTAAGAAGAAGCCTAATATTATTTCAAAATGTATAATTTTATTTCTAAACAATAAATTGTCATAATCTTATCAAAAAATTATGTAACATTTACCACAAAAAATATAACATAAATCATAAAAATACATAATATTGTGCATTTGGTACACACTTTTTGAAGAGTGTACCATAGAATTTCCTTGTGCGTTATTGCGAAACTTCTATTTACACACCACATTTTCTCTCAGTTTACACCATTATCCAATTTTTTTTTTTTTAAATCACCATTATAACCCTTAATCAAATTACATTTTAGACAAAACATTAAACTTCAATTTCTCCATACACACCATTGGCCACCACCATCAAAACCAATAATTGCCATCGCCATCGCCATCGCCATCGCCGTTACCTCCACTGCCAAACCCCTCGCTCTTCCTTCGCTCAGTCATCTGCCACCACCCTTTTCTAGTCCCGTTATCACTAACGGTTGCGACTCACCACATCTCAACTCCGACCACCCCACCCGATTACCATCGTAACTCCGACCACCTCGTCACACTACCTTCACAACACACTCAAAACACCAAATCCCAACGCCCATTGCTATTGCTATTTCGTCATCTACTCCCTAACTCCGACCGTTGTCCACCATGACCCTCCTCACTGCAGCCTTCCTAGCCCCTCTCCAAACCCTTCTCTATCCTCATCCATTCTTCCTAACCTCTATAACCATCATTCATTTCCTCTTTCTAGCCCAGTTGCACTGCCGCCATCGCAAGACCGAAGAAAGGATCACGATTGAGAGAGAGAAATAGAGAGATCATGCATGAAAGTGGGTGGAGATGGGTTAAAGGGTAGCATCAGGGTAAGAGTAAGGCAGAGAGGCTAGTGGTGTCACAATCATGATTGCGCGCGCGTGCGAGAGAGAGAGAGAGAGAAAGAGGAAGATCGTAAATGAAAGTGGGTGGAGATAGTTTGAAGGACAACGTCGAAGTAGAAGAGGGGAGTTGCGATGATGAATGAAGCTACTAGGGATAGCTGTAGACACCCCATTTTGACTGGTCCTAAGACTTAGGGGCGCTTTCTGTTGATTACCTGATGATGACAATCAAAATGTGTTTCTCATAGAATTCTCGGAAAAGAGATGAAATTTGAGCTTTAATCCGAACCTTCACACATTTTTGTCCAAATTATTTTTGGACCTTAAAACTATATGTTCAAAATATTTTTCCAAATGTTTCTACGATGTTCTGAGGCTCCCATTTCGATTAAAATATTGCACTTTTCAGTAAATCGAGTAAGGACAAAGTGAAAATAAATGAAAGGGAGGTGAACTATTTGAAAAATATTTAAAAATATCTTCTTTATAGATTTGGAGTTGAAGCAAATAGGAGGGGATGGAAGAAAACTAATTTAGGAAAATGATGAGCATCAAATCGTTAAGAAAGAAATGAATAGCCTTCACTAAATTAGGCATATCTCTTTATACACTTGCAATTTAGATGTGAGGCCACCACCATTAGAAAGTAGACTTCTGAGGCTTCAATTTAGACTCAAGAATCACCTAAAACTGAGTCCGTATAGGGGAGGTATATCCGTTTGAAGTTGGACTTAAGAGCAGATTTTGTTGACGCGGCCCGAGACAGCAGTGAACCCGCTTTTTTTTTTTTGTTTTGGTTCAGTTGGGACACCCCATTGACCCATTTTCTGATATATTCATCACCAAATGCATATACAGTCAGCCTTTATTATTTAGTGCTTGATCCATTGGAGATAAGGCTCTACTTTTGTCTTCCATTAGCTTCATTAGCTCCATTATCTTCCTTTATGCTCTATCTTGTCTTCCACCTTGTCTTCCACCATTTCTCCACTTGCTTAGCCTATATGTGTACATCAGATTGTTGAGAGGAGGAAGAGGAAAGATTAAAAAGAGAATATTTGAGCTAGAGAAAAGAGGGGAAAAAACAGAGAAAATTTGAGTTTTTGAGCTAAAAATATTTCTATCTTCCATATACACCCCATACCTTCCATACAAACTGAAATTGCATCTTTTCTACACTCAAAACTCTTCAAAAAATTCTAAAATCCTCGAATTTCAGCATCTTTGATCAAGGGGAAGAGTGGATGTTGGTAAAAGTGAACAAAAACAAGAGAGATAATCACTTTTCACTACATACACTTCCAAGCCAACATTCTAGCAAGAATTCCAAGCTTTCAAATTGAGGATTGAGAACATAATTTATACACTTGAGGGTGATCAAAATGAAGTTTGAAAATCATAAAGTTCATCATTTCTTGAAAAGGTGAATTTTCAATTTATTTCATTTTTTTGTAGTTCTTACTTATTTTGCTCTTTTGCTTTGATTTCTTACTATATTATATATTGTTGTAATCTGATTGAAAGTGGTGAGTTGAGATTCCCATATATATTGTTTTTAGTTCTGTTTTTGTTGTGAAAATCTAAGAAAACAGAGTTTGGTCGAGCCTACCAGGCTACCCGGCTCATTAGTTGGTCGGGTAGCCACTTAAAAGTATACCATCGCGCCTGTGACCTTCATGATCGTGCCTGTGACCTCTAAGAAAAATTGGGCAGCCTTCCAACATTGAGAAGATCAACCTCCAATGGTCTTTGAGGCGCTTGAAGCTACTATTTTGTTATGTTAATTTTATTTTGAGTGTTTGTGAGGATTTTTATATTGTGTTGTAATATTTATTCATCTCCCTCGAATTTGTAATATTTAAGTGTTGTAATAATTCCCCATCCCCACTTCTTATCTGTCTCATTCTTCAATCGCTTTCCCTAACTGTACATATGTATATATCTTGCATGCCATGCATATCTATGCTTTTACATACATGATTCATGCCTAGATCTGGCTAAATTTGCATCTTTGTGCTTTAATTGATTATTACATGATTTTCTGCGCTATCACATGTTTTGCAATGTTTCATATGTCATGTTTTAGGAGTCGGATCTTTAGAAGCATTCTTGTGTATGTATTGCATTAGGATTTTGTATATAGGATCATGCATATTTTACTAATTTTGTTTTGTAGCTGTTCGTGGGACGTTAGCAAATATGTAAGTCGTTATGCTTTAGCTTCCCACTTGTATATGATTTTCTTATTATGTTTAGCATCCTACCATGTGGCTATTTGTTTACTAGATATAACTGTATGAATGCTAGTGGATAGAGATTGTGTCACTTAATTTGAAATGATATTGATTTTTCATATTTGTAAACTCAATTTATTTGGGTTGTACATCTTTAAAACTCTTTCAAAACTACATGAAATCAAGTTGTTTCAAAGTGAGTGACATCGTCTATACTTGTATGCTTCACATTGTAATTTTTTTAAGATTTATTAAATAATCGGAATATGAACACATAAAGGAAATAAAAATCATATCATGGTTAGTAAAGGCCGATCTTTTGATCGGGTGAGCGGGGGTGCTCAATTAATGACCTTCCTCCTTCATACCTAAGGTTTCGAACCAAGCATCCTTGGTTACGATGAACAATGGCCTTAGTACGAGTCACGGGTTTCCTAATTTTTCCAAAATAAATATTAGGTGGTGACTCTGAGATCTGATGACGCAGCCTATTTCTAGCAAAGGTTTTTGCAATAAAATGGATTTTCTAAAAGTTGCCAAATGTGGATTCTCATCTACGTTTCACATTGCACTCATGAGACTAGATCAAAGAGACCGAGGGTTCGAACTGTTTAACGCGCAAGGGTTACCCCCTAGGCATGTTATAGTTTCTAGCGACTCTACTGGGGATTCTATGAAACCATGACTCGAACTCCATGATATGACTTTTATTTTCAATTATATGTTTATTACATTGCATGCATTAGTACACTTAAAGTTCCTATGTTGCCCAGATACTGGTGAGAGCACAGATACACTTTTTGTGACATTACACCTATTTCTATGTTACTTTGGAGGCCTTGTGTTATAACTTTTTGAGATTTGTCAAAAAGATAGCTCTGCTATCTAAGGTTCTCAAACTTCGAAGAGAGATTATATTGACTCTTTTGATTTCCTGGGATCTTCATTGGTTATGACCCAAAGGACTCTTTGGTAATGTCACCTTGACTTCAACCCCGAGAGTAGAACCAACCTTGTGCATATAATGAGCTATAGTTCCTTCCAAAACTAGGACAGGATGCTCTCCCATTTTTAGGATGTATGATACCGCTTGTTTAAATAGTGAAACCCTAGATCATTTGAAAGCTAGGATAGGATAATCCTAGCCCCCATAGAAGTGTTTGTTCTTTTTTCTACTACATGCAATGTATGGGATCTAGGGTTCTCAAATTCTGAACAGTGGTTCAGGCATATCAGTTTATGGGGTTTAGTTTTTTTCAGTGGGGGGCATACAACGATCAGTTGTGCGAATTGGGCTAAAGTGCTGCCATAGTTCTGATTGGAAGTTTCGTTTTATTTTTGCTAATTTGTTGTAGCACCATTGCTTCAAAAAAGTCCGATATCCCATAAAGTCTACCAGTGTAAATAAATAGAACTTGTGGGATATCTGACCATTTCTATGATTGGGGAGTGACCACCTATTGATTGCACAGGCTTTATTTTGATGTTGTGGATGACCCACACTTTGACTAGCAATTTGAGAATGGTTTTATTTTGAGTTCTGAATTGAGTATTGAGTCTAAGTTTGATTCCACCAAGTTTGAAGAGTTAGGATCAGGCTCGAGTCATTCTAGTGAGTCAGAGTCTGTTGATTTCAGGAGTGGTAACCTAGACATTTTTGTCCTGTCTAGGTCTTCTTTGTCATTTTCTTTTGAGTCTATTGTCATCGCTGAGTCGTAGTTTCTTTTCAATAAAAGTGCCATAGATTCTACCTACTTCTCTATGCCTTTAATTCATTGCATTGACCAAAAATTACAAAAAAAAAAAATTTCAAAACTCTGATAAAAATGAAGAGGAAGAAATTCCTCGGGATTTGTAAATTTTGATCAACTGAGAGAAAGAGAGATGTGCTAAGTCCTTTATGAATGAGATCATTTTTGTTAATGTGGGTACTGAGAAGGATCCTGGCTTGGTCCAAATTGGTTCTATATTGTCTTCGTAAGAGCACGAGCGATTAGTCACTTTGTTAAAATATTTTAAAAAATATTTTTGCATGGTCCTATGAAAACATTCCCTGGAATTGATCTTGAGATTGTACAGCATAAGATCCCTCTCGACTTGAGGTCCGATCTCTTTAGCTTTCAAATTATGATTCAAAATATTCAAATGATCAACCAAAGTGTAAGGCTTGCATAGCCAGATTGGAAGCAACCCTTGAACTAGGGGCAAAAAGGTTAGATGTGATCAAAGATTTAAAACTGGATCATTTCCCAATGAAAACCGCCCAGAAAGTCAAAACCCAGAATTTGGGAGAAGGAAATTTATTGCTAGAGGACAATCAAGTTCCTATCCGCCACACTAGGTGCAAATTCAAGCCGAATTGAATGGGTCCCTACATCATCAAGACTATATGGTCAAGAAGAACAACCATTCTCATGGATTTAGATGGCTTAGAGATCTCACAACTAATCAACATGGACAAACTACAAGGTACTACCCTTTGAGAGGCTCGATGGGCCAAAGACTCGGAAGGGCAACCCAGGCAAAAGTTAGAGCAGAAAAAAAAAAAATGAAAGAATATAAAAAAATGAAAAAAATTTAGAAAAATGAAAAAAAAATGAAAAAGCTTGCAAGGTTAACAACCCGGAAGGGCGGCTTTGGCAAAAGTTAGAGGGCAAAAGGAAAGTGAAAATACTCAAGTGAGCCTTAGCCTTGAACTACGTAAGACCTGATTCCCATCTTTGGGATATGTAGGCAACTTCATCCCGAAGTTTGGCCCCAAGCATTTTTAACTTGCTTGTCTTGTCCATGTTTGATTAGTGTATCCTTATTCAACTCGGCTATCCTATCCATGTTCAATTAGCTCATCTCCGTTCAATTCGGTTGTCCTATTCCGATTCAATTGTAAGACATATCATATCTGGGTTATCTAATTTGAGTTTGTGTAGCTCACGGGTTGATCCCGTGCTAGTCAGGTAGTGGCCATTTGTGAAAACAGTTTTTGAGGTTTTTTTTTTTAATAAAGTTGACTAATTATCTCAAAAATTATTCCATTTTTGCAAAACCGGAGCATTCTTGGACTCAAAAAAGGAAAATTTTCAGTGCTCACAGCTTAGCTTACATGATTTCAAAACAGAGAGTGGAACAAACATGTTAATCTAACTCTCATGTTGGTCAAAATCTTTTTAGTCAAAAAGAGTCAAAGCAATGAACTAGGGCCATAGTAAAGTCAGGAATTCTATCTTCTCCCTGCACTCTCGAGTCCCATGTCCATATTTCAACTAGCCGGCTAACCATTCAATCGACCATCTAGATTTTAGTTGACTCCAGGTGTGTTTCCTGTTTGTGTCAGCCGGCTGGTCACTGAATCTGTTAGCAGGCCAATTTATGAACCCAAAATGCTAAAACTGCAGAATTTGTGTAAAGTTCAATGGCTTGTCTTTTAGAGTTTCTTTTGAGTCTATTTCATTCCAGTGAGTGTAAATAGGTTTGTTTGGATTGTTTTTGATCTGTTCTTCTTCCATTGAGTCATTCTTTGATTTCTGGTCAGTTAAGGGCTCAACGTCCAATTCAGAATTCATTCAAATTCAATCATTCTCAAATTCAAATTCAATAAAATATTTTCAAACTCAAGTGCAAAGCCATTCACTCCATGATGTGCAAAAATGAAATTTCTTTTATTCAAACTCCATGGTGAACCCTCCACAATTATAGCATTACAAAAAGAGGAAGAAATTTCAAACCAAAAGAGAGAAAATTTTGAAGGATTGGTGCTCCTTCCTAAGCAAAAAAAAAAAAAAAACAAACAAACAAACAAACAAACAGACAAACAAACAAACAAAAGGGGAAAAGTAATGAACGAGGGGCACAGTCGAGTAAGGTTTTCTGTTTTTTACTCGTATTTCGAGTTCTCGTTGTAACGCCCCCCAACTTTTGGGCCTTTAATAAATCAACTCAACCTCAAATTTAAAATTCTAACTAATTAATAACCTCAAAAATACAAAATTTTCTCCACAATAATTACATAAATGTCTTCAAAATATAACTTATGCAACATATCTAAAAACAATATATAGTGTGAGCCCAAAAATCTCTATCTCAACAATCCTTTAAATTCTTTAACTCCAACCGCCACTAAATTTGCTCCACACCTGGAAAATAAATTAACTCGAGAAGTATATAATATGGCAAGAGTAACAAAGCTCGGAGAATGAATAATTTCACAGGGATCCAATAATTATACAAATGATTCAATTCGAGATACCAAGCAATTTATCAAATTGCACAAATAAGTCAACTTGACATATGATAATTTATCCAAGAGCAAATACCTGGTCCTACTCAGTACATGACCAGTGACCGCCTCACTCCCCTCACCCAAGCACAACTGCTTATCCAGGCTATTGGTACAGAGCATATTGGCAAAGTCTACTCGATCCATGTACGGAGCATTTCCACGTCATTTAGCTAGACAAATCAACATTTCCAACACAGAATAACTATACGGAGTTCATCAAATGACTGAAGTAATCAAACGAATCAACAACGAATAATTCCACATAATTCATCAAATTATCAAAATCATCAAGACGAGTACAAATTGAAGGTGATTAAAATAACACTTTTTGCAAAGAGATTTAAAGGAAGCATATTGTATACCACCTGAATTACCTCAAATCAATCTCCTCCCTTGCCAACACTCTAATCTCGATATTTATCCATGGATCTCCAAAAATAACTCTGATCTTACTTTGATAAAATTTATAACTCTCATCTACTATATCACCAAGGCGAAACAAAATTTCCAGATTCAAAACCACTTAAAGATTGAAATGAAAAGGCCCATCTTTTATTACACTTCAGGGATCCCCCGATCAAAGTTGTATAAAAGAGAGTTGAAGCTATAGGTGCCTACTCTTAAGCAAAAACACAAAATATACCCAAAAAAAAAAACGAAAAAAGAAAAAGGAAAAATAGAGGAGGTAATTATTTTCTTAATTTTGGACAGCAGTCTAGTGGTAGAGATTACAAAGATAGCTTTGTCGTCTGACTCTACCGTCAGTTGTCTCGCTTCATCTTCACTCATTCGAAGCTGTTGATGACTCTGCCTCGGCCTTGGCAGAGCTTCCAAAAGAAATTACTCCCTACTGGTTGTCAAATGCGGAGTATGAGGGAACTCCGAATCGGGCCACAGAGGTCGCCTATCGTTTTAGCTCTTTGTTTTGTTTTTTCAAGTTACCAATCTCTACTGAAGCGTCTTTGTACATACGTTGAAGCAAGGATAGTTTTGCTAATAGTTGATACACTTCAAACGTCCTGTTCTGCAGTCGACGGGACAAGTCATAGACCGCAGTCACAGTCTCCACACATGACCTCAATGTATACGAGTTAGCCTCGATGTTAGACTGTGATGCTATTATTTGCTCAACTGACATCGTTGGAAAGCTGAGAATAAGGAAATGAGGAGGGGCGCGTGGTTAAGGTTCAAAGGAGTCAGAATCAGTTATCCCTATCGTAGACTCGTTGAGGTCTGGAAAGAGAGTGAGAGAACTGCGGGAAGAGGCCATATCAGAGGAAAGTGATGCAAAAGAAAGGGTTGTAGAGTGGTGGCAGAGAGAGTTTGTAGCTTTTTGCTTTGCCTCTCTCACACGTCTCGATTTAAAAAGAGAATGATGAAGGAGAAGAAGACAAGGGGGTGAAGCTGCCAAGGCAATCTTTGAAAAAAAATCAGGAAGGGTCTAGCTCTGTCGGTCAGGTGATGTGTTTGTTGAAATCGTGCGCCAGACACGACGCTCGAAGTAGAAGAAGACAGGAGAGAAGAAGAAGACAAAGAGGGAAAGAGAGCCGAGGTGATCATTGATGAATCAGGGTAGTTGGCTGTCGACTGGCTGACGCAAATGTCGAAGCCGTGTGTCAGGCGCGACATTCGATGGGAGAGAGAGAGAGAGAGACAAAAACATGAGAGACGGGAGAGTTGCATTCATTTGTGTATATGTATTGTATGCCTATGTATTGTGTATATATATATTTGTTTGAATATTTTGTCACAAGAGTGGCTTAGTCAGGTGGTTTGGTTCGACGGTTAAGGACTAGAAGGCTGAGCCTGAGATTGGGGGTTCAAACCCCCGATTCAACACATTTGTGTTTCTTCCTTATTTTTAAGTGTTTTGCATACGCTGACATTAGCAAACGGAGTATTCCTTGTCGGTAACGGAATATTCCCCGAATGTGCATATGCATACCGTATGTACATATCTGCATGTATTTTGTTTGTATATGAATGTGTATATCGTATATGTCTATGTATGTGTTTTTGTTCATATATGTGTGTGTGTGTGTGTGTGTTTGTATATGTATATAGTTTGCCTGTGTGTGTCGGTATATGTATTTGTATTATGTATATGGTATGTATATGTACACAGTATTTGGTATTTATACCAAAAAAAAAATTGAAAAAAACAAAGAAGAATTTTGAAAACAAAAGAAAAAGGGAAAAAGAAAAAATCATTCTACTACACTTTCTTCCACTCGTGTGAGACGTGTTTGGACGTCAAATTTACAATTCCTCATTTCACGTGAAACGCGTTAGGATTTCAAGTTTACTCGGTTAAAACCTTCCCCCTCTCCGTATGAAATATGGTTAGGTACGCCTGTCGATTATTCAATCTTTCCTCCTTTCATGTGAAACACATTAGGATTGCAAGTTTACTCGGTTAAAACCTTCATTCTCTCCATATGAAATACGGTTAGGTACGCCTGTCGGTTACACCATATTTCCTCATTTCATGTGAAACATGTTAGGATTGCAAGTTTACTCGGTTAAAACCTTTCCCCTCTCTGTATGAAATACAGTTAGGTACGCCTGTTGGTTACACCACCTTTGCTCCTTTCACGTGAAACGTGTTAGGATTTGACGTTTACCCCGTTAAAACCTTTCCTCTCTCTGTATGAAATACATTGAGATACGCCTGTTGGTTATACGCTTGTTGTTCTCTTCAGTTAAAACCTTCCCTCTCTCCGTATGAAATACGTTGAGATACGCCTATTGGTTACACCCTTGTTGTTCTCCTCAGTTTAAAGCTTTTCTCTCTCTCTCCGTATGAAATACGTTGAGATACGCCTGTTGGTTACACCACTCTCCCGACCTTTCGCGTGAAACACGTTAGGACGTTGCTTTCCCTAGTTACAAACTTCTCTATCTCCTTATGAATTACAGAGCGATATGCCTGTTGATTGCATTGTTCTCTCCTTTCGCGTGAAACGTGTTTGGAATTGTTATTTGCTTACCCCTTTCCGTGTGAGGCATGATTAGATTTGTTTTGATTTAAGTTGAGACTTCTTTCATACATATGATATTGACTTGATTATTGCTCATTGCATCTTATTACATAATCATGAATTTTCAAGACAACCGACTATGCGAAGCATGTGAGTCCAACTTTCAAATTGTATGCCGAGCATGTCATTTGTATTCTGCCCCTGAACTACACTGGTTTGATTCCTTGCAATGGGATATGTAGGCAACCTTTAGGTTCAACCACTTGCATTACATCTTCTTTGTTTGCCCAAGTCTTACAGTCTTGTTAAAAGGGTCTTCTCAGGGCTTTGACATTCACTCACGTCATGAAATGACTTCGAGCTCTGTCAAAGAGGCGCAACTGTAGACATCCCATTTTGACTGGCCCTAAGACTTGGGAGCGCTTTCTGTTGATTACTTAATGATAACAATCAGAATGTGTTTCTCACAGAATTCTCAGATGAGAGATGGAATTTGAGCTTTAATCCTAACTTTCACACTTTTTTGGCCAAATTATTTTTAGACCTTAAAATCCTCATTTCAAAATATTTTTTCCAAATGTTTCTACGATGTATTCGATGTTCCGAGACTCCCATTTCAATTAAAATATTACACTTTTCAGTAAACTGAGTAAGGACAAAGTGGAAATAAATGGAAAGGAGGTGAACACTTTGAAAAATATTTAAAACCATCTTCTTTATAGGTTTGGAGTTGAAGGAAATAGGAGGGGATGAAAGAAAACCAGTTTAGGAAAAGGATAAGTATCAAATCGTTAAGAAATAAACGAATAGCCATCACTAAATTAGGCATATCTCTTTGTACACTTAGAATTTAGATGTAATGCTACCACCATTGGAAAGTAGACTTCTGGGGTTTCAATTTAGACTACAGAATCACTTAAAATTGAGTACGGATAAGGGAGATATGCCCATTTGAAGTTGAGCTCAAGATCAAATTTTGTTAACCTGGGCCGAGACAGCAGCATACTTATTTTTTTGATTTTGGTTCGGTTGGGACACCCCATTGACCCATTTTATGATATATTCATCACCAAATGCATATACACTCAACCTCTATTATCTAGTGCTTAATCCATTGGAAATAAGGCACCACTTTTGTCTCCCATTAGCTCCATTAGCTCCATTATCTTCCTTTATGCTCTATCTTGTCTTCCACCTTTTGTCCACTTGTTAGCCTATATGTATACATTAGATTGTTGAGATGAGGAAGATGATAGATTAAAAAGAGAACATTTGAGCTAGAAAAAGAGAAGAAAAAGAGAGAAAAATTGAGTTTTTAAGCTAAAAACACTCATATCTTTTATATACTCCCCATACCTTCTATACAAACTGAAATTCCATTTTTTCTACACCCAAAACTCCTCCAAAATTTCTGAAATACTTAAATTTCAGTAGCTTTGATCAAGAGGAAGAGTGGGTGTTAGTAAAAGTGAACAAAAATAAGAGAGATAATCACTTTTCATCATATATACCTCCAAGCCATCATTCTAGCAAGAATTCCAAGCTTTCAAATTCAAGATTGAGAACATAATTCATACACTTGAGGGTGATCAAAAGGAAGTTTCGAAATCATGAAGTTCATCCTTTCTTGAAAAGGTGAATTTTCAATTTATTTCATTTTCTTGCATTTCTTACTTATTTTGCTCTTTTGCTTTGATTTCTTGTTATATTATATATTGTTGAAAGTGGTGACTTGAGACTCCCATATATATTGTTTTTAGTTCTGTTTTTGCTGTGAAAATCTAAGAAAACAGAGTTTGGTCGAGCCTACTAGGCTACCCGACCCGTTAGTTGGTCGGGTAGCACCTAAAAGTACACCATCGCACCTGCAACCTTCATGACCGTGCCTGCGACCTCTAAGCAAAATCGGGCAGCCTTCCGACATTGAGAAGATCAACTTTCAATGGTCTTTGAGGCGCTTGATGCTGCTATTTTGTTATGTTTATTTTATTTTGAGTGTTTGTGAAGATTTTTATATTGTGTCATAATATTTATTCATCTCGCTCGGATTTGTAATATTTAAAGTGTTGTAATAATTCCCCATCCCCACTTCTTATCTATCTTATTCTTCAATCGCTTTCCCTAACTGTACATATGTGTATATCTTGTATGCCATACATATCTATGCTTTTACATACATGATTCACGCCTAGATCTGGCTAAATTTGCATCTTTGTGCTTTAATTGATTATTACATGATTTTATACACTATCGCATGTTTTGCAATGTTTCACATGTCATGTTTTAAAAGCCAGATATTTAGAAGCATTCTTGTGTATGCATTGCATTAGGATTTTGTATATAGGATCATGTATATTTTACTAATTTTGTTTTGTAGCTGTTTGCGAGACATCAGTAAATATGTAAGTTGTTATGCTTTAGTTTCCCACTTGTATATGATTTTCTTATTATGTTTAGCATCCTACCATGTGGCTATTTGCTTACTTGGTATAACTGTATGAATGCCAGTGGATGGAGGTTGTGTCGCTTAATTTGGAATGATGTTGATTTTTCATGTTTGTAAACTCAATTTATTTGGGTTGTACATCTTCAAAACTTTTTCAAAATTACATGAAATCAAGTTGTTCCAAAGTAAGTGACATAGTCTATACTTGTATGCCTCACATAGTAATTTTTTTGGGATTTATTAAATAATCGGAATATGAACACAAAAAGAAAATAAAAGTCATATCATAGTTAGCAAAGGCCGATCTTTTGATCGGGTGAGCAGGGATGCTCAATTAATGACCTTCCCCTTTCATACCTAATGTTCCAAGCCAAGCTTCCTTGGTTACAACGAATAGTGGCCTTTGCACAAGTCACAGGTTTCCTAATTTTTTCAAAATAAATATTAGGTGGTGACTCTGAGATCTGGTGACACAGTCCATTTCTGGCAAATATTTTTGCAATAAAATGGATTTTTTAAAAGTTGCCAAATGTGGACTCCCGTATACGTTTCATATTGCACTCATGAGACTAGATCAAAGAGACCGAGGATTCGAATTGTTTAATGCTCACGGGTCGGCTAGGGAGTGGTGTCCAACAACTAGTGGCAGTAATTAGGGTTAGGGTTAGATTTTGAGTGTTGGAGAAGAAAATAGTATTTTGGTATTATTTGAATATTGATGGTGTAGATTGAGAAAAAATTAAAATTGTGTATGGTCTGAAGTGAAAAAGTGGTGTGTACTAAGAGAATATGTGGTGTGCATTTAGAAGCTCCTACGTTATTGACATGTGAAATCTACTCTTTATAAACTAGTCGGAGTTCGTGATTTGTCTTCTCTCCAATTGAAAGAAAGTCATGTCCAATGTCGGGTTTATGGCTACTCTTATTTTAATGATTTAAATTATTTATTTTATTTGGGTTTAGGGGATCACTATGGATTTTATCGCAATGATTTGGATCATTAATTTTTTAGATCACAACGTGTAAATTATTTATGAAAAAAGATCAAATCATTTCAATAAGTATATCTATATAATATTTTCACATTTGTCTCATAAATAAAAAAAGGATTGGTTTAGTTTTCAAAAATTATTTATCGTTCCCTTTTTTTGGGGTAAATTACAGTGACACCCCCTGAGGTTTGTTCTTCATACATATACATCCCCTACATTTCGAAAATTACGTTTCCCTCCTTGTAGTTTGCATTCACATTATAACCTACTCCTTCTGTTACTTAACAGTTGAGCTAGCAAATAATTTTTGCTGGACCTCAACAACTAAAATTTTTATATACTACCAAATTTACCCTCAAAATGAGTTAACTCATTCAGTTGAGAAATTGTTTTGTAAACTCACCACAGGACCATCATCTCCAAGCAGAGTATTACCCCTCTTTCTTCTCCATTTACCTACGACTTTGGCCACTTCTTTTCACCACCACTAGCGATAAGGTATTACACATCTACACATCTTCAACCCACTATTGACACCACTGTACAAAGACGCTAGGTGAACACCACTAATTTGGAGGCTTGTGTTTGATCTATATTGGGGTTTGATTTACATTGTGGAGAAAGAATGAGGGTGATGAGGGAAAGATAGAGAGGGGTGGATAGTTGGCTGTGGTGGTCAGTGATGGAGTGAGGGTTGAGGAAGGATAGAGTGAGGGTTGATGATGTCATAAACACTGATTGAAATTTATTATTTAAAGTGAAGCAAATTAAATTGGTGAGGATGATCAGTGGACAACAAAGATAGTAATTAGGTGAATGTTTGATGATGGTTTGCCTATCTTCTCTCTTTTGCTTTGTTTCTTAGTGAGTGGAGAGAAACCAATTACCGGTAGTGTTGTCTTGGGCAGTGGTGAAGGTAAGATGTTTGATAATTTGTCTATGAGTATTGACGGGTGAGAGATGATGGGTGTGAATCGTTATGGTAAAGATTGGTGGCATGCATGTGATGGTTGAGGCAGGAGATGATGGTTGTAATAGTAAGAGAAGCTTAGAAAGGAAAGAGGGTAATATGGTATTTTTATAATTTTATTGAAGGGCATTAAGGTCATTATGTATTTTCTGTTTAGTTTTGTTAAGAGACAAGATCTAATAGGAGGTGCAGTGTAATTTGTAGAACGTGAGGGGGGAATTTGTATTAAGAGCAAACCTCAAAGGGTGTTAGGGTAATTCACCTTTTTTTTTCTTCATATAAATGCTATAACATATTATAATTACAGTTATTGAATTGACTTGAATTTTTTACATACTATGATTTGAAAAAATGAACGGTTCAAATCATTGAATGAGGGCTTATGATGGGTCCCAAATGCTCGGACAATATGATTCAGTCTATTCACTAGATTAGAGAGAACTTGGGCCCTTTTTAGAATACTCACAAATTTGGAGTGAATTGTATATTTTACATATTTACTCTTTATTTTGATGATGATAAAATTTTGAGACTTTTTAGGTGTATGTTTTGTATTTATAAAATAAAGTGAGAAATAATTGGGACATTTTGACCTTTATTTGTGAATTTTGATTTGTTTTCGGGTTGTTTTGGTGAGTGGCAATTTTAGTTGACTTTTAGTTTTTTAACAAAAAGATGTGCAAAAAAATTAAGAGAAAAATTGACTTTTTAGTAGTGATATAATGTAGGAATTGTGTTACCCAAAAAGCAACCTAAGAAAGGGGGTGAATTAGGTTTCTATAAATTAAAATTAATAATACCCCAATAAAATTAATTACTAGTACAACAAATTATTAACAAGCATAATGATGAACTTAGCAGTAAATGATCAAGCAAAATAACAATGAAGTATAACTAACATACAGGGTAAATCAAATGATTAACATATGAATATTAGATAGCTATAGCAGCAGTAGGAAAGTAAAGAGATTAGGGAAGAGGAGACAAACAGATTTATAGTGGTTCAGTTTCAACCAAGCCTACATCCATTCCTCAAGCTTTACTTGAGATTTTCCACTATCTTCTAGTTTCACAGGGGTGCTAGCAACCTCTTTACAAATGGAGCAATCCTCCACGGATTTTATACAGACTTCACAAGCCCAAACCCTTGCAAATCTTAGGTGATTCACAATCATTCTCAAGATTTCAAGAACACAGTGTTTGCAACACTTTTACAAGATGAAATGGTATTTTTACTTTCAAAAAAAGTTTACAATAAATATCTTTCAAAGATAGATATATAAAATGAAACTTTGATTTTTCTGTAAATCTCACACAAGAAAGATGAGCTTAATGCTATAAGGCTCAGTGTATAATTTTTTAGAATAGATGTGAGTGATTATAAATCAAAGAATATTCTCAGGTTTTTTGTGTAACTTGTTTACATTAGAGGCTTTGGTATATATAATGAAAATTATAGCCGTTGTATTCATTTGAATTTATAGCCGTTTATAACCGTTGTAGTTATTTGAATTTATAGCCGTTTATAGTCGTTGTACTTCCATCATTACCAATTTGAATATCTTCCACTCCATCATTACAAATTTGAATATCTTCCACTTGAACCTTTTGAACCTCTTGGCCTTTTGAACCTTTATAGTCGTTTGTAGCCGTTGTACTTCCATCATTACTAATTTGAATATCTTCCCCTTGAACCTCTTGAACCTTTTGGCCTGCTGCTGTGTTAGGCTATTTGAACCTTTGTTTTGGGCTGTTTGAACTCTTGATTTAATCAAATATTAAATACATTCTAACAACATTTAGGATAAAGATTTAGGTGAGAAATAATGGGACAAAATAAATTTTAATTCTATTTTTCGCTTTCAAATAAATCATCAAAATAAATTTTGATTAAAGTATAATTAAATAAATCATCAAAATAAATTTTGGATTTTATTTTTCTCTTTCAAATAAATTGAAACATAATTAAATAAATCATCAAAATAAATAAGTCTAACAAATTATTAAGTAATTGATTTTTTTTATTTTAAAATATTTTCATAATGATAAATTTATTTGTGTTAGTTTGTATGGAAATATAATGTAGGAATCATTAAGTAATTGAATTTTTTTATTTTAAAATATTTTCATAATGATAAATTTATTATTAAAAGTTGGAGCAGGATTTGTCAATACGTTTGTTCTATAATAATGTCCTATAACTAACTTTTGTGCATATACACGATTGATGAAAAAAATCATTTTGTTTTGATAATTATAATTATACAATTTTATCAAATTTGTCCTTAAAAAAACACTAAACTAAACCATCAATTTTATTTTAAAAAATAATAATTTGATGAATTAAAGCCTCATTTGGCAATTTAACTTTTTGGTTAATATTTGAAAAGTTTTTTAAAAAAATAAAAGTCACTAAAAAGTCAAAAAATAACTAAAACAAGCCAAGTATTTCAATAATTCACAATTTTTGATACAATTAAAAAAAAAGTCATTTCTAAACGAATTAACTTTTTTCACCTCATAAAAAAAGTCAAAAAATTGCTAATTCTATAACGGCCCGAGTTTAGACTCAATCCTTTTCATGTTTTTGGTATTGGGTTAGTGATTATTTTGGATTGTATTGTCTCTTCTTTGAGTTTATTTGTTATAGGGAACCTTGGTTTATGCTTAACACATTGGCCAAAAAAATTTCCTCTATTTGCAAGGTCGCGCCGGCATGGCGTTAAGTCGCTCGTGCAAGAAGCTGTGACCAAGGCCACGGCCAATTATGGTCTTCAGATCTATTGGCTTAGTAGAATTGCGTGGCCCGCCGTGGCGCATGAGATCGCGCCCACTATATGGGTTCGCTCTCGCGATGTCGCCCATGATCAAAACACACCTTCAAGTCCTTAGTACGAAGAAGTTGCGTGGCCCATGAAGGGTTGTGAGGGGTAGGTCGCAATTTGGGATTGTGCTCATGGAATGATTGTCCGCACCCGCGATTGTGTCTTTCATGGCCACAATGTTGAGTTCGTGCCCACGATGCGACTGACTATAAATATCACCCGAAAGCTAGAAATATCTACTTCTTGAGCTCATCTTCTTCTTCTTCTTCTTCTCTCTAAATCGCTATTTTTGGCTTTTAATCTTTAAAACCTTGGTTTTCATCTAGCTTCACCCATTTCTTACCCCTAATACTTAAGGCTTCAAGGTAGAGTATGTTGAGGGCTACATTTTAATTTGAAAAGTCTGAGTTTTCGTTGCCGTTGATTTTTCAGTTGTGGTTCTTCTCTCCTTTTGCTTTGAGGTATGGATTTCTTTAATGATTTGCATGTTATTTAACCTTGGTATGTGTTAGTTGGATAAATTAACACTTGGAAGTTTTGAGTTTGATTAATGTATGTTTTAATGCATAAAAAATGGGTTTTTCTTAATGTTTTCATAAAAAATCTATTTGCTGGTCAACAATGATGAGTGGTATTGAAAACTTGATGAGATTTGATGAAATTGTCTTTAAAATGAGCAACCTCAATATTTTTACCAAAACCCTTGAAATTGGCTCAATATTGAAGAGTATTTTGTGTTGTTAAAATCAAAGGTAAATCCATGAACTTGAATTATATGGAAGTGAATGGGATTTGGAAAATATCGGTTGATTGAAAAATGTTGAGGCAAGACATATGTATATATATTGTCCGTTGTTGGAATATATTGAATAGAGATAACTGTTTTGACTATCGATGGAGGATAGCATTACTTGTTGTAGAAATTGCATGAAAACTAGATTAACTAAAACCCATTCACTCATGTATTCCATATATTTAATTGTTGCATTCTTATACATTTGAAAATGTTGAAAAGTATGATTTTGAGAAAAATGAGTGAATATCATGGTAAATCTGGTTATGGGGTGTAGTTGTAGTTAATTAAGTTGGCCTTCATGTCCTTAGTGAAAGTCTAAAAATCCACACTGTTGGGATGCCTTCTTTCTAGTTAGTTACCGGTAAAGTGGCTTTGGTAGTGCTTTTATAGCATACTTGAGACACGTATCTAGAGATTACCAGTGTGTGTATTTGTTACCCTATTTTCTGTTTTGAAGTAGAGATATAAATTGTGATTTGAACTCTAGCACAACATTGTTTCAAAAAGGGTAAAACTCATGTTTTGTAACGACATTTAATATGCGTTCACCATATGACTTTGTTAAACATTATAAATACCATTAAACTTGTCTCTACTTAGCTTTAACTCACCCTATATCACTACTATAAAATCATAAATAGATCAGTTTTTTTTTTTTTTGTGTGATGTATGTTATTTAATCACACTTTTTAAGTTTTATTAAAGTGTGATCTTTGGGAGTGTGATTAAAAGAGGTCATCTTTTATCACACCTTTTAAGTGTCATTAAAAAATAATTCTATTACATGTTTTGAGTGTGATAATAAATATTTAGATCACATCCTTTAAGTGGGATTAATAACATTTAGATCACATCTTTTAAGTGTAATTAATAACTAATAAAACTTGTGATAATAAACATTTAGATCACAGATTTTAAGTGTGATTAATAATGAGATAAAATCAAATGTCATATGCATTTCTCATCACAGTTAATTCGTGTGATAAAAAAAGATTCGACATATTTGAAGAATAATCAATATTATTTTTGTACAAGGATTTAAAGAATGTAATACACATTATATATTATATTTTGAATCATAACCACATATTGAATGGAATAATGTTATATATTTCATAAATGAAAGTTAAATATTCAAAAGTATATACAAAGGAATTAATAAAAAGTTTTTAACTGTGATTACATACATTAAAAAATGAAAAAAAACTAAATTCTTGAATTCTTTGACCATATTCTGCATCTCTTCAAGAAATTTTGACCTGAAAAATAAAAGCACAAATTAATTCAGAAACCGCTAGAAGCATATGAATAAACTTACTATTTTTGTAAAGACTGTTCTAGTCTTACAAAAGATAAAATCGGATCTTTTCTCATCACATTGACTCTTCATCTCCTGCATCAATAGAGAAGGAACAACAACTTTGATTGTTACTAGTATAAACTGTTTGGATTACCATATAGATATGACATATACATAGAATCAATAAATCCAAAATGAAAATCTTCAATGTATGACCAGATATTTTAAAGTCATGAAACCAAATATACATAGTTGAAGTGATTATATATTCCTTACTAACTAAAGAAATTGTTTATTAGCAATTTGAAGAACCGAAGTTATATCATACTTGCATGTTGGATTTCAACTCATATTCTTTAGTACAAAATTAATCCATTCAACTCGCGCTTGATCAAGTTTGGTTTCTGTATAAGTCTTTTTTCCATTGAACTGCAAGAGGTTATTTAGAAACAATTAGATAATGAAGAAGATGTACAAGAATCATGAATATAATAGTAATACAAGTTTAGAATTTATCTCACATTTTGTTTTTTTGGGATAATTTGATCTCTAATGAGGTCTTTCATATACCTCATTACATAAAACTCACATTCCACGTTTGTGGGTTATTGTGGAGACTACATGAAAGCATTTTCATTATTATTAGAAACCACATATAAAGTGTTATGATCAAATTGAACAACCATTAGCATAAATATAAGTATGATAAAATTAGAGAAAATGATATTAGAAATACTGTTGGCTGCCTGCTATTGCCTTCTGTTGTTGCTTGCTGTTTTGTTGTTGCTTAATGGTCTACTGTTACCTGCTGTCTAGAAGGGCTGTGGTGGTGTTTCCACAGTTTGGAAACTTTATTTTGTTATTATGGTTGTAACAGTCTCTAGTGGTTA
This sequence comes from Camellia granthamiana, assembly GCA_036172215.1. Taxonomy (NCBI): domain Eukaryota; kingdom Viridiplantae; phylum Streptophyta; class Magnoliopsida; order Ericales; family Theaceae; genus Camellia; species Camellia granthamiana. Next base: position 81,348,273 of record CM069903.1, read on the forward strand.
CTTGTAGTATTTCCAGGACTTAATTTTGGCCTTCAATGTGGGATGTACATGGCTTTAATTATGGACATAGTTCTTGTATTTATTTGGAAGTTATGTTTTGGATTTTGTTTAGTGGTCAGGTTGCTCCCAGTTTTGTACTACTCTGCAGCTCAGTGTTGGTCTTGTTCTTGTGACACCCTGAACGTTTACTTAAATACCATATAAATATTTATAACTATATATAATTATGGTTGTATGTGATAATATATTAAAAATAAAAAATTAATAAATAAATAAATAATAATAACAATAATAATAAAATAAAGATAGGGAATAAGGATGATGATGATGATGATAATAATAATAATAATAATAATAATAATAATAATAAGCAGGTAGTTATCCAAACAAATCTGTGAATTAATTAGGAGGGGAATGTGGCATCTGTAAGTTAAGACACCTGTACAAAATATATATGATTTGGATTTAGTCATCATTATGAGATACGGGCCTTGTGTATATAAGGCAACCAAGGCATCAAATTGAAGGTACTAAAAAAACAAAGGAAAATTCAAAGAGATACTGCGTAGAAGGGGGTCTCGAAAAGATAGGAAAAATATGAAGGAAATAGTAAGACTCAATCTTAAGGTGAGTTATATTATACCTTAAGTTATCATAATGTATTTTACGTATGTTTTGACTTACCATAAATTATTTTATACAAGTTATGTTTTATAAATTATATTAATATTCCAATTACGTGGATTAATTTCTGAACTCTATTTGTTCAAAATGAAACCCATGGATATGTTTGTTTAAATTTTAGAAGGTATTTGACTATGACCTTATAAACAATTATGTTTTGTAAGTACCACCACGGGAGTCCCACACCTTGAGGGACTTAAATAAACATTGGCCTCTGTTTGGCCACTTTGTTGTCCTCTGTTTGTCATGGATCCATTGACCTCTGTTCTGACTGTCACTCCAGTGACCTCTGTTATATTCTGTTCTGTACTGTGGTTATGGTTATTTAATTACATAATTCTGTGTTTTAGTTTCTGCCACTTTAAATCATTCGTTTATTCAAATTAAGTTTTGTTACTATTTTAGCTTAAATAACTATCCATGGTTATTTTGTATTCCCTATACTCTTGGCATAATATTTCTCAGTCTGCTGTGTACTTATAGGTGTTACCCTTTCAGGTGACGAGATGTAAGGGAGACCCATAACCTCACTTAGTGGAACCCGCACAAGAATTTGATGTTGAACCATTATTGTGTTTTTATTTTCTTATTTTCTTTTATTTATTTTATTTCTGCTCCTTTTTGTTTTTACTCAAGGCCGGTCACTGATTAATAAAATAATAAAAACCCTATAGATGTATTTTCTCTTATTAAAATAGTAAAATGAAGTAAATTTTCTGTTTAATTATTTTTATTTTCATTTGCCTCCGCTGCGCCATTTAATTTGCCACGATTAGAATAAAGTAGTGAGTTACGATTCTAACCTTAAGCCCCTAGGTTTGGGTCGTGACAAAGGTGGTATCAGAGTAATGGTTCGTTCAAAAAAAAAAAAAAAAACCTATTTAATTTGATCAGAAATATAGAAAAATTATAAATAGAACTATAAATAAAACTATATAGTTAGATACATATAATAAAATAAAATGTCTACATAATAAAATAAATAATAAATATTTACCCACAACGTTAGTCATTTTATGTGAAATCTCACGTTTATTTTGGTGATGTAGGAATGTCCGAGATTAACCTTAACGAGGCATTTTGGGAAGTGCTCAGGGCCATTAAGTTGGATGATATTTTAGCAGAGCACCTCGCCCTCGCCCTCGCCTTACCTGAAGGATGGGAAGACTCAGAGGATATATATAATTAGGAGACTGCATCTAGGCCTTGCCCAATTGATGGGTCGGCCAATCTATGTACAGACTGATCCTACTGATATCCCATACTTACTATGGAGGCAGAGTCGTGCCTATACGCGCGGACGCTTTCTCGGACCCACTCGTGTTCTCGGCATTGCCCTGGGATATGACTGCCCGCACTACATTATAGGCCTTTTGCCCCCAGATTTTGTGACAAGAAGGGGAAATGTGTACCCCAAGAACAACATTTTTACCACTGTCCCTAACCTGCTGGAGATTATTAATATTCAAAATGTTGACTTTAGTAATGACTTGTCATATATCGAGACACCCGGCTGGATTGTTCATCGAGCATTTTTGGGATACATACAATCCGTCCCCATTTTCACAGTCCAGGCAGCGTGGATGTGTTTTGGTGTGGTCTAGTTAGGATGGAAATTTGAGCTTTTTATATAACACTACTTCTCGTGGTTGTTTGACCCATTTGACCTACCCCTCTGGATTTGGTAGAAGAAAACCCTTTTTGTGCGCTAACCATGATATGCTCTAATCCCTGTTTTTTTTTTTTTTTTTTGTTATACCACAGGGATGAGACACTAACATATTTTGACTTTTGAACAAAGATGTAATATTAATTGTAAAAATAGTAAAGTTGGTATTTTATATAGATATAGATTGCGCTATGCATGCTTATATATATATATATATATATGCTGCGTTATGGATGTAATGCCTCATTTATTACTTTGTAAAATGGCCAATAATGGTAACGGAAGTGAGTCATTAGTCAGTGGCACTGAATCGATGGAAAGAATCATGGAAAGAGCGGTTACTAGCTTTTTGCAAGCCTTGTAGACTAACATCAACAATGGGATGCCAGAACGGCGAGAAGAGCCGGTTACTATAAAACAGTTCCAAGATCTAAAACCCACCACATTTACCGGCGGTCCAGACCCAATGGTAGTGGACGCTTGGATTAAAGACATGGAAAAGATTTTTCACGCCCTACCCTGCACCGAAAGACAGAAGGTAACTTTCGCCACTTTCACTTTCAAAGATAATGCACAAGAATGGTGGCTTCTCACTCTGGAGAAAGAAGAAATTGCAACTTGGGCAAGATTCTTGGAAGTATTTTATGAAAGATACTTCCCAGATTCATTACGGGAACAAAAGGCATCAGAATTCATACATTTAAAGCAAGGAACCATGACGGTGGCCGAATACGAGAGCAAGTTCACACAACTCGCTCAGTTTGCGACATAAGTTATCCCCATCGAAGCTCGAAAAGCAAGAAAATTCGAAGCAGGATTGGATGCTGAAATCAAAAATAGGCTTAAGGTTTTGAAACTGCCAATCTATGTAGAAGTGGTAGACTGAGCGTACATTGCAGAAAAAGTAATTAAAGCCTCGCGTTCCGGGGAACCAAGCCAAAAGAAGCAATTCTGGGCAAGAGACAATAAAAGATCCGGTATTGCGCCTCCCAAAATAGTGAATACGGGCACAACTAGTTCAGGCAATCAAGGTCCTACCAACTCTCGAGATGGCACCATTCTAACTTGCCCTACGTGTGGAAGGGCTCATTGAGAACAATGCCATCGAGACACGGGAGCATGCTTTCAATGCGGTCAAGTTGGCCACTTGCTGAGGGATTGTCCAAAGTTGACTAATCCTACAGGCAGCCGTTCTGGTCCAGTCAGAAAACCTACAAGACCTGAAGGAAAGAGGAAGGACCAAAAACGCTAAGGAAGGGCTTTTGCCTTAGTACTTGGAAAATCAGAAGTTACCGAAAATGTTATGTCAGGTACACTTTTTGTCTGTGGTCATTTAGCTCATGTTCTCATTGACTCCAGTTCAACTCACACTTTTATTGCACCACACTTTTTTGCCAAGTTGGCGTCAACACCCGAACCCTTAGAATATATATTGTCGGTGTCCTTTCCTTCTGGTAATTCTGCCTATAGTACTGACGTGTACAGATCATGTACTATATCCATAAAAGACAAAACCTTATATGTAGACTTGATTACCCTCCGTATTGGGGACTTTGATGTAATCTTAGAGATGGATTGACTGGCTGCCAACCACGCCTCTATTGATTGTAAAGCCAAAAAGGTCTCCCTTAGGTTACCAAACCAACTCGAGCTTGTCTTTGATGGGACTGGAGTTTCTAACCCTTCCTGCATTATATCCTTCATGACAGCCCAACGACTTCTAAGAAAGGATTGTGGTAGTTATATTTGTTATGTGATCGTTACACAAAAAGAGGCCCCCACCGTTGATGCGATCCTCGTAGTACGAGAATTCTCGGATGTTTTTCCTGAAGATCTACCTGGTATTCTGGTTGACTAGGAAATCGAATTCACCATTGAAACTCAACCTGGTGCCTAACCATTATCAAAAGCTCCTTACCGCATGTCAATGATGGAATTGAAAGAATTGAAGACTCAACTCTAGGAACTCTTGGACAAAGGTTTCATTCAACCTAGTACCTCACCCTGGGGAGCTCCAGTACTATTCGTAAAGAAAAAGGATGGCACGATGAGGTTATGCATTGATTACCGAAAACTGAACAAGGTTACCATCAAGAATCGATGCCCTCTGCCATGAATCGATGACTTGTTCAATCAACTACAAGGCGCCTAAGTATTCTCGAAAATTGACTTGCGTTCTGGCTACCATCAACTAAAAGTCAAAATGGAAAGTATCGAGAAGACTGCCTTCAGAACCCGTTACGGGCACTACGAGTTTCTCGTCATGCCATTTGGCATCACAAATGCCCCAGCAGCCTTCATGGACCTCATGAACCGAGTGTTCAAACCCTATCTTGATGAGTTCGTCATTGTCTTCATCGACGACATTCTCATATACTCCAAGTCACCGGAAGACCATGAGAAGCACTTGCGAACGATTCTACAAACACTATGTGATCACAAACTTTATGCCAAGTTGAAGAAATGCGAATTCTGGAACATTAGTGTACACTTCCTCGTCACGTCATTAACAAAGATGGCATCTCGGTTGACCCCCAAAAAGTTACAGCAATCGTGAACTGGCCACAACCTACTAATGTATTAGAAATACGAAGTTTCTTGGGTCTATCTAGCTATTATCGACGCTTCGTGCAAGATTTCTCAAAGATAGCATCACCCTTAACCCAGCTAACTCAGAAGAACACACCCTTTGAATGGACTGACAAACCGGAGCGTTACTTTCAAGAATTAAAAAATCGACTTGTGTTAACTCCTGTACTAGCACTCCCTACAGGAGCAGATGGGTTCGTAATTTATAGTGATGCCTCATACAATGGTTTGGGTTGTGTGCTTATGCAAAATGGAAAAGTCATTGCTTACGCCTCATACCAACTAAAGATTCATGAGAAGAACTACCCAACACATGATCTGGAATTGGCTACGGTGATCTTTGCCCTCAAAATCTGGCGTCATTATCTCTACAGTGCAACCTGCGAGATTTACGCTGATCACAAGAGTCTTAAATATTTGTTCACATAGAAGGAACTGAATATGAGACAACGGCGATGACTAGAATTTATGAAAGACTATGATGTAGAAATCCATCACCATCCACGCAAAGCTAACGTGATGGCAGACGCACTGAGCAGAAAGACGACCAAAACTTTGGCATGTACTCTCATTTTCCGCAAGATCAATAGACTGCTCGCCAACATAAACGTGGAACCTACATTGATTGAAGAAATTAAAGTGCGCCAATGGAAAGATAAACTTCGGAAGAAAAAGTACGAGGAGCAAAGGAGTACGCCTGATCTTGATTTCACTATAAGCAATGGGATACTAAAATTTCGTAATCGAATTTGTATACCCGACATTTCGGAACTCAAGAAGAAGATATTGGTGGAAGCTCATAGCTCGAGGTTTGCAGTCCACCCTGGCAACACAAAGATGTACCATGATCTGAAAGAACATTACTAGTGGACAGGAATGAAAAGAGACATAGCAAGTCATGTCTCCAAATGTCTGCATTGTCAGCGTGTTAAAGCAGAACATCAGAGACCTGCGGGAATGCTGCAACCACTCTATATTCTTGAATGGAAATGAGAGCACATTACTATGGACTTCGTGGTTGGGCTACCACAATCATTTTTGAAGAATGATGCAATATAGGTTATAGTAGACCGATTGACGAAGTCGGCGCATTTTCTACCAATCAAAATCGTGTACTCCCTTAATAAGTTTGCCACCTTATACATCAAGGAAATTATTCGTTTGCATGGCACCCCAGTTTCAATCGTGTCTAACCAAGACCCCCGCTTCGTGTCTTACTTCTGGAACAAATTACAAAAGGCTTTGGAGACTACACTGAAGTTTAGCACTGCTTATCACCTGCAAACTAATGGGCAAACCGAAAAAACAATCCAAACTTTGGAAGACATGTTACGTATATACGTGTTGGACCTCAAAAGTAATTAGGATGAGCATCTACCTTTAGTAGAATTCGCCTATAACAACAGCTATCAGGTAAGCATTGGAATGGCTCCGTACGAAGCTCTGTATAAAAGGAGATGTAGATCACCTCTATGCTGGACTGAAGTCAGGGACAGGAAACTGTTAGGCCCCAAAATCATGCAAATCACAAGTGATAAAATCCAACTTATCTAGCAGTGAATTCGCACTACCCAGAGCCGCCAGAAAAGTCATGCAGATACACGGAGACGAGACTTGGAATTTCAAGTAGGGGATCATGTGTTCCTTAAGATCTCACCAACAAGAGGAGTTATCCAATTTGGAAAGTAAGGAAAGTTAAACCCACATTATATTGAGCCATTTGAGATACTGGAAAGGATTGGTCCTGTAGCCTATCACCTTGCACTACCACCTAAACTATCCAATGTCCACAATGTGTTTCACGTTTCAATGCTTCGACGGAATCTTCGAGATCCAGAACATGTTGTTGATTATGAGGACTTGGAAGTTCAAGAGGATCTCTCTTATGAAGAGCAACCAGTGTAGATTCTCAATCGTCGTGATCAAGTTCTCCGAAACAAGACCATACTGTTGGTAAAAGTCTTATAGCGAAATCATCGTATCGAAGAAGCTACGTGGAAAACGGAAAGTCAAATACGAGCCAAATACTCACACTTTTTAAAAAATTAAGGTACGTGAAGTTTGGGGACAAACTTCTTTTAGGAGGGGAGAAATATGACACCATGAACGTTTAATTAAATACCACATAAATATTTATAACTATATATAATTATGGTTGTATGTGATAATATATTATTAGTGATAATATATTAAAAATAAATAAATAAATAATAATAACAATAATAATAAAATAGAGATAGGGAATAAGGATGATAATAATAATAATAATAAGCAGGTAGTTATCCAAACAAATCTGTGAATTAATTAGGAGGGGAATGTGGCATCTGTAAGTTAAGACACCTGTACAGAATATATATGATTTGGATTTAGTCATCATTATAAGATACGGGCCTTGTGTATATAAGGCAACCAAGGCAGCAAATTGAAGGTATCAAAAAAACGAAGGAAAATTCGAAGAGATACTACGTAGAAGGGGGTCTCGAAAAGATAGGAAAAATATGAAGGAAATAGTAAGACTCAATCTTAAGGTGAGTTATATTATACCTTGAGTCACAATAATATATTTTACGTATGTTTTGACTTACCATAAATTATTTTATACAAGTTTACGTTTTATAAATTATATTAATATTCCAATTACGTGGATTAATTTCTGAACTTTATTTGTTTAAAATGAAACCCATGGATATATTTGTTTAAATTTTAGAAGGTATTTGACTATGACCTTATAAACAATTAGGTTTTGTAAGTAACACCACGGGAGTCCCACGTCTTGGGGGACTTAAATAACCATTGGCCTCTGTTTGGCCACTTTGTAGTCCTCTATTTGTCATGGATCCATTGACCTCTGTTCTGGCTGTCACTCCAGTGATCTTTGTTCTGTATTGTGGTTATGGTTATTTAATTATAATTTCTGTGTTTCAGTTTTTGCCACTTTAAATCATTCGTTTATTCAAATTAAATTATGTTACTATTTTAGCTTAAATAATTATCCATGGTTATTTTGTATTCCCTATACTCTTGGCATAATATTTCTCACTCTGCTGTGTGCTTATAGCTATTACCCTTTCAGGTGACGAGATGTAAGGGAGACCTATAACCTCACGTAGTGGAACCCACACAAGAATTTGATGTTGAACCATTATTTTGTTTTTCTTTTCTTTTTTTTTATTTTTTTTTATTTTATTTTTGTTCCCTTTTGTTTTTACTCAGGGCCGGTCACTGAATAATAAAATAATAAAAGCCCTATAGACGTATTTTCTCTTATTAAAATAGTAAAATGAAGTAAATTTTCTGTTTAATTATTTTTATTTGCATTTGCCTCCGCCTGCGCCATTTAATTTGCCACGATTAGAATAAAGTAGTGAGTTACAATTCCAGTCTTAAATCCCTGGGGTTGGGTCGTGACAGTTCTTACCCCTCATCTGTTTCTATGCTTATGTCACTTTGAGATTACTTAGTTGTATGGCCTCAAACTTTACCTTTTTCACTTATTAGGTGGCAGCACATTGAGTGTAATGTTAGGTGATACAAGCCTTCCATTGAGCAACATATTTGCCAGGCCTACAAAAGATTAAGGGTTTTTTTTTTTTTTTGCTTAAGTGGGGCTAAATGTTTTTGGTTGGGCTAGAAAAACTATAATTTTAAAGGATAATTGTAGCAGCAGCAACAACAACAACAACAACAACAACTGCTAGCAACTAAGTGCAGTAGCAGCACTAACATGAGCATTAACAAACCAAAACAAATGTTAATAGCATCTAGCAGCAGCAACAACAAGAGCACTTTCCAGCAACCCATCATTAACAAACCAAAACAGCACCCTTTACCATTTATGCTTAGAAATTGGAAGACCATTATAGGTCCAGTGGATGTTTTGAGTGCTCTCTTTTATTTGATTAATCAAATTTAGACTGACCATTTATGCTTAGAAATTTTCTGTATATTGATATTACCAAAATAAGAAGCCAAAGTTGTCTAGTTAGTTTACCTACTAACATTGTTTTCCTTTAGTGAAATCCTTATTTGAAGTGCGTTACTGTCACGACCCAAACCCGCCCCTATGGGTTTAGTGCCGTAATCGGCCAGTAATCCGAGATTATCGAAGGCCTGCTTAACAGTAAGACAGTAATACAGAGTACAGGGGCTGGCGGAAGCCAAAACAGTAATTAAAAGATGTCCAATGAGCTGTGACAGTCTGTATGCAAAAAGACTTTTTATAACATATGCACATTCAGAACAAAACGGTATGTACATGCATCATTTACAGGCATACAGGTTAGGGACCAAATCCCCACCATAACAGTACAGTACAAAAGATCACTCAGTCTATACATAACAAAGACAGTTAGGGTGAATCTGAGACACCCCAAGAACAGCCTTAACTTGAACAGATCTGGAACCCCGAAGTGAGGCACAAAGATTGGCTTGACAAAAGGGAGTTTGACCTAACGCTCCTAACTTCGTTCCGGTGCCTGGACACCTACATATATATATAAACAGTGAGCTAAAACCCAGTGAATAACATATGCATAAAGAGGTTAAGAATGAATGTCCTTTCAGTATTTAAAACAGTCATTTAAACAGTATAACAATTATTCGACCATAGCAGTCATAAGTGGTACAGCCAATAGCAAACAGTACAGTAGGTCTTAACAGACTGAACAGTCAATTGATGGCCATCATATCAGTAAACAGTAGTGGTTCCAGACATGGGAACCGACAGAGATCTCTGTGACAGTAGCAGTACAGTACAGTAACAGTAAATTGCTATGGATGCCACGAATACAGTTCGCAATTAGGACAAGCATTCATTCAGTAAACAGTGTTATTTTATAAAATAGTTCAGTCATTCGTTCAGAAAGTAATCTCAATTGAACATATCTTTACAACATTGTTACTCACAAAGTTTTAGGCTACAGATAAGCTAGTGCGCGTCCTCAGATACTAACCCTACACAGTTACAAGATGAACACACACTAAGTCACATACTTGGGAATTGAAGACTTAGTCCCTACTTAGACTCGGTGTGGTTCTACATCAATATCCTCTTTAAGATGCCTTAAACATGCCCTAGGAATGCTTAGGATGGAAAGAGAATGCAAAGATGTACTTATAAACACTTTTCAAAATTTTCAGAAAACAGGGGTCTCGCTCGAGCATGGATTTCTACGCTCGAGCGGACATGCAGACAAAGGAGCTCCGCTCGAGCGCAACTTCTGTCGCTCGAGCGGACTGCAAGCTACAGTAAAAATACTGGATGCTTAAAATTCACGCTCGACGGGCGCTCGACCCCCGCTCGAGCGTGAACTATCTCGCTCGAGCGGACTGTAAACTCATGCAAAGTACTGGATACACGCATTTCACGCTCGAGCGTCACTTTCCTTGCTCGAGCGGAAGGCATGATCTCAGATTGTACGCTCGAGCGTGGAGTTCCTCGCTCGAGCGTGGGTCCAAAATCTGGAAATTCCATATTTGAACCTCAAGCTCAAAATCAACTTTCAAACATAAATTTCGATCCTCTTGGGCTAATGTTTTGGAAAACACTTCAAAACCCATAATATTACATTTTTCAAGGATCAATTTGAGAAATCAAAGCCCAAAGGTAGTTCAATTAAACACCATTTTCAAATAAACTTCAAGAACACAAAGTGTATGAAACATGTATGTGTTCAACCAAATTCAAAGCTTCAATTACTTGCTCAAATGAGCTCAATTGCCTCAAAAACAAGATGAATTCATGGACTAAGCTCAAGATATGAACATGCATGTGGGATTTCATGAAGAACAACCTCAAAATGCAAGACCATGCACATGCATGCATGGATTAAGCTCCAATTCAACATTATTAGACTAAATCAAGACTTAATTCATCCATAAATTAAGAACCATGCAAGAACTAACTTGAATACATTAATGAGAGGTTGAATATCCTACCTTGAGTTCTCAATTACAAGTCTAGAAGCTCAATTTGCCAATTATCTTCCAAAATCCCCAAGCCTCCAAGCAAATCAAGATGAAACCAAGTTTTTCTCCTAGCTTTCTCTCTCTAGTCGGTTTGGTGCAAGCAAATGGCTGAAGAAGTGTTGATTCTAAGTCTCAAAATATGATATGGAGTGGGCCACTAAGTGGCAAGGTTGTAAATAAGGCCAACTCTTGTAATTTATCAATATTTAATCTAATTTAATCATACCAAATCACATTTCAATTAAATATACCATACAATCATATAAATCTTAATTAGCACAAAACATCAATCAATTTTAGATTCGGCCGCCGATAAGGCCTTCAATTTGCAGTTTAAAGCATAAAACATGAATAGATAATTTAATAGTCAGCAGATAGAATTGCATTCAAACTAGCATAATCAATCAATCAGTTTAGTAATTCAGTCAGTCAGTCAGTCAATTAACATACTTAATCATAGATTAGCACTAATCAGTAGTGTTATCAGTAAATAGTGGTGAGGGTTGTTACAGTTACTATCCATTTATGTTTGAATTTAGTGTAATTTATCCTTATCTAAAACTGAAATGTATTAGTAGATGGGATTAATCTGTTGTCATTTATGATGGGAACATCTGCTATTATGAGTGATTGTAGCACCACATTCTTGCTAATTGTTTGTTAATGCAGGTTGTCACAGTTGGTACACAATGTAGGAATGTGTAGGTTAAGGGATGGTGAACCCATATATTTAGGTCGTGAATTGTGTTTGCTTTACATATCTTTTGTGGGTTGAGTGGCTGTGAGATCTTTATATTTCTAGTTGTGTTTATGTGCAGGTACTAGTTGGTCTTCAATTAATGGATGTAATTGTTGAGAGTTGAGTGGTGTGAGCATATATTTTTGATAGTATTTTGTGTTTGATAATTGCTTTCTTTTTTAGTTGGAATTGTTCATATGTGGGTTGAGTGATAGTAGCAATAAATCAGTGAGCTAGAATCTATATGGTTATTATTGTGAAGGGTGGCTAACTGATGCATCCTTTTGAATTAGTGGCTTCATTTCAAAATTTGCAAGAATGCATACATTCATCTTCCAGACAAGCACACCCAACAAGCAAATAAATTAGATATGGTGCAAGGCTATGACTGTGAATCTATTTAAAATAATGTCTCAGTTGCATTTGTATGTAAGCCGAGTTGCATGATTGGATTTATTTAGGCTGTTTTGGTCCAACTTGGTAATTATGTTTTGACACCTCTACTAGTATTTATTTTCTTTTAAATGTATAAGTATTGCTTTATTAGTTGGTGTTCGTGAAATTGAATCGTATTTTTTTTCTCTGCGTTATTTTTTCTTGGCCAATTCATTTATACATGCTTATTTGATATTTTTAAAATTTGTAGATCAAGTGGAAATGTAAGCTTGCATGAAATAGGATGCAAAAACACATGAAAGAGAGGAAAATGTTCTAAGCAATGTCGGATATTTTTTCAACACAATCGTTTAAATTTCTTGAGTCTTTGTTCTTTTCACTAGCTTCATCAAAAGTACTCTGCATTGATTAATCAAAAGTTTCTGAAACTTGAAATATTTTCAACTTCTCTAATAATATAAAACAACCCAATTCAAAAACGCACTTTACATATAAAACCTCTATGGTTCTCTTACTCCAATTCTCCACCATATGCTTATACATGTAAAGATGAAAGTATATGGGTCCTTCTCTTTTCCCAGATATTGTTTTGTTTGTGTCAAATAAATATATTATACATATATTTACATATATATATAGTCACTAGTGTAATGGAGTTGCATATCAACACTACATCCAACTGGTACTGTAACAAATAATTGCAGAGTGGTACATAAAAGATTCAGTCCACTTATAAGAAAACCAACAAGATTGAACAAAGTAATATCATGATTTTAGAACGAAGGGAATTGGAAACTGTAGTTACAAAACATAGTCTAAAACCCTAAAGATGTAGGTATAAACCCAACTTCTGGCCAAGTCATGCTTTGTGCATATTTTCCAATGCCATGCCATGCCTAAAGACTTTCTAAGCCAAAAGGAAAGCATTGTATAATGCATCATTTCTTTTCTACTAACAGAGGCCAATAGAGTAGTAAGTTTCACTATTTCAGCACTCAACCATTGGTTGCAAAGAGTGACAATCATCATTCGTATAGTTCAAGTAGGAAGGATAACAACCTTCAAATGATCCAAGCATAGCAAGTTTCTATGATTAAGAATTGACGGGAACAAAATACCATCTTGCATAACAGAAAAGCAAATTCCAAAATAGATAGAAGGCCAACCAAATACACATCCTTAGCATACATACAAATACAATGACATAATATACACCCAACAAGTTAAAAGGCCAATCAAATACACACCCATACCCAATACCACAAGAGGACAAATACACATACACAGAAGAAAACTGCAAAATTTGTGATTCTGATATACCAACAAAAATACACACAAAAAGGGCATAAAAACCAAAGGACTCACTAGAAATTTCTAGAGGTTTTTTATTTCAAAAGACAACCTTCAATGGTGGTTTGAGTGAGTAACTTCCATGGTGGTTCGGAGTTGTGATGAAGAAAATGAAGGGCTTCATTTCAGAAAACAAGGCAAGGAGAAGAGATCCAAACTGTTTGGGAAATTCAATCTTGTTGGGAAAGGCAAGAGTCGTTTGCTCTCAATGGTGGGTATAAAATTGGCGCTAATTTGGGAATCAGATTTTATATAAAAATCAAATTAAAATATATTATACAATCAGACCTATTTAGGGAGTGTGATTAAAAAATATATATAATCACGCTTATTTAAAATATATATATATATATATATAAAAACCAGAGGACTTACCAAAAATTTCAAGAGGTTTTTTATTTCAAAAGACAAACTTCAATGGTGGTTCGAAGCTGTGATGAAGAAAATGAAGGGCTTCATTTCAGAAAACAAGGCAAGGAGAAGAGATCCAAACTGTTTGGGTAATTCAATCTTGTTTGGAAAGGCAAGAGTCGTTTGCTCTCAATGATTGGTATAGAATTGGCGCCAATTTGGGAATTAGATTTTATATAAAAATCAAATTGAAATATTTTATACCATCACACCTATTTAGGGAGTGTGATTAAAATCAATATATAATCACACTTACTTAAAAGTGTGATTAAAAATAAATATTATATATAATGACACTTAATTGAACAGTGACATAGAAAATAAATATAATCACATGTTAATTAAAATGTGTGATTAAAAAATATATATATAATCACACTTAATTGAAAAGTGACATAAAAAATAAATATTATCACACTCAATCAAATCAAGTATGATTAAAATATCAATCTAATTTTTTTTTTTCACACTTCCATTAAAAGTGAGATATTTTCATTTATCAAAGTGTGATATTTTACTATTTTTGTAGTAGTGTATGAAAAAATATTTTAGGTACTGATAGTATGCTTCTGCCGAGGGGATAGCTTGGGGGGGGGGGAAGTTGGAGCTAAACGCTCATTTTTTTGTGTTTAATTTTATGTAAGCCTCGGGCTATTGTGATTTGGCTTAAGACTCACTTTTGTTGTAACCAAGTATAATCTTGGAAACTTGTAGCCAGTAAGGTATGAAGTTGTAATAGTTTAAATAGTACTGTTTATCGATCACATGCTATAGATTCTAGTTTTAGAATCGATGAGTGTATTAATGCATGTAATATGATTTTGCAATATTAACAATGTTGATGAGTATATAGAATGTATTGGGATCTAATTAAACTTCCGCTTGTTGAATGAATATTATATATCTATATACCTAAGATGTGGAATGAATAATTCGGATCTCTATATTTTTTGTGGCGTGACAAATTCCCAAACGATGGCATATATAGTCACTATTGTTTTATCAATTTGATTTTCTTTGTGAATAGTCTACATACGTAAATCTAAAAAATAAATTATTTGAATCATCCAAGTAAGTTCTCTATTGAAATGAACCTTCTCTACAATTGGAGAAAAATTAAAGCCTAATAACCATTTATTACATAATAATCATAAAAAAAATATATGTTAACAACAAATACAACTATCTATTGCATGATAACCATCCAAAAATATCAACAAAAAGAGCCACCCATCATCATTCAAACACATACAAAAATTAATTTGGTAAAAAAATAAAAAAGTAAATGATTTATCATTTTTATATAATTTTGTCTTTCAGTAAAATAATTTTGAGAAATTCAAAAATAATTTTTTTAACATTTTTTTTGGGTCAAATTAGTTTATATTTTATCAAATTCACGATTTTGCACTTAAAATAGAACAACGACGTCTTCAATTGTTCTTATTTGAAACGATATTCAAAATTCAAGATCAAATGTATTACAATTGAAAGGTTAGGGACCAAAGTGACCAAAATTACAGGGACCATTAATATAATTTGACCCAAAAAAAAATAGCTTTTATCATTTTCTCTGAACACAAACCCTAATGTTGTATTAAGTTGAGGGATTTGAGAAAGAATTTGAAAAGAAAAATGGGAAAAGGTCCGTGAAATTAGGTAAAATGTAGCTATATTTTTATTCATATTTCATCTACCTTTTTTCGTTTCCCTTTTCAAATTCCTTCCCAAATCTCCCAACCAAACACAACATAAAACAAATCAACAAAAAAAGTCCATATGTAAACACAATTGTTTACTTCCAATTTTCTAAATTCAATTTTTTGAAAATTGAGTTTTATTTGTGTGTGTGTGTGTGTGTGTGTGCGCGCGCTTTTTTTTTAGTGATTTTTTTTTAATATTTTCAACAAATTTTTTTATTTTATTTTTAGATGCACCTAACCTAAATGTACATTAAAAGTAAAGGAAAATGTTTGGTGGTCCGAATTTTTGTGGCTCGAATGGTTCGAATATGTCAAAACGACATCGTTTTGGGTGTTTCGAGCCATGATTTTTCAGGCCACCAATCAATGTTGAAAAGTAAAATATTTATAAATTTTTTAAAAAAAATCAATAAATACACAAGAATATGAAAATATACTGAATTTTTATATATTTTTTTAATATTTTGGCATTTAGTAAATTTTTTCAAAAATATTATACTTTTTAATTGTGTTTATATTAAGTGTATCTAAAAACTAAAAAAAAAAAATTATTTAAAATATTAAAAAAATTCAGTAAAAACAAAAAAATACAAAAAACAAAAAAATTAATTTTCAACAAATTGAATTTAAAAAATTAAAACCAAACAATAACTTAAAAAAATATTTCTCTTTTTATAACCACATATGAAAAGGGGCCACACCAATTATCAATAGTCAAATAGCCTTATTTCTGAAGCTCGTGTGTCATTGGATTCATAATATTGTGGTATCTCATAATTTTCAATTTATCCACAAAAGATTTAAATGACTAAAATATTGATTCCTACAAAAACTATAAGATTACTAACCGAATGTTCAAAACTACATACAATAAGAACCCATAATGCATGACTCAAAAGATGAGGAATAAGTCTGTCATCACTAAAGACTTGGCTCCGGAGCTAAGGTACCATAGGCACCCCCAATTGGATTGCCTATAAATCCTAAGGACTTTTTTTCAGTTCGTGATTAGATTAGAGGGTATTATTAAACCCATATGAATTTATCATAAATTTCGTTTTGATAATTCAAACTATTTAATATGTAGAATACATCGAGCACTATATACCTATACAAAATCACGCTGATCGGATATTGATAGTTACGTGATCAAATCAGTTTTGTATTAAAAAAAATAGACGGTAAAAAAATAAATAGTTGACTGAAATCTGATCTGATAAAATAATTATCGATATCCGATCAACATGATTTTTTACAGGTATATAGTACTCGACGTGTTCTACACATTGAACGGTTCGAATTATCAAAACGGGACCTATAGTGGACCTCCACGAATCTAATAGTACCTTCTAGTCTGATTACGGACCGGAAGAAAGCCAATCTCAAATCGTAAATACCCTTGTGGTATTCCCAATGACAAGATTAATAAATATAACTTTTTCATGCCTAAAAGAATATGAATTTTCTTGGAGGAGACTT
Organism: Camellia granthamiana; assembly: GCA_036172215.1. Classification (NCBI taxonomy): domain Eukaryota; kingdom Viridiplantae; phylum Streptophyta; class Magnoliopsida; order Ericales; family Theaceae; genus Camellia; species Camellia granthamiana. The sequence goes on from CM069903.1 coordinate 81,365,260, forward strand.
AGAGTTCGTTTGGGATATAAGTTAGTTTTTTGATTTTTTAACTATTTTAACTTGGGTTTAAACAGTCTCATTTGAGATAAATTTTTTTAACTTTTTTGACTTTTGTAAGAGAAAAAATGATATGATTATGTAATGAATATAACATTTTGTCATATTTAACTAAAATAGTCAATTTTATCCTATATAGTTATTTTAGCTCAAAGTAATAGCCCAAACGAAGCCTTAAACAAACTTCTCCTACATATTTTTGCCTCTCAAAAAGCCTCAAAACTCCATTTCCAGCTCATAAAAGCTCAAAATACAAAACATTGCGCAAAAAAAAGAAAAAACAAAAAAGCAAAAAAAAAAAGTTCTATAAATTATTGTGGCACTCCATTATGTAATAGAGAGGCGCATGCCATACTTAATCCTAGCTTACACAACGTGCTCCACGTTAGGTTTTGGACATGCTTTACCCGAAATGGCGCACGCCACATAACAAGCTGCGCCATGCTATAACTGTATTTGCTGGAAAATAATGAATTTTTGATAATTTTAATTTAAAATTAAAATAAAATTTAATTGTCGATTGAGGTGGGTTCAAGTGATATTATAGTTTTTTTAAGTAAAAAAATTATCATATAAAAATAATGGGCCGAAATTATTGAATTGTGAATAAGAATTGTTTCATAAAATGTGCATTAATTAAAGTTAGACTTTGACTTGGACTTAGGCTTGGTCTAGACTAGGCATAGGCTTGTGCATATGGACTTGGATTTAGACTTAGTCTTGAGCTTGGGTTGAGTTTAGGGCTGTTCAAAAATCCGTTCAAACCGGTATTCCGGACCGAACCAAACCGAATCATACGGTTTGGTTCGGTTCTATTAAGAATTTGTTCGGTTTCGAATTAAGAAATATAAGAACCCGTAAAAACGGTTCGGTTATTGGATTTTATGAAAAAACCGCGGTTCGAATCGAACCGAACCAAATTTTAAAATATATATATATATAATATCAAGTTTTATTTTTATTAATTGGTTTTTTATAATTTAATGATATTAAGATGGTATAGATATGTAATATTGAGTAAAGCCTTAATATTATTGGTTTTTATCATGAGTTAAATATAATTAGTTTGAGTAATTATTTTGCTAATATTAATAATTTATTCTTGTAAATAGAAATTTTTGGAACTGTAAACCAAACCGAAACCGAACCGTTTTTTCGGTTTGGTTCTGGTCCGGTTTTATAAATGTAAGGGTCTGGTTTGGTTCTCAAAATCACAGAACCGTTAGGATCGGATCGTTTCTTGGATTTTCTCAAAACCGAACCAATCTGGACCGTGTACACTCCTAGTTGAGTTGTACTGTATTGAGCTTAGCTTGTGCATGTTTTTGATATTGAGTTTGGATCAGGTTATGACCCAACATTCGTATTCGTTTTGCGACCCTTCTAGTTGGATGATTTAAATAACATTATATAAATTTATTTTCATATATAATGTAAGAGAAGTTTTCAACCTTTGTAACTCTATCCTTAATGACTTAGAGTTGATAGCATTGGTTAATGGCATTTGATGACTCTTATGATGATAGCCTTCATGGCTAGGAACTCATCTACTTGTATAAATAGCGACATTTCCTTTTCCAACTTGGTAGGATATTTTTAGAAAGGTTTTTTGAGATGGAAAATGCTATATTTTGAGACAAAGTTGGAGATGTTTCTTACATCAAAGAAAAATTGAAAGAAAATTTTCCTATCTCCTTTTTATTAACCCCTTCTTTGGTTCTTGTTAATGAGAGAGTACTGTCATTATTAGTTCGTCGAAACTACTCAGGAGGTGCTTTTGCATTAGTTACCTAGGAGACAGACACCGACATTTCTCCAGTACCTATAGGTGAGACGGGGAATCTATTTTAAAGAAGCTGTGTATACCATAGGTTTTGGTTTGCATTATACCATAGGTTTTGGTTTGCATCCTTTATCTTTTGTTCTTCAAATTTTTAGATTTAATCTATTTATCTTGTGTATTATTTTTGTATGTCCATGTGAATCTATCTTGTAATATGTTCTAATGTTGTAATCTATTTTTTAATCTTGTATTTCCTTTTAAGAATTAAAATAAGATCATTTTATCCTCACTATTTTATTTTATATAATTTAGTTTTCTATTATTGGGAAAAATACCAACACTTGCATGTTGTTACACATCTGTCCAAGGGTTAGTTGACTTCCCCCACCGTCTCAAACTTCTTTCTCTACGAATAAAGGCTTCATTTCAGTTAAGAAATGAGAGAGGAGTCATAGAGAAAGTTTAGAGAGATTACAGCGTTGGAAATGGTTATAAAATTCTGGATAAAACTAGAATTTTTTTCTAAGTTTGGTCTATTTTTTAGGTGGGCCCCGAGCGTCGTTTGTCGCGGGTCAAAGTGGTAACGCGTTCTATGCCGCGTTGTGATTCACGTGGTATATTTGGTTGTTCAAAACCATTACCAAGTGAATGGGAAATTGAAGCCAAAGTATGCTCCATGGAAATGGAGTTTTGGTGAAAAATCCTTAAAGGTATTGAATAAGGCTTGTCCCACATTGATTTGGTGGGAAGTTTTGAATGAATTTATAAGGCATGGGTTTGGTACTTGGGGTGTGCCCCAAGGGGTACCCAAGTGTTTTAGAGGGAGAGGTTATGGGCAAAATGGGCTAGACCCATTGGACCCAAAAATCACCACACACGCGCGGGTGCTTGGTGTGAGGTTGGGTTGGGCTTGTTCGGCCCAATACTAATCTTTTTGGGCCAAAAAACATTTGAATTTAATTTTATTTTTGGTAACACAAAATCCAGAATTCAAAATAAACTGGCTTGGTTTTACTGTGCATCCAAACAGGGCCCTTCCCGTTTTCAAATTAAACCAGAAATAAACTGGTTTGGTTTTACTGTACATCCAAACAGAGCCCTTCCCGTTTTTTATCTGTTTAAATTATGAACCCAACAGATTCAAATCTGTTTGAATTCAAAACCTGCTGTCACCTTTACATCTATAAATAGGACAACCCTCATTTGATGTTTTACATTCAGAAATTTCGTATTTCACCTCTGCAAATTCTATTCTTCATTTTGTTGCGTTTTATTTTTGTGAGAGAGAGTACAAACACTTAGTGTGTTCGTTAGGCAAACAATTTGTAGTGCTGTTATTGTTTGTAGTAGATCATTTTATCCTGGGAGATAGACGTCCAAATTCTGAAAGCACCGAGGAGAGGACGAATCTGTCTTAAGAACACAGTGTCAAACACTGGACTTGATCAGATTATAATTCGAAGAAATTAATCAAACAAGTTATTTAATTTATTTTCGGTGTTTTATTATTTATTTAAATCAGATTTTAATTTTGTTTTTGTAACAAAATAAAATCTGTTTTTATTTAGTTATTTATTTATTTATTTTTTTTTTAGTTTGATTTTTGTAATCAAACAAATTCTCTCATTTCCTTTATTTCTTTTATATTCTGTTTGTTGTTAAGTACACAAACTGAATTAATTAATTACAGTGAAGATTGTCCAACAGAGCTAAGAATTGGTAAGAGAAAGACATCTTAATTATCTTCCTCTTGCTTGAATTTTGCCTGAATACTCTATAAGGACAGGGCCAATTTAAAATTTTATTTATTATATTTAAGGCACATGTATTACACTAATTATTCCGTTGATACACACAAATGACTTACTGTTCCAATTTGAGATATGAGAGATGGACTCTTCGAATCCAGTAGATAATTTTTTCATGTTTGAATGTTGCGTTTATTTATTTTAATATTATTCTAAAAAATTGTATATTTAATTGCGTGTTTGGGCTTTTAAATTGTAAATTTTTGTACATAACTTGAGGTATTTTCTGAGTCCTTTAAATTTTTGTTGAGCTTCTGTTACCTAGGTTTCACCACGTTCATAATTACAATGGGATTTGTTAAGAATAATTGGAGCATTTGATGAATCATTCATGTGATTTTTGCATAAAAAAGTGAGAGTTGATATTTCAAATTATGACACTATATGGTGCATGCATTCATGAGTTAAGAACTTCTAATATCTCAATGCTTATTTCAAAAATCTCAACACATATTTCATTAGTTAAGAACTTCTTTACTATATATAAATTTGTTCTTCCCTCTTTTGTTAAATATTCTCAAGTGTGGATGGCGTACCACTGTATTGGTGATAGCCACATAACAAAATGTAAGAGCACGACGGCTCAAAATTTTTTGTTTTTTGGGTGCAGCCTAGGGCTTTGTTTTTGTTTCTGTATGACGGAATGCCTTGTTTTGTGAAAAAGGTCATGCCCTATTTTGTATTTAAGCATGTAGGGCATCTACTCGTAATAGAACTTAAACATGTAATGTAATGTTTCATATACTTTACATTCATGACATGCAGTGATTGAATGTAAAATACATTGATTCTTGTAACATCATGGAATGTATGAAATATGTTTTCTAGAGAGTGATTCCAAATTGTCTCTTATGAATCCATAATTATTAATTCACCTATCGCGCTTTGATCAATTATTAGTAGTTAAATTATCCTTATTTTGTATCCTCACTCTTGCTTTTCCTTGAGTGGGTTTGGACCTTGTAAACTCAGGGCGTGACAAGCGAGAACATATATTTATTAAATAATTTGTAAAACCTTTTCTACAACATATATTTATTAATTTGCTTCTTCACCTAATTTTCCTTTTGAGTTTCTAAACTTTGACAATGAAAATGTTCTATGTCATATCATTGAATAGGCAAAACACAATTGTTTTATGGTTTTGGTTTAATTTGGTATTGTGTGCTTATTTAAATTATGTTCTTGTTCAATGACAATTATTTTTTACCAATCAAATCTGATTGTTATGGTAAGTCAGAATTTCTATCCTGCTACTACCAAGAGGATGATCCACTTCACGTCGTGTACTTGCAAACAAAGAACATGTTTCCGAGGGGTGGTGCGTCGAGTATTAGTGTAACAACCTGAAAGTTTTTCTTCTTCATTGCTTGAGCGACAGGTTGTTCGCTCGAGCGGTCTTGCGAGTAATCTAGTACTTTTGTAGGTCTAGGATTCTAGGAGATGTTGAGGTTCGCTCAAGGCCAGGGTTGGTCACTCGAGTAGTTTGCTCTTTGTTGGTTTGAATTTCTAGGAGTGTGCGTTCTACGCTCGCATGAAGGTTTCATCCCTTGCGCGGTATTGTGTTTCTAATGCTTGAGTGTAGGTTTCATCAGTCGAGCAGTCTGTTCGGGATCAGGACTTTAAAAGTCACTTTTTGGTCAAATCTAGATCATTTTTTCTCTCATCATTTTCCTCTCGTCTGTCATTTTTTAAGGTTTCAAGTTTTCTAGCTTGGTTTTCATCTATTTCCACTCATTTTTTTTACCCTTAGTTCCTTATACCAAAATGTAGAGGGTGACGAGATCTTTATTTTAATCTAAGCTGATCGTATTTTCATCGCCGTGAATTTTTGGCTTTCTCCTTGTCGCTTCAAGAGGTAGGAATTTCTTTGCTCCTTTTCAATACCTCGTCTATAGATAGACATGTGGTAGATTTTTATTGCATTAAACCATGTTTATTATGGATTTTTTGAAAATCATGAAAGAGAGATCTAGGGTTTGATACTTGGGGGTTGTAATTGTTAAATTGGTAGTTGTTTTGGTTAATTGGGGAGTAGTTAAACATGTTTATGTTGAGAAAGGGAAAAAGCCCTAATGTTATATAATTGGCTCAATTGGATAAAAGGGGTAAAGTTTAGTTATGTTATGTATTATGTGGATTGTATTAATGTAATAATTGTTAAAAAGGGAGTTAACCGAGATATTGAGATTGTTTTAAGAAATATATTTTGAGTTGAGTTGGATTGTGATTTTGGTTAACTATGGATTTGGGATTATTAAAGAAAGAAAATGAATTTTTGGAACATGGTTGGAGTATTGTGAATTGGAAAATAAGGAAATTGATTTTGGAAAGAAAATGAAATTATAACTCTTTTGTAAATTGAGAATAAACGGAAGGTTGGACATTTGAACATTTGGTATATGTTATTGTTGTTGTTGGGCTTATGTCTTACGAGATTTGGACTGTTGTAGTTATGAGTATTAAAGACATGTGCTTAGAGGTTTTGTCATTGGTCATCGATGGAGGATGACATTGATGTGTTGAATAGATTATGTGTATATATTACACTTGTGTTATTATACTTTTAGCATGTCATGATGATTGGTAATGTATACTGTACAGAGAATGAGAGGTACCATTACCTTTCAACTAGTGCCTAGAGAATTGGTTGCACTTAAAATGAGAGGTACTAGTACTTTCTAGCTAGTGCCTGGAAAATTTGGTAGAGGTACCATTACCTTTCAGCTTGTGTTTGGTAAATTGGTGTTTTATTGTGGAAAAGTGTGTCATTGGCTTACCGTACTTAAGGTAGGTAGAGCATAGATTGGTGTTTTAGTGTTGAATCAGTTTACCTGTGTGTATCATATATGGTAGTGGTTTGGTAGATAAGGTCAGGTTGTCTTATATGATTGTGCGTACATTTGTGTATCGAACAAGTTGTTATTATATGTTCTTTATGAACTGGAAAATGTAAGAGAAGGAAAAGAGAACGTATCTATGTCGTTAAGTAAATTGGATGATTTTTGAAAAAAGTATATATATAAGTATACTTTGATTATAAACCGTTACATTAATTATATTGTATGATATGAAACATTCATAATCATAGCTATCTGTATGTTGTAACTCTTTAGGTTCATGTTGGGATCCTTAATTGACTTTATCTTCATTGCTAATCCTTTTTCAGGTGATGCCGTGTGTTGACCATGGGGCCTTTTATTTCTTGTTGTAAAATGGTTGAACCCTTTCTTTAATATGTATTGATGCAAGCTTGCGGGCGATTTATTTAATTGTAACTCATGTAGCATTTATTATGTATTTGAATGAGAGAATCTTTATTTATTTATTTATTCTTGTTAATGTATAGAAGTTCCACATGTTGTCTTTAGAATTGAATTATAATAATAGATTTGGTAATGGTATCCGAGTAATTAAAAGTGGGGCGTTACAATTAATAAGATAAATAATTCACTCTTGCCTATATTTATTTTGCAGTAGTGGAAATATATGATTTCAATTAGAGTAATGTTAGAGATTCCAAAAATTCTACCAAATATCTCACATGGGTGTGGGACCCACACAAAGTGGGTCTCATGTGGGTCCCACACTCATGCGAAACAGTTGGTAAAATTTTTGGTAAAATTTTTGAGGTATTTAGCATTTTTGTTTCAATTGAGTAATGTTAAAGACTCCAAAAATTTTACCAAAAATTCTACCAAATGTCTCACATGGGTGTGGGACCTATACAAAATGGGTCTCATGTGGGTCCCATACTCATGTGAGACATTTGGTAGAATTTTTGAGATCTTTAGCATTTTTGTTTCAACTAAGTAATGTTAGAGATCCCAAAAATTTTAATAAAAATTTTATCAAATGTCTCACATGGGTGTGGGACCCACAAAAAGTGGGTCTTATATGGGTCCCATATGGGTCCCACACTCATATGAGACATTTGGTAAAATTTTTGGTAAAATTTTTGGGGTCTTTTAGCATTTTTGTTTCAATTATATGTTTGATTTGCATTATTACTTATAGAATTAAAAATGGGTAAATTACACTTACATCCCTTGAGATTTCTAACAATTACAGAGACCTCTCCTGTAATTTCAATAATTATGCTAACCTCCCATATTTTTTAAACTATTATCAAGATTCCCTCAATTCATTAAGTTAGCACAAACAACATTACTTGGGTGTACAAATGACTATATTACCCTTTGGTCTAAACGTGAAACCACATAGGAGGTCTCTGTAGTTGTTAGAAACCTCAGGGGATGTAAGTTTAATTTACTCCTCTTATCTTCTCCATATTTCTACCTCTACCAATTCAAATTTTTTTATTACTAATTATTTCTCAAAATAAGTATTTTTCATAAACAAAATTCAAAATAGTTATATGTATTTTTAAGATAAATTTTTATTAAAAACGGGTATTTTCAAAATTTTATAAAAACTCTAATTTCTCCAAATAGGTATTTTTCATACCCAAAAATAAATAAATAAATACCTATATGTATTTTTAATATATTTTTATTAAAAATATGTATCTTTTCAAATTTTTATTCAAACGCTAATATCTCAAAATAGGTGTTTTTTACATAAATTTTTTATTACTAATTATTTCTATGCTTACAATATAAATTGGTGGTCTTTTTAAAAAATAAAAATCGACATATTTTATATATATATATTTTTTTGTAATTTTCAAATAAATGGTTGTATTTAATTTAGTATAAGGTTTGATGGTGATCAATTTGTTGGCTTTCATGTGGGGTTATTCTATTATATATATATATATATATATGGCTCTTGATGTGTGGTTAAATGAAAGAAACAAAGATGAAATATTATAATAAAAATTTAAAAAAACTAAAGACTCGTTTAAGTAAAGTTTAATTTTAATTTTAGATGTAATAAATGACAAATTGATTGAATAGTTTAATATTCTCAACAAAAACAAAAAACAAAAACAAAAACAAAAACAAAAAAATTGATTTTTAATTCCCTATCAACCAATTTTCATTTGTTGTAAGAAGATTATAGGGGAATTTTTTTTAAGATCCATGATATTAAAATTTTATAAGATAAATGACATACAATATTTTCATAGTAGTTAAGGTCTCTCAACATTTTTGCAAAGAAAATTTGACTCAGAGAAATTTTGCCCCGATTTAGAGAAATTTCTCTGATTTCACAGAGAAATTTCGAAATTTCTCTGAGTCGGGGCCGAAATTTCTCTGAGTCAAATTTTCTCTGTGAAAATGTTAAGGGACCTTAGCCAATAAAAAAATATCTTGGACCTCTCTTACTACAAAAAATTGGAGAGGGATGCTTCACAAATTTTTCTAAGATTATATTTTATTTTATTTTTTATTTTTAAACTTTGTTAATAACTTAGACAATATTACGTGGAATTTTTTTTTATTACATATGGATTGAAAAATTAAGGACTCAAATAAAGAAATTAAAATTTGAAAATAATAAAAGATTGTGAAATGATATGCAGCTTAATAATGATGGAGAAAAAAATTATAAAGAAAATTAAGAAAGAAGAGAATGGTGGAGCAAATAAAAAGTATATGACACTACTGTTGGTTGTAGCAGCAAACATGAATAAAGTGAAGAAATAAAAAGAATAAAAAAAAAGAGAAAATAGAAATTAATTTGAGAGAGATAGATAGATGGTTTAGAGAAAGTGGATCTTACTTGAAGAGAAAGAAGAATAAGAAAAATGAGAAGAAAAAATTTTTAAAGAAAGAAGATTGGAAAAAAAAAAATAGAGGAAAGAAAATGGATTAAAAAAAAAAAAAAAAAAAAAAGAGAAGAAGATATACACAATAGAGAGAGTATCAATTTAGTGAGAGGAAGAAGATAATGGGGGTGTTTGGCCAAGCTTTTTTTACCCAACTTATAACTTTTAACTTAAAAAAAACTAAAATAAACTGTTTGTTCCAGCTTAATCATACCAACTTAAACTTATAACAGATTTTTTTTAAGGTAAATAATTTGATTTTGAGAATCTGCTCCAAGGGTGCTTCTGATTCTCAGCTTAAGCGGAAAAGGGTCAAAATTATTTAAATGCCCTTCACCAATTTAAAGTATTACCAAATTGTCATTATATAAACCACAAAAATATCACTGTTCACTCAGAGAGAGAGATAGGAGATTTCCGACGGTGAGAGGCGAGTTCCAATAAAGCTTTCTCTCTCTGTTCGCCGCTGTGCCTTTGTCGTCGTCCCTCCATCGTGATCAATGGTGAAGTGTTCTCCGGCTGTTGTGAGCTCTCTTTCTCTCTCTCTCTCTCGCGCGCGCGCGCGATCTGAAACCATCGCGATTTCGGCACGAACGACTTCTCTCTTTCTCACAAACCAGAGGTGGTGGCTAAGGCATTAATGGCGAGGGCTTTGCAGACCACCGGCGGCGGTGAGGGCTTCTTGCAGACTACCGGTGGTTGCTAGGGTTTTGCAAAATTGTAATGAAAAAAAAGAAAAAAAAAAATTATTTCAATTAACTTCCATTTAATTTTTTAAAAAATATTTCAATTAATATTGAAATAAGTTGTGCAATTTATATCCATTAAATAAATTGCACAATTTATTTCATAATTATTGATATAAATTGCACAATTGCACAATTTAAATAAAGAAATAAATTGCACAATTTTATTTCAATTAATATTGATATAAATTTATTTCAATTAAATAACTTCTATTAAAAGAATTTTATAATATAAAATTCTTTGGTATTATAATAATAATAAAAAAAAACAATTGTTGCTAATTGATATTAATGAAAAAAAAAGTGAAATAATAAAAAAAAAATGAAATAACTTCAATTAAATGAAATAAAAAAAATGAAATAACAATTGTTGTAATGAAATGTATCAATTTTTATATTAATTAATTATATTAAATTCTATTAATGAAATATATATATATATATATTTTAAATTAAAACTGAAGAAAATGAAAAAATAACAATTTTTATATCTTATAAGGGCAAAAAGGACATTACATAGCAAAAAACTATTTTACAGCTTATTCAACCAAACACTGCTCTGCTGATTAAATTTATAATCCAACAGTTACATCAAACAGATTAACAGCTGCTGATTAGAATCATAATCTATAATCTGTTAAACCATAATCTATAATTTATTTTAACAGTTACACCAAACACTCCCAATGTAGACTAAGATCTCATATAGTTGTGCCCGTAAGAATAATAAATAAGGGAGACCTTTGCAATTATGTAAAACCTTAAGGGACATTGGTGCAATTTACCTTTTAATCTTTGTATTGAAAGAAATAAATGATCAAGGGCAATTTTGACTTTCTAATAGTAAAAATTGTTGACATCATCTCAATTTGTTAAACATTTTAACAGATAAATGATGGAATGAGAAATCTTGCATAGTTTCAAAAACAGAGAAGGTTAGTGTAATTATTAATATTATAAGGAAGGTAAGTGTAATTGTCAGAAATCTCAATGAAGATAAGTGTAATTAACCTATTACAAATTTATCAATTTTGTTAAATAAAACGTGGATCGAAATTTAATCCGAATAATAAAAAATTGTAACAAAACAATAAAATCAAAATCTCATAAATTAGTAATTTTAATCTAATATTATAATTCATCTAATTAAACAGGTGTGAAAGTTCGAATTTTAAAAATTAAAACTAAACAATAAAATCTAAATCTCATAAATTAATAATTCTAATTGTATATTATAATTCATTTAATCAAACAAGCGTGCAAGTACAATATCTAATTGTAATATTCTTTTTTCGAAACATGATATTTAATGGCCCCACCCTCAAAAAAAATCAAGGTTATTTTGAATACAAAGAGGAGTAACTTGAAAACATCACAAAGTAGATATTTAATAGACAAAGGCATGTGGGAATACAAGAAAAACATTGAAAGGCAAAGGTAGGCTACGTGAATGAATTTAAATGGCACCGCACAAAATTACAAAATCCAATTTATTATCCCTTGGTTGTCCCAATCAACACCTGTTGTTCCCCCCTCAACCACTCATCTCATTTCTAATTTTCTCACTCTTTTCTCACCTCACTTTTTCAAATATTTCCTCACAAACCACCTACCTCAAGTAGTACGGTAAAAAAAAAGGTTAATTGAAGGTTCATAAGCGATTAGTAATTAGATTACTACTCATAGAAATTTGGTGTGATCAAGCTTGATTGTAGTTGGTTTCAAATCTATTTTATGGATAAATAAATAAAATTTAGGGTTAGTTACATTTTACCCTCTTCAATTATTATTGAATTTTCTTCCATCAATTTTAAAATCTATCAAATATTAAAATTGTTTCCCTTTCACACCCACCCAACATAGGAGTCTTTTTACTTTTTTTGTTTTATAGTTGAATAGTCTAAATGTATAATTTTAAAATTAAAATGATAAGATGATATACAGATAGTATGTTAGCATTAGTTGATCAGAATTAAATCTATAAAATTCGACACAAACCTTCATTATATAAATAGACAACTTTGTTATTTTTATAAAATAGAAACAATAAAGTAATTTCACTTTTAATCTCATGAAATTAGATTAACAAACCCAAGTTCAAACACTTTTTCCAAACACATTTCCACCCCTTGTTTTAAATGTTTTGTTTGTTTAGAGTTTTTAAAAATTAATTCCACACCTACTTTTGAAAACTCTTTTCAAGGCAAAAAAATTTAGGCTAACTGATCGTCCTCCTAGACGTCCGGCCGGTTGACCAGAACAGTGCTATTTTTATTTATTTTTTTTATTTTTTTTACAATTGGCACTTGTTATTTTTTATATTTTAAATAAAAAAAATTGAAAATTTTTAAATTTTTTTTATGAGCTTTTAATAGAATTTTGAGTTATGTGTTTGATTATGAATTGTAAGTTTTTGTATCAAATATCATATGTCACATCAAAAATTCTCCACTCAATTCAAAACTCATTTACCAAACAAATTTTTCACACTCAAATCATAATTTCAAAACTCACAGACTCAAAATATAATTCTATTTTCAAATCATATTTACAAAATTCTACCAAACGCTACCATAATTTTTATGAACTCCACAAATTAACAATCCAATCACTCTCTTCAAACCCCTAAATGGTATAACTTCTAGCCCAATCAACTTATTTAAAATATTTTGAAGGTAAATTATAAATATACGAGATTTGTTGAAAATATAAATTATTTTATTCAGTTTTAAAAATTACAACAATAAAATTATTAATTAAAATATATTTTTAATATTGTTAAAAAATTATTAATTGACTTAATAATTGACTAACAAAATAAATTATTTATTATACAATTAAAATTTTAAAAAGGAGAGCATGACATCAAAAAATATATATATATATTTTATAAAAATTTTAAAGATGTATTTATAATTTATCTAAATTTTTTTAATCATTTGGCACAAAATGTTACGTCTAAAGAAGTGAGAAAGAACACTATGGCAACCGGCCAATGATCTGTGAACATGTCACCCAAAGCCGTCTTTGTTGACTCCGCACAATCACAAGTCTTTATCTTTATCTCATGTCAAAGAAAGCTGTAAGAAATTATTTTTTACTCGTAGACGGTGGTGCGCTAATGTGGTATTGATGGGCTAAAAGAGTATTTTAAACTTATTATAAATTAACAGAAATAATAGAATGTGATGTTTTTTTTTTGTTAAGTTTAGGAATAACCAATCTTGAAAACACCTAACAAATATCAAATAATAAAGGATAATTTACAAATACATGTTTGTTTAAAATACAAATTTTCTCGTTTAATTTGAAAGATTATAAATATTTTTTTGTCGTAATTTTTTATTTAACAGAATTAATTAAAAAAATAAAATTGTTAACTATTCTCTTATATAATAATAAAAGTATTTGAATTATTATTTGAAATAAATTTTTGATATCATCAAAAACTGATAATTGAATTTATGATATTAACAAAATGAGTCAGTTGTTATGAAATTCAAAATTTCAGAAGTGGAATGTAATTTCTAAAATTATATAAAAAATTCGTAATCTACCGGACTGTTGGTCATGGGATTAGATGTCAAGATTAAATTATTCTATTGAATTTTATGTTTGTTTAGTTATGGGATTATATGTTTGGATTGAACTATTCTATTGAATCTGATGTGTATCCTATTTTATTTAATTGTTTACTAGAACTTTTAAAAAATTAAATAAATAGAACTTCAAATAAATTGAACTTTTAATAAATTGAACTTTTAATTTTATTTTTAATTAAATAAATTGAACATTAATTTTATTTTTAATTAGATAAATTGAACTTTTAATTTTATTTTAGTTGAGATTTTAATTTTATTTCAATAAGCTCAGAATAATCCCACTCCTGAACTTATCCTAAGTTTTTTGTCCTACACTCGCCGGGATAGAGTTGTCCTATATATAGAGGACTATTAGTCCGGATGGACTCACAGTCCGATACAAAATTTCTAAACCAAACAATGAACTATTTTATCTACTGAATTGTGAGTCCTATCCCATACTCATATCTCTCCAAATTGAGAGTTATGGTGGTCAAATAGGTTAGGCCTAGTTGGTTTAGTTATACCTTATGTAGTATTTGGTTATGACTGATTATTTTTTTTAGTTATTATCTTTATAATAATCAATATAACAAATATCATAAGGGAGATTTATTTGAAAATCATTTTTCAAGTGTTTGTATCCCAATTAATCCGTAACATATTATTGTATTCTAATAAGTCATATTATTTGAATATTTGATCGATCAAATCCTAATTATTATATTTAAGATATTTTATGGACATTTCTACCTTTACAAATATTTTTTGAACAGTTAGCAATTTGGTGATGTGAACATTCATATTTTACAATGTAAATATTCACATTGACAGTATGAACATTGACATGTTAACATTCACATTGATAGTGTGAACATTCACATTACGGAATATTCACATTGATAGTGTGAACATTCACATTACGGAACATTCACACTGTAAATGTAAATATTATTAGAGATATTTTAATAACTGTGTCACACATAGAACTTATTAGAATATAAGAAATTAATGTGGACTAAGGCCTCGTTTAGCATGTGAGTGTTTTAGCTAAAAAGCTAAAAAGTTATAAAAAAATCAAAAAGCCTGTAACTTGTACAAAAAAAGTCAAATATTTATTTTTCTCTCTATTTTTTACACATCTTTTTGTAAAAAATCAAAAAGTCATTCCAAATATACTAATTTTTTTTACCTCATATTTTAACCAAAAAGTCAAAAAATTGCTAAAATAACATGTTCTTAAACGAAACCTAAATGAAACATAAATAGGTGAAAAAAGATTTATGAAAAATTATCCCATATCATAACTTCCCTATAGCTAAATAACCCATAAATTTATGTGCATTTTTAAAATTATTTATATATCAAACTTTGTGCGATCAAGGTTGATTGAAGTTGGTTTGAAATCTATTCAATGGCAAAATAAATAAAATTTAGGGTTAGTTACGTTTTACCCCCTTCAATTATTGTTGAATTTTCTTCATCAATTTTAAAATCTATCAAATATCAAAATTGTTTCCCTTTCACACCCATCCGAAATAGGGGTCTTTTTATCCTTTTTGTTTTATAGTTGAATAGTCTAAATATATAATTTTCAAATTAAACTGATAAGATGATATTCAGATAGTATGTTAGCATTAGTTGATCAGAATTAAATGTATGAAATTAGACACAAACCTTCATTATATATGAAATAGAAACAGTAAAGTAATTTTATTTTCAATCTCATGAAATTTGATTAACAAACCCAAGTCCCACAACACTTTTTCCAAATAAATATAATTTTTATGAATTCCATGGATTAACAATCCAACCACTCTCTTGGAACCCTAAACAGTGTAACTTCAAGCCCAATCAACTTATTTAAAATATTTTAAAGATAAATTATAAATATGTTAGGTTTGTTTAAAATACGAATTGTCTTATGTAATTTTAGAAATTAAAACAATAAAATTTCTAAAAGTGTTAATCAAAATATATTTTTAATATCATTAAAAACTGTTAATTAATTTAATAATTGACTAATGAAAGAAAATATTTATTATGCAATTAAAAATTTGAAAAGACTTAATGCAATTTCTAAAATGACAAGAAAAATTAATATTTTAAATACATCTCAAAAATATATTAATAATTTATTTAATTTTTTTTAATCATTTGGCTCAAAATGTTTAGTCAAAGGAAGTGAGAAAGAACACTTTGAGAACCGGCCAATGATCTGTGAACATGTCACCCAAAGCCATCTTTGTTGACGCCCCACGCTATCACAAATCTTTATCTTTATCTCTGGTCAAAGAAAAGCCGTAATTCACCCGGAATTTTTTTTTTTTTTACTCGTAGGCATTTATCATGTGGTGCTCTAATTTGGTGTTAATTGCTTAAAAGAGTATTCTAAACTTATTATAAATTAATTAAAATAATAAAATCTAATACTTTTTGTTCAATTTATAAGGAATAACTAATCTAAAAAAGAAGAGAAAATTAGTGAAATATCCCTTTTTAACTTTATATAGTAAGAGAGGTTTAAGATTTTTTTTTTTCTTTTTTGTTTATTAACTAAGATCCCTCAACATTTTCATAGAAAAAATTTAATTCAGAGAAATTTTATCCGATTCAGAGAAATTTTGCCTGACTCAGAGAAATTTCGATCTCGACTCGGAGAAATTTTAAAGTTTCTCTGATATGATCACAAAGAAATTTCAAAATTTCTTAGAGTCGGGGTGAATTTTTCTGCGTCGGACAAAATTACTCTGAGTTAAATTTTCTCTGTAGAAATGTTGAGGGATCTTAATTACTATAAAAATATTGTATGTCTTTTATCTTATAAAATCTTAATATCAGAGACTTTAAAAAAATTCCCAAAAGAAAAATTAACAAATGTCAAATAATAAAAGGTAAATTATACATACACCTCTTGAAATTTGTTTAAAATATGAATTTTTTTATGTGATTTGGAAAATTAAAATATCAATTTATCATAATTTTTTATTTAACATAAGTAATTAAGAAATAAAATTACTAATTACTTTACTACATAATAATAAAATTACCTGAATTATTATTTGAAATAAATTTATAATATCAACAAAAATTGATAATTGAATTTTTAATTTATTAATAAAATGAGTCATTTATTATAAAATTTAAAATTTTAAAAAAACGATATGTAATTTTCAAAATTATAAAAATAAAATATATTTATATTTTAAATAAATTTTAGAAAGTGTATTTATAATTTATCTCAGAATAAATGCCGAGAGACAATAATAGAAGAAGAATACCAAATAATCATTACTAATTCACTACCCTTTTTAGTGACTTACCCCATTAGAATTAAAGAGTAGGAAAGCGAGAGGGAAAAGAAAGCCCAATACCAAAAAACAACCCAACAAATTTACAATAATAACCACACACACCCTTGGCAAAACACTAGAAATTCACTTTCATTTCGTACAAGTATTATTTATTACTATATTATATATTTTTGTGGTTTTTCAGCTGTAATTACCAAGTTCCAAGTAGTGATGATGCTGGAGCCTGCAGGATTGTTACAAAATTCAGCTGTCGGTAGCGGAGAAGCCACCGTCACCACCGCCGTTGCTTCGGCCGTGAATCTGGAGAATGAGGAGGAGGGTGGTGGTGGCGGTGGGTTTGGGGAGGAGGAGACAACCAAAGTAGAAGAGGGTGATCGGAGTTTAACCGGTAACCGGTGGCCTCGAGAAGAGACCTTGGCTTTGTTGAAGATAAGGTCTGATATGGACCTTGCATTTCGTGACTCTACTCTCAAAGCTCCTCTCTGGGATCAGGTTTCTAGGTATGTATATGAGTTTCACCTCTCTCTTACCTTTAATCTTCTTTTCTTTTCTTTTCTTTTCTTTTCTCTAGAGAGAGATTAATTCACTTGTAACAGGAAAGGAGGAAGGAGAGGAGGAAACCATTCACACATAATCAATCTATGGGAAAAATATATATATATATATCTATACCTATTACTAGCCTACAAAATTGTAGAAAAGAAACATTTTCTTGGCTTTGGAGCTATGAATTCACTGCTCTATTGTCCAGGTTGGATTCCCAATTTTATGATTCAGAATTTCCAGAAACAAAATATATTTATGGGTTTTACTTTTCTTGTTGTTTTCTCATTTCCTTCCATCTAATTAATTTTCAGTGATTGATATATCTCAAGATTCAAAATGGCTCTTCTAATTTTATATTTTGTGTATTATTTGTATTTTCTTGTTCTAGACTTTGAGAGTGTCCTCTATTCTTGTTCTCTTTGTTTTATGGAATCTTAGTTGTTACCAAGTACATACATGTCTTATTCAATTTAGAATTCATCTGTGCTGAAATTAAAGTAGAAAGAAGGAAGAAGACCACAAATGAATGAAGGTTTGTTTGGGACTACTTTGTTGTTGTTTTTTCAGGAAATTAGCTGCGCTTGGGTACCATCGAAATGGCAAGAAATGCAAAGAGAAGTTTGAAAACATCTATAAGTATCACAAGAGAACCAAAGAATGCCGATCGAGCGGACAAAAAAGCAAGAGTTACCGATTTTTTGAGCAATTAGAGCTTTTTGCCAGCCAGTCCTCACTTCCATCGGTTATTCAACCATCTCTGACGGAAACAACTATGGCGACAACGGAGATGATAATGACCGACATGGAAATAAAGCCCTCTAGTGTTGCACAAGAACAAGAACAAGAACAAGATCATCATCAACATCAACATGTTACAATTCCTTGTTCAATCCCAAACCACCCCACTAGCAGTGCAGCAGCAGAGCTCGTGATGTCTACCTCTACATCGACTACATCGACATCTGGAAAAGAATCCGAAATCAATGGCAAGAAGAGAAAATTTGTGAATTACTTTGAGAGATTAATGAAGGAAGTTTTAGAAAAGCAAGAGAAATTGCAAGAAAAGTTTATAGATGCATTAGAAAAGTGTGAAAAGGATCGAATAGCGAGAGAAGAAGCTTGGAAAATGCAAGAATTGGCTAGAATAAAGAGAGAGCAAGAGATGATAGCAGAAGAAAGAGCCATTGCAGCAGCTAAAGATGCAGCTTTGATTTCATTCTTGCAAAAGATTTCCGAGCAAGCAAGTCCGGTGCAATTGCCACAAAACCAAACTCCAACTCCAATTCCTGTTTCAATTCCAATTCCACCTGAGAAAGTTAATGAGAAACAAGGGAATGATATTATTACTGAGAATTCTACTCAGGTTATTAGCTCTTCGCGGTGGCCTAAAGCAGAAGTTGAAGCTTTGATCAGGCTTAGGACTAATCTTGACTTGGAATATCAAGACAATGGACCTAAGGGGCCTCTATGGGAGGAGGTTTCATTGTCAATGAAGAAGATTGGTTACAATCGGAACGCAAAGAGATGTAAAGAGAAGTGGGAGAATATAAACAAGTACTTCAAGAGGGTAAAAGATAGTAATAAGAAAAGGCCTGAAGATTCAAAGACATGTCCATACTTTGAAATGCTCGAGTCTATCTATGAAAGGAAGTCCAAGAAGGTTGATAATTCAGATAATTCTGGTTGTTACTCAAAGCCTGAGGACATTTTGATGCTAATGATGGGCCAGCAACAACAACAGCCACCACCGCAGCAGCAGCAGCAGCAGCAACAACAACAAAGGCCTGAATCATTAACAGAAGATGGTGAAAGTGAAAATACTGATCAAAATCAAGAAGACAACGGCGGTGATGATGACGATGACGATGACAATGGAGACGATTATCAAATTGTTGCTAACAAACCCTTTTCCGTGACAAACATAGAGTGAGGAGGAGAGACAAGATGGAGAAGCTTTTCAATCAAAGAGGCTGAAGTGGGTGTGAATCATTTGAGAGGTGGGGTTGGGTGTTGGGGCAGAGTCATTGTAGTAGTGGCTGTCCCTTGAAGATGTGGGTCAGATTCCCACTGGCTTGAGGTGGGGTTCCGAGTACTACATTTGATATAATGGATGCATCCTATTGGAAGTAGCAAGTTTCTTGGTATATATACTAGTATATATTCATCAATCATTATCATCATTTTATTAGGTAAATAGTATATATAGAGGAAGAATAATATGGTTGGTGTGTGAATTTGTGATGTAATAAACCCCATGTGTGTAAAAGTTGGAAATGGTTGGTTGTATTTGTTTGTATCAATAGAGGCTATTCATTAAAAATTATAAAACAATGAAAGGGTAGTCACGGCATTATCTGCGGAGCAACCAGTTTAACTTAAAAATGTGTTTCGACGTTTTGGATTGTTTCACAAAAATATTTTTGATTATTATTTTTATTTATTGTTTGATTTTGTTGAATTTTTTATTTACAAGTAACAACACAATAAAAAATAATGTCATTTTTGATGGAGTAGATTGGAGTTTTGTAGTAAGAAAGAAAATGAAAAAAAGAAGATGTATCATGAGACAAAAAAAAAAAAAAATTTATTTTAAGGTTTAATGTGTATTGTTCTTATCAATAAATTTACATTAAGATATAAATATAATAAGAATTAAATTTTTAAATTTTAAGTGGCCATACTAAATTATTATTTGGGTGCAAATAGAAGCACCCTAAAACTTCTCATCTCAAATTGAGCTTAAAAATTAAAAGGGCGCTAACCCACAGATTCCACATACAAAGTTCAAAACTCATTTATTCTCCAAATAAAACATTTGTACCAATTAATCCTATATATTTTTAATTGTTACCAAAAAAATCTACTTTTTTACTTTTTTATTTTTAAATTTTAGGACGTTGCAGAACTCATCACCGTCGGACTCGTTGAACTTTCGTCAAACAATTACGGAAGGCTTGTCAGAATATTCAACATTAGTTAGAAAGTGGCTAGAGTATTCTAAACGTTGCCGTTAGTCGTCGGAATGTCCAGAACGTTACTGGACTTCAAAAATATCGTCGAAGACTCACCAAAATGTTCAGAACATTGCTAGAAAAATAAAGAAATAAATGGAAAGATTAGAGAAAAATAACATGACAAAATTTATTAATATTGACAAATTTCAAGGGAAAAAACATAACAAGAAAAAATAATAGCAATGAGAAAAAAACATAAGTTGTTTTTCAATTTATGTAGGGTTTAAGTAAATAATCTCCTATATTAATCGAACTAAAAAGCACGCCTTGAAATTGTAAAAATTTCACAGTTTAACCGCATGATTCTATTAAGCATTTCTTCTTATTAATCAAACTGAGAAACATGTTATGAAACTACAAAATTTTGTAGTTTTAAAGCATATTATGAAATTGCACAATAAATTTACAGTTTTAAAGTATGATTCATTTCAGCACTTGAAAAATTTTATAGCTTTCATCACTTGTAACTAAAACTCAAAAATAATTTGTTCAAAATTTGAAAATTTTCTTTATTAAAACAGGAAAAAAGAAGTGTGTAGCAGAGAAAAAGAAAAAACAAACTGAGAGATCGAATGAGAGAGACAAATATAGAGAGATGATTGTGCTTGGCAATATTTTTTGTTTAGATCTAACTAAATCTGATGTAGATTTACTGGAAATCTAAATATTCCGGTGAGTCTTGTCTTATGATCTTGGCCAGATTTGAGTATATTTGAGTATATCTATATCAATATCGCTGGAAACTCATCTCATTCGTCGTCGGTAAGGGCGAAATAAGGAATTGGTGGTCGATGGTTGTCAGTGAATCCTAATTGATGGTGGTCATCAATTGCTAGTCGCCAATTAGTATATATCAAAAAGTAGCGCTAAGATTTTTGAATCTATACAAAAATTTGTGAACTAAATAAAACTTGCGTCGAGTAATTTGCCCAAAATTAAACGAGTTAAAAATTTTAGCCCAACCTGTTGTAAATACATATATATATTCATGTCTTCAACGTATTGGATTGGACAAGTTGGGCAACCCCACGGCCACCCCTAACTCTAATCTGCAAAAGAAAAAAATCCTTGGTAATTTTATGGCAAGTTTATGTGGTGTTTTAATTGGATTTAAATAGTAAAGTAAATTATAAATATATCTTTTCAGATTTATTTAAAATACGAATTATTTCCTGTGACTATGAAAATTACATCTCACCCCTTCAAATTTCTAATTACATAACAATTAACTCATTTTATTAATAAATTATCAAGTGAATTAATAATTTTAATAATATTAGAAATATATTTAAATTAATAATTTAAATAATTTTATTATTATATAAGAAAGTAATTAGAATTTTTTTTATTTTACTTTTATAACTGTGTTAAATAAAAAATTCTAACAAAATATATTTATAATTTCTAAAACTATAAAAAATAATTTATATTTTAACCAAACTTCATATAAATGTATTTGTATTTTATCCCGATTCTTCCCCCAAAAAAAGTCAATAAGTGCAGCCTCTTAAGTGGATTGATGCAAAGCTTCCACCAGTCAGGGGTATTATTTTTGGACTGGCCCACGAAAATGTCTGCCCTCCCTCAAGCGATTCTATTTAAACCTAAAATATATTTCAATATGTTCAATTTAAATTCATAAATTTTAATTTTTATTATATCTTAATATGAATTTATTAATAAAGACAATATATATTAAATTTTAAAATATTTTTTTTTTCCTTATGGTACACCGTGATCAGCTATTTCTATTTAAATCTCTGTATCTTCTTCCTCAAGAGATTAAAGTTATTTTTTTTCCTTCATCTCCCTCCAAAATTCTAATTTACTCTACCAAAACTCATTATCATCATCAATATCATTATTTTTTTTATTATGTTGAAACTCTAAACTCTAAAAGAAGATTTGAACAAAATCAAATAATAAATGAGAGTAATAATCAAAATAATTTTTTGAAACAACCTATTAAAAAGGAGGTAAGTATTCATATAAAGGGGTTTTATAATTTTTGTAGAGCACTATTAATTATTTTTTATATCTTTTTTTGGACAAAAATTAAAGGGCCAAATAATTAAATTAACAATAACATATTATTGAAGTTGTTCTTATTTTGTCATTTAAATATTACATTATTTGAGAACCACTCTTTCTTGTTAGTGCTTGATACTTATGTGCTTGTAAGTTTGGTTTTTACTTTTCCACGATTATTTTTGTGGATAATTTATAATGTAAAAGTTATTTTTTTTGTATTGAAAAATTTTATAATGTTTATGTAAAAGTTTGGTTTTTCTATATTTATAATACTTATGTGCTTATAAAGTTTTTTTTTTTTCTTCTGTATTTGAGAATTATTTTCTGTATTGAAATTTTTTTTAAATAATTTAATTTTTTAGTTTGTTTATTATTTATTATTTGGATTTACCTTGAAGATAATTTAAGAAAAATAATAAGGTGTAATGAAAGTAAAATAAAATTTTAAATAATTAAATAAAATGTACTTAGAAATTAAGAATAAGTAATAATTTTTTTAGTGTAAATAGAATCCCCCTCCCTCAAGCACCTCCGACCCATTCTTCATATTTTTATTTTTGAAGGATTTTTACACCCAATCCATGCTCTAAATCTATCTCTATTTGAGAAGATGATAGATTGACCCTCTAAATATAGAGGGACAAATGAAAAATAGAGAAGGGACACACCTATTCCCCTCTTTACACATCTTTTTCAATAAATAATTGGTTCGGAAGTAGATTTCCGAAAATAGGCAATTGGTTCGGAAGTAGCTTTCCGAAAATAAACAATTGGTTCGGAAGTAGACTTCCGAATTTTTATCATTTTTTCGACATTCAACTTCCGAATGTGTTTATTTGATGTCTATAATAGTAATTTCACTTCAAAAAAAATTTATAATAAAAATAATTTTTATGAGGTGTGTGCAAAGAGGGAAATGGGATGTGTAAATAGAAGCTCCCAATAGAGAACCTCTAAAACACTATTTATTTTACTTAAATACCCTTTATCCTGAAGATTTGTTTCCTTTCAAATTTATATACCAAACATATCCTTTTGTAGTTTTGATAATATATTATAAAATATAAATAACTTTTAATATATACATTTAATTTTTTAAAATTTGATATTATTAAAAAAAATTAAAATCATACCTTTAAAATAAGTTTAATATTAAATATATTTGACAAAAATATAAAGATTAAAAATTTAAAGGATGATCAATCACAGAAATCTAAAAGAGCTGGGTTGCTAGGTTATGTTTTTATCGAACGATAGGTAAGGAAAATTAATGGAGGGAAAAAGGGATGGTAGTTAGGAAAATATTTAAAGAAGAAAATAGAGATTTGTGGTTGGAGTTTAGATGAATACTATTATACTCTATATTCACTTTTTGAATAAAAAAATTATTTTTATCTACTAATTGAGAGTATTGGGATGGAGATGCTCTTAGTGATTCCTTTGATAGATCCGCACACAATGCAACAATTACATTTGTTTGATTTGGTTTTTGAAGTTTATATTTAAATTTTTTTAAATAATACAAATAAATTTAATTTAGTGAAAAAAGTAATAAATTAAAAGTATTCATCATTTTCATGTAATTTATATTCTATGAAGGCAAAATAATTTTTAAAAATTAAAAAATATCATTTGTGATTGTTTTTATCAAACAAAAATCTATTTTCTAAAAAAAAAATCTACAACTAAAACCAAACAGCAGGCTCACACGTATATAGAGGTAGGTCCATACACACTCCCAATATAAGACCTAGGGGTGAGTATGGTCCGAATTAGATCGGATTGGGGTAAAATTAGAATCAATTCGTTATCTACGGTTCCTGAAAAATTGAAATAATCCAATCCGTTTAAATCATAGAACCAACCCGAACCAATCCATTTAAATACGGATTGGATCGATTTAGGACCACGGATTCACATAATTAAATAACAAATATATATATATATATAATACTTTAATTTCATAAAAATATAAACATAGCGCTATATTACTTCCACAATAGCAACATGTTTTTTTATAATAGCGACATACTGTTCTAAAATTTAAACAACCAGAAGAAAACTGGTTTTATCATAAGTATTTAGACCATTACAAATTAAAACTAAAAACTAACAAATAAAAGTAATAAAAGAAGATATTATACAATTTTAGGTTTGAGTTTAGATTTTATATAAAATAAGAGAAGATACTATGGGGGAGGATGTATAATAAAAATATAGACTATTTGTATACGGTCCGGATCGGTTTCAATCTGGAACCGTGGGGTTCAATCCGGAACCAATCCGTGGATTACAGATTTTTAATTCTTCAATCCGGAACCGAACCACGGATTCAAAAAACCAATCCAAACCTATCAGACTGGACTGGATTGGATCGGATTACAGATTTCACGGATTCCTTGCTCAGCCCTAATAAGAGCATGTATGAGTAAAAAGAGTTTCAAAGACGACAGTGAACATGTAATGCAAGATGTGAAAGAAAATAATTATTGATTTTTTTTTTTCTTTTTGTTGAAGGAAAATTAGTTAAAAATAAAATTTTATATAGAAAGTTCATTCAGAATTATGTGATAATGATTTTCTCTTTTTTTTTTTAAATTATAAGGGTAGATTATGACAGTAATCTCCAATGGCGGAGGGAGTGAAAGCTCAGGAGGTCACATGTCCCTTGGATGTTGAGATTTTTTTTTTTTTTTAAATTTTTACTAACATAAAGAAAATATTTTAAATAAAAAAATTATAAAAATATTATTAGAGTGAAATGTCAATGATATTTTAAAAATTATGAGAACAATAATGGTTGTTTTAAGGGGAAAGCACCAATAAATCCCAAATTTAAAAATGTTAAACCATTTAGTCCCGAATGTTTTTTGTTAGACTAATAGGTCCTATTTCTCTAAAAGCTTACTATAGGCCTTTTTATGTCTAACATTATTCATCGAACATTAAATATTAGCAACGTCAGAATTATTTATCAAACATCAAACATTACCAACGTTAAGATTGTTCGTATAATTTCGGTGAAAACATTATCAACGTTAGAATTATTCATCCAATATCTAACATTATCAAACGTCAAGATTATTCATCAAACATCAACCATTAAATATTAGGATTATTCATCATACATCAAACATTATTCATCAAACATCAAACACAACCATTAAACATTAGAATTATTCATCAAACATCAAACATTATTCATCAAATATCAAACATCATAATCAAAATAACGTCAAACATCACAACATCATCATCAAAACAACATCAAACAATTTAGGTGTTTCAAACAACAAAAATTAATGTAGATCAAGCAACATCATCAAATTGGCAACATCATCGTGGGTGTTTCAAACATCAAACACCCAAAAATCTGCAATTAAATCTGCTTCAAACATCTCACAAAAAAAACTTTCATCAACTTGGCAACATCAAACATTGATCTTCGATTTTTTAGATAATTAAATCTCACTTTAATGGTGTTTCTGATCTGATTTCAAACGAAATCGTGGGTGTTTCAAACACCCAGAAGGGAACATCATCGTGGGTTGCCAGTATGATTCAACAGCTCTCCTACTCGAATCCATATATATCTCTCTCTCTCTCTCTAACCTCCAATCTACTCACTCTGTTTCACAGATCCACCGAAACTCGAATCAATTCAAAACCAAACCAAATGCAATGTTTTCAACATTGGATTGATCTTTAGAGGATTACTAACTGAAATTTGAAGATTCGAAGATTGAATTGTATCGTTTTATGGACGAAATTGAAGAATTTCAGTGGGTGATGATTAGGGTTCTTAATTGGGGGAGAAAGAGGAAGAAGGTTCTTCTTTGTTTTCAACATTGGATTCATCTTCAGAGGATTACTAACTGAAATTTGAAGATTCGAAGATTGAATTGTATCGTTTTATGGACGATATTGGAGAATTTCAGTGGGTGATGATTAGGGTTCTTAATTGGGGGAGAAAGAGGAAGAAGGTTCTTCTTTGTTTTCAACATTGGATTGATCTTTAGAGGATTACTAACTGAAATTTGAAGATTCAAAGATTGAATTGTATCGTTTTATGGACGAAATTGAAGAATTTCAGTGGGTGATGATTAGGGTTCTTAATTGGGGGAGTAAGAGGAAGAAGGTTTTTTAATTGAATCTGATATGTTATTTTGTCCTGAATGTTTATTTTGATGTTGTTTTTGATGATATTGTGATGTTTTAAGATGTTATTATGATGATGTTTTATGATGTAGTTGATGATATTGATGTTTTTATGATGTTGATTTTTTATGATGTTTTTTAGTGATGTTGGTGATGTTTTTTAGGACTAAATGGTTTAATAAAAAACATTCAGGATCAATTAGTGTAACATTTACTAAAATAGGATTTATGAGTAATTTTTCCTTGTTTTAATTAAAAATGAAGAGACTACTATAAATCATATTATTTATGAAAAACTTTGAATACAACGATGATGTCATTATTATTGATACACAAGTATAAGTAATCTCACTATAAAGATATAAAATTTATTGGATTGTTATTTACATTTGACATGTGAGATTCACTCTCTATGTATTCATGTATTATTAGTTGATGATATCATATATCAATGATGATGTAGTACTACCATTATATTGAATTTTTAATCAAATTTTGTATAATTTTTTTTTTATCATTATATAATTTATTTTAGGACTTATATCCATTTTTTTTGTATTGTCTATGATACACTAATTATAAATAATATTATTTTTTTGATGTTTCTCGAAATCAATCGTAAAAACTTGCGTGAAATATTTTTGTAAAATTTTTTGATATTGTAATTAATAATTGCCCCCCTCTAATTTAATTTTTTGACTCCGCCACTGATAGTCCCTATACTATAGTTCTTGCGTCATTTTAGTCCCTCTAATTTCAATTGGTTTGATTTGGACTTTAAATTTATAATTTTGTTCCAATTTGGTCAATTGATTATAACTCCTAATATTTTTTTATGAAAAATATGCACATAAGTTTTGTGTGCCATATTTTTAAGGGAAAAATTAAACTTACCAAACTCAGTAAGTTAACCTCAACTAATTTAATGATAATTTTTCTTAAAATACACTAACAATATTATCTATTGGATCAAATTGAAGTAAAATCTAAAATTAAGGATCAAAATTGAGTCAATTGAAAGTATAGGGATTAAGATGACATAAGAGATAAAAAAAATAAAAAATAAAATAGAGACCCTAGGTGTAATTTGCACAAATTATAAATTATAAGAGTCACAAAAAACTAAATTACATGTGGACAGACCCGTAGTTCATAGACTACAAAATAAATAAAAAATATGTGAAGGGATGGCCATTTTTTCCCATCTCACTCTGCACCTGCATTGCTGCCTTGTCTTGTATGGATTTTTCTTACCCCAATAAGGAAGTGGAATGGTGACGAGTTTTGCTTCCCCCGCCCTCTCCTATCCAAATCATATCCTAATTATATTTATATATGTATAATTTAATTTTTTATTATAATAAAATTAAAATACTAAAATATCATACTTAATATTAATTTTTACTCATTCATTTTTTATTTTATATATTATAATTCTTATTAAGTATAAAATATTATCCATAATATACCATGTTATCTATAATTTTTATTAATATTCTCATTTTTAACTTATAAAATCAATCAGTCTCTCACTCACACCCACCCTCTCCCTGCCACCTCCCAATTTGCCTGCCCTCAATTCGATATGGAGTGGGTGTGGATTCCTATAAACCCATGCCAAACCTGTCTTGTAACCATTCCTAAATAAAGATAAATGTGATTGTATCTTTGTTACATTATTCCATTCAGTGATGATTCATAGCTCGAATTCGAGGCTCGAATTTGGCTCGAATTCGTCGGAGGAGGAGGAGGGAGGAGGAGGAGGAGGAGGAAGGAGGAGGGAGGGGAGGGGGCCATAAAAATGGCTGGAGGAGGAGTCGGGGCCGGAGGCGGGAGCTGCGGCGTGGTGAGACGATCGGAGCTTCTGCGACGATCGGCGGCGTGCTGCGACGAGGACGGCGGGCGGAGGCGACGGGGGCTGCTAGAGACGACGATCGGGCAGGAGGGGCCTCTCTCTTTCTCCCTCTCTCCTCCTCTTCCCCTCTGTTTCTCTCGCCTGTGTTCAACAAAAACGAAGAAGAAGAAGAAAAGAAAGAAAGAAAAGGAAGAAAGAAAAGAAAAAAAAAAAAAATTCGAAACTCAAAACGACGTCGTTTTGAGTTTCGAGCCGGATTCGAGCCCTAGATTTCGAGCTACCAGTCTTTATTCTATTCCATTATTCCATACTGCACCAACTTCGTTTTTGTTTTTGTTTTTTTTTTTTTTTTTGAAAAAATTTCAATGCAGGGTAGGATTAAAAAAAAAATTAAATAAGTAATAAAATATATCAATATTAATGATTAAAGATATAAATTTTTTTGTCAATATGTAATAATTTTTTGACAGCTGATAAGTAATTTCCCCCCCTCTTTTTTTTTTTTTTTTATCACTTGCAAAACTTGTTGGTGTGATATAAAAATTAGAGTAGAAAATTTATTAGGTAATTTATTTTAAACAAAACTCTTTTTGATATTTTTTTTAAATATAACATTTTTAAAGAAATACTTTTAAAGTATGAAAATTGTTTTCACATAAATTGTTGAGCTATCTCTCACTCCTTGGTATCCTTCCCTATACTCTCCTTAGCCCTTCGGCCATGTTTGTTCAGCTCTGAAATATGATATTTTATATTGATTATTTTTGGTACTTAAAATTGGATATAATGAGTGGTTTACTTGTGTGAGGGTATTTTCATCGATGTACATGCTCAGGTCGCCCTACGCAACAAGCTTAGAAGATTGGGTTCATTACCCATCAAGGTAAATTGCATACACATTTTTAAATCATATTTAAAAAAATTTTGTACAAAAAGAGTTTTTAAAATATTTTAAAAAATCTATTTTGAATTGATTTGAAAAATATGTCATTTCTTTAAAAGGTGATCAATCGTGCCTTGCAAGCGATCGATCGCATGGACACGCAATCGATAGATCGATAGGTTCACTGGTTAATCGATCGTTTTTCAAATAGACTCAAGCGATCACTGAGTGATCAATTGCCAAGCGATCCCTTCAATTAAATTTTTTAACAGAAGCTTGCGATTGATATACGATTGATCCCTTCGATCTGTCTATCTTGTGCGATCAATCAATGTGCCACTTATTTCTAAAACCTAATTTTATTTGTTTTGAAATTTCTTTTTTTTCTATAAAAGACTTTTTTAAACACGTTTTAAGGTATCTCAACTATTGATCTTTCATAGAAAATTATATTTTCTCTTTAGAGAGTTTAGTTTAAAAAATTTACAAACATTTTCTTAAAACTTTTGCATTATTGTATTGTGTGTTCTACACTCTTGGCCAATTGGATAATTAGAGTTGTACGTGAACGAAGATTGAATGTGAAGTTTGTGGTGCCCTAAAGATCAAGAAAGCTGATCGAGTCAGACTAATACATTGAATTTGTAAAAGTTGTAAGTACTCTCGAATTTGTGTTTGTATTATTGGATTTTTAGTGAATTTTTCTAAGTATTTGAATCGTGATATTTTACTCTTGTGAATTTTGCACGATATATCATATGTTCATTTGTTGATTGTTTATTCATGTATTAAATTGTTTAATCAACTAAAATTGAACTGAGTAATCGAATTTTTAATTGCATAGCCTATTCACTCCCTTCTAAACTCTTTATATTCGAACTCTGTAATTTTAGGCTCCATAAATGGTGTTCGGATCATATAGAGTACTCGTAGGATATGTTTGTTTGGAGAAATTGGGTAAAGGAGGATTGTAATCTATCGGACTATTAGTTCTGGGATACATTGTCCCCGGACTATTTGGTTGAACTGGATTTGTATCCTATGTTTGTTTAATCATGAGATTAGATGTCTGGATTGGACTATTTTTAGTGAATTCAATGTTTAGTTGGACGGACTGGATAAGGAAATATTCAAAAGACTATTTTACCCTTATAATTTATAATTTTTATTTAATATATAATTTTAAATTTGTAATCTATAATTTATAATTTAACAACCCTAAAAAGTATAATTTATAAGGCCATAATTTTTAATTTATTATTTTCAATTAAATTAAATTTATAATTTATATTTTTTATTTAATATATAATTTTAAATTAACAACACTAAAAAATAATTTTATTTAATATATAAATTTAATTTTTTAACAACACTAAAAAAATCTAATTTATAAGACCATAATTTTTAATTAAATTAAATTTATAATTTTAAATTAACAACACTAAAAAAATAATTTTATTTAATATATAAATTTAATTTTTTAACAATAAAAAAATTATAAGGCCATAATTTTTAATTTATTATTTTTAATTAAATTAAATTTATAATTTATAATTTTTATTTTTATTTAATATATAATTTTAAATTAACAACACTAAAAAAATAATTTATAAATGTTCAAAAGACTATTTTATTCTTTTTCAATTGTTTATTAAATAATAACATGAGGATAAAATGAACATTTCACACATTAGTCCTAAGGGATCTCAATCCTATGGAAATAATTCTATCTCTCTCCCTAGGATATAATAATCCCTCATATGAGAGATTAATAGTCCGAACTATTAATCCGGAACAAAAAAAAATTGAACCAAACAATAACCTATTAGTCCGAATGGATTAATAGTCCAATCCCATAAAATAATCCCTTAAAACAAACACACTCTTATAGTAGTGTAAAATGGTATCATTTTGTACTAAACTTTTGGAGCAATTCCTTTGGGAATAGTTTGATCCTTCTAACAAAATATTTTTTGAATTTTGAATTTTTTTAATTTAAACCATATATTTTTTATTTATTTTCAATCTAAACTATTAGTTTATTTTTATTAAGTAAAATTAACTAAAAAATAATATTTTAGTCTTAAACTAATGTATGTATGTAACAAATTTTTTTGTTAAATTTAATAACTAAAATATATTTTTTCATAAATTTTTACGTAATGAAAATAGATATATGATTTATGTTGAAAATAAATAAAATAAATATTTTGTTAGAAATGTTGAATTTAAAAAAAAAAATTCTTAAAAAAAAGGAAAATTATTTATAAGTCCTATTAAAGAGACTTATCCTACATATTATCCTACTAAAAAACTTATATTCCCATAAGTCCTGTTGGAAGGTTGTTGACACATTTATTCTCAATATTAGTTGTTAATATCATAAATAATAGTAAAACCATATATAGAAAATTGAATGTTACCATAGATCATATCTATATATAAGTAACGTAACGTGACACCTGTACGTAACGTGACAACTACATAAATGTAACGTGACACCTATGATCTATGGCAACATTCAATTTCCTATATAGGAAATTGAATGTTACCACAGATCATATCTATATAAACGTAACGCAACGTGACACCTAAATAAACGTAACGTAACACCTATGATCTATGACAACATTCAATTTTCTATATAAGAATAGGAAATTGAATGTTACTATAGATTATATTTATATGAAACGTAACATGATACCAACATAAACCAGTAACATTTTCACATTTAATTTAAAAAAGGGCAAATTACACAAATAGTCCCTATAGTTTGAGACTTGTGTCACTTTGATCCCTGACTTTTCAATTGTGACACATTTGACCCTGAATTTTGAATCTTGTTCCAAATAAGGACAATTGAATATATAATTAGATTTTTTAAGGGTAAAATTGTCAATTTGATAAAATATAAACTAATTTGACAAAAATAAATGTCAAATAAATATTTTTGAATTAAAAAAATTATTTCTACCTACTAAAATAAAATTATGTAAAATTGATAAATCTTTTAGACATTTATTTTTTATTTTTTACCAAATTAATTTTTATTATGTATTTGGATGATGATCATGTAAAATTAATTTAAAAAAATTAATCATATAATTTTTATTAATTTTACATAATTTTATCATTGGTGGATAAAAATAATTTTAAAAAAATTAAAAATATTTTTTTGACATTTATTTTTGTCAAATTAGTTTATATTTTATCAAATTGACGATTTTACCCTTGAAAAATCTAATGATATTTGCAATTGTCCTTATTTGGAACAAAATTGGTCAAATGTGTCACAATTGACAAGTCAGGGACCAAAGTGAAATAAGTCCCAAACTACAGGGACTATTAGTGTAATTAACCCTTTAAAAAAATAAAAACTTATTGGGTATGTTTGGTTTGTGTTTGGGAGATGTGTTTTAGAGATAAAAAGTACGAAAACATGTTTGGTTTGGTTTTTTTCAAAAGATGTTTTGGAAAATGATTTTGAGAGAGAGTTTTGGAAAAAGTGATTGATTTGATATGTGTGTGAGAGAGATTTGTTTGGAAAATATGTTTGGTTTAGAAGTTTTGGGAAATTTTTTTGAGAAACATGTTTGGTTTGAGTTTTTCTGAAAACTCATTTGTAGAGAAATTTTCCCAAAATTTTTTCAGAGATTCAAACCAAACGAACCCATTAAGTTTGTGAAACGTAACGTGACACATTACGTTACGTTTATGTAGGTGTCACGTTACATTTATATAGGTGTCACGTTATGTTACGTTTATGTAGGTATCATGTTACATTACGTTTCTGTAAGTGTCACGTCACGTTACGTTTATGTAGGACCTTGTGAAATACATTCCGATCTAAATAAAACTTAAAACTCTATAAAAAATTATATAAAACTTAACCTAACATAAAAGTCTAAAAAAAACTTATAAATAAGTCTCTCTAAACAAAATCAGCATCAAGCATTCAAAACCGAGTAAAAAACAAATACATGAAACAGTCTCGATCCCCCAGATGTATCTGTGTTCTCGAACGAATCCAACCATGACATGTGGCGAGTCAATCTAGGACGGGAAAGGCATGCATGTGAGCTTGCTCCTCTCCTCTCTCAAAACGACGGAAGGAGTTAATGTGAGCTTAAAAAAACAAAATAATAATAATCAGCTTCCTTGGTTGTGTTTTTTTAAAAATATTTTTTAAAAAATTTTACTTTCTTATTTTTTATGTTTTTTTTGTTTTTATTAAATTTTTTTAATATTTTAAGTAATTTTTTTTACTTTTTAGACATACCTAACATAAATATATCTAAAAAGTAAAAAAAATATGAAAAAAACCTTTTAAAAATTCACTAAATACCAAAAATATAAAAAAATACGAGAATTCAGTATATTTTTTTATATTTTTATGTATTTATTAAAATTTTAAAATATTTTTTCACAAATTTTTTACTTTTTAGATACATCTAAGTAAAGTGCATCTAAAAAGGTAAAAAAAATGTTTAAAATTTTAAAAATATTCACTAAAAATAAAAAAATACGAAAACCAAAAAACTGAGTTTTCAAAAAACTCAATCCAAAAAATTCAAACCAAAAACACTGAATAATACTATATACACCACCTAATGTATTAATTAATATATCAATTGATAATGTGATATAATTTAAAAGATTTTTAATATTTATAATGTGATTAATGTGTGAGATCAATAATAATGTCATAAATAATGTTGGTATATAAGTTAGTGCACTAATTAATACATATAACACAAAAAAATAAAATAAAAATAGAAGAGTTAATTGGTTTGTACTCTACATATATTTTGGAAAGTTGGTAAAAAGTTGACTTTTGACTTTTTACCAAACTTTTTAGCTTTTTAAAAAGTGATTTAGGAAGTTGGTAAAAAGTTGACTTTTTACTTTTAATATTTATTTATGGTGCCAAATCAAATTAAAATGACCAAAATATCCTTATCCAACATAAGAAATTTTTATTTTTATTTTTATTTTTATGTTATAGGCCCTAATTTGTAATTTTATACTTGCATTTTTGGCACTTCCCAAATCAATTTTATTGCGTTTTTGACACTATATTTTTGAACATTTTATTCAAAAACGTAGCTTTTTATTTTGTTCCCAAAACAGCACATGGTGGTGTTTGGGAACTTGGTTCCCAAATTTTTTTCTCATTTTTTTCACTAAAAGACAAAAGTTTTGCAAAACCAAAAAAACCACATCCAAACAAAATATCACATCCAACCTCATAATCATTCCACTTTTTCTCTCACAAACATCACATCCAACCACAAAAAAACCCAACTATCTTTCCAAACACTAAAATTTTTTTATCCAATAATATCCTACAACTAAAAAAACCTACATAAAGACCCACTTCCCAAACACCACATAGTATATGTTGTGTTCTACATAGTGTGATGGATGAAAAGTGTAAGGGATTATTTGGGATGACTTAAATAAGTGTACTTTTTATCTTTTTACGAAAAAATGTGCAGAAAAGTAGAGAGATGATGTGATGAAAAAAAGATAAAAAGTGTGTACTTATTTATGATAGCCAAACTTGACCTAAAACTTATAATTTTATATTAAATAATTAAAAAATATAAAAAATATGATAATTTATCATTAGTTAGAAGTATAATCATATAGGGTAGGTTTGGTTTGTGTTTCTGAAAAAAATTTCAGAAATTTTCTCTACAAACAAATTTCAGAAATTTTTTCTACCAAACAAATTTTTCCAAAAAAATTTTCCAAAACACAAACCAAACAAATTTTCCAAACAAATCTCTCTCACACACACATCAAATCAATCACTTTTTCCAAAACTCTCTCTCAAAACAATTTCTCAAAAAACCAAACCAAACATGTTTTCGTACTTTTTTTTTCCAAAACATGTTTCTGAAACACAAACCAAACAAGCCCATAATTTTTTTAACCAATTAATAATTTTTCCTGACATTTTGACAGCATGGGCCCACACTTCTCTTCTCCTAGCCGTTAGATACAATAATTATATACATTTATTACCCCCAAATAATAATATAATATATACATATTTATTACTAGTAGAAATAGATTGATCCAACTAGGCACCCCACACTACCCAAAAAACCCTCATCATAGAAAAGAAAAGAAGTTGAATGAGCAGCAGCAAATAGCTCTAAAGCTCTAAGCTAACAAACAACAACAACAAATTCATCAAATGATGTCCGACTACACAGAAACGACCCACCAGCACCAGCACCAGCATCAGAATATGATACCCAAGGAAACAGCACTGCAAGCACTAAACACCATAATCCAACTCCATTTCGAGAAGACCCTTGAGAAGAAAAGGGCTGTGGACCTCCAGAAGAAGGAGCTTTGGAAGCTCTTCCAGTTCTTCTTCATCTTCCTCGCCCTCCTCTTCTTCGCCCAGTCTCAGTCTTCTTCTTCCAGGCTCCAATGCCGCCATTGCTGGGTTCCAATTGGGCTCCTCTCCCTAGCCCACCTCATATTCTACGTGTCGGTGGCACAGACCCTGAGGTGCATCAATGGCTTTAAGTACCAGAGGAGGTGCCACAAGCTCACTCTTGGCTTGGCCACTGAGAGGCTCAGACAGATCAAGATGCGGATCGGCCTCCTCGATGGCGATGGCGATGGTGCTGGTGCTGGTGATGCTTCTCTTGTTATGGTGGGAGGGGATGAGTTTGAGATACCTTACCAAGAACCTCCTGATAGCTACTTCGGTAAGTTCAAGCGTAACTGGGCTTTGCATTTTGGCTTCTTGATTTTTATTTATGCCTTCATGGTCTCTTCCTCTGTTGTTCTTCTTTGTTTCTAGTACTCCTCTTCCTCTTTTGTAGAAAGGCTTGGCTCTTCTTGCTTCTCCTCTTTTATTATTTATTTGAACTACATATTTCATTTCATTTAATTAATACTAGTTAGTTTGGTGGAATATTTGTGTTTTACACACAGAAAGAGAAAGAGAGAGACAGAGAGATATATGATTATGTATTTTGGGTACATTGTGAAATGATGTTGTGTTAAATTAGTTTTTGATTTTTGAGAATGCAGCAGGCAGGTAACCCACCTACGTTTCAATTTCAAAATCTTGATGGACTTGGCATTTAAATGCCTTATGTTGCATACAACAAAATGCCAAGAAATAGGGAAATTTAGCACATTTGTAATGTTTTATTATGATTGGTTGGAATGTTGATTATGACTTAGGGGTCGTTTGACATTGGTTAATATAGTTAACTTTTTTAGTCTGAGACTTTTTTAGCTTGTTTTGGGATTTTTTTGATTTTTACAAGAGAAAAAATGTAATGATTATGAATAAAAACTGATATTTTGTCTTATTAGCTTATATAACCTATTTTGTCTTTTTGTGTTTTTTTAGTCCCAAATTGTTAGCCAAACGAACACTTATTGTAATTATAATATTGATTATAACATTATTTTAATTATTATTCAAAATTTTTTAAAATTATACCTTGTGTGAATTATAATTTTTGTGATAATTAATTACACAAATATTATAACTTGTCTATAATACATACACACTGGTGTTTACATAATTGTCCTTTTAAGTATATCTTTACATAAGCATTGTCTATAATTAATAAATAAATATGATTATTCTAACACAAGTGAAAATATGTGATGGTACCTATAGAAATATGATATACGTCTTGTTTGAAAATGAATTATTTTAATTAATTTTTTATAAAAGATGTGTAAAAAATTTAAAAAAAAAATAATGCGATAATTTGCAATAAATTTTTTTGGATCTTTTTTAACTATTTTAGGGTTCATTTAGAAAGTGGGTTGGCTTTTTGATTTTTTAGATATTTTAACTTGGGGTTAAAAAAGTCTCATTGGGAAAGAACTTTTGAGTTTTTTAGTTTTTTTTTTTTTTGTGTGAGAAAGAAAAAATGTAATAATTATAATTTGAATGTGATGTTTTGTTCTATTAAATGAAAAAAATTATTTTATTTTTTGTAACTAAAATAGTGAAGAAATAACCCTAAATTTGACTTCCTAAACGAAGCCTTGGACACCCCAAGCAAGTCCATCGCATAAATGGGCTATGGGATGAAATACAGGGGTCTTTTGGGAAACGGGAAAAAAAAAAAATCAGTTTTTAATTTTTTTAACTATTTTGGATCATATTATTTATTATATTTTTTATTTATAAAAGGATAAAATAGATTAAAAAAATTAAAAAATTAATTTTTTACTAATTTTTCAAAACAGCACGTAGTGCCAACGGGTTATGTTGACTTGTTTTGAGAGATAAATTAAAAATTGATTTTTTTGTCTTTTAAAAAATATATATAAAAAAAAAATTAAAAGAAGATGTAAATACTACTTTTAACATGTTCCCAAAACAAGGCGTTGCTGTTATCTATCTATTCTCTTATAATAATTTATTAAAAGGATCTTGACTGTGGCTCAATTCAATGGAATGGGGCGATAGATATGATGAAGGCATGTGCTTTTCAAGTTCTTTTTGTACAGATCTACTCATGACATCTTTTCTTTTCCTTTTTTATTTTTTATTTTTATGTCGAAATAAAAGGATAATTTTCTTTCATGTTCTACATTTTGATGTATTTTTTTTTTTTCTTGTGTATTTATTTTTGGTATAAATAAATGCATAAGCAAATGGCTGGTTTCTTTTTCAACGAAAGGAGACGCGTGAGATGGAAAGATATATGTATACAGTATATTGAGTAATGTTAGAGATACCAAATAATTTATTAAAAATTTTGCTAAATCTTTTATATGGGTGTGAGACTACACATATATAGGTTTGTGTGGATTTCACATGTGAGAAATTTAGTAAAATATTTGATAGATTATTTGGGATTCATAATATTTTTCAGATATATTTGTAAAAAATTACTTTTTAGTGATACTTTTTAAAAATAATTACACATAAAAATAATTATAATTATAATTATTAATATTTATAATATTTATTATTTTTTTTGTAATTAATTTTTGGGCAAATTACAAATACCCCTCGAGATTTGGTGAAAATATAGATTCTCCCTGAGGTTTGAGAAATTATATCCCGTCCCCTGAGGTTTATATTTCTATAACAAATTACCCTCTGAAGTTTTTATTTTCATATAGATTCCTCCTTAATTTGTTATGTAAATTTGACTTTTAAGGGACAATTTATAATTTTTTAAATCTCAAGAGAAATCTCTATTTTCATAAAATCTCGATGGGTAAGGCATTGTTTCATCCCCTTAAAAAATGTGTCCCTAATGCCCCTAATTTCCATATCAAGTAAAAAAAAAAAAAAAATTGTCCAAATTTAAAATTAGGAGCATTAGAGACACATTTTTTAGGGCACAAAACATTTCTCATTTATAATTTGCCCTTCATTTTTCTGACACAGTTATGTCCCCCATAATTTTCCGTTTGAATATTACTTTTTTTGGGTTTGGTGCTACAGTCCATTAACGACCTCGACTGCTGAAACCACTGACCATGACAGTACAAATGTCATTGGGGATCTGAGGGCATTCACAATGCGATGGTTACAAAATTGTATTAAGGTATGTTCTAGGATAAAAAGTAATAGAAGTGGGATCAAAAATATTTGTTAAGATGGGTTAAGAGTTTGTTAATTTTAAAGAGTGAGTGGTGGTGCAATGGATGTGTTAAGGGGTACGTTAAGATGTGTGTTTAATATATATATATATGTGTGTACATAATAAATAAAATAAATAAATAATTTAGTTTAATCAAAAATTTCAAACCCAAAATTAAATTTCATATTCAAAAAAAAATCCCAACAAGTAAAAATAAATAAATAAAAATGTCGTTGACCGGTCAACCGGTAAGACCACAAACACACTCCCCTCCGATAGCTAAAACCGTCGCTGCAGATAACAAACAAATTAACACAAGTTAACAACTGACAGCTTTAACACACATACTAGCAGCTCCACTGTGAGAGTAAAAACAAAAAATGACTAGCTAAAAAATAACAGCCGACACTAACACATGCTTTAACAGCTCCACTATAGATGCTCTAAAGAGGTGTTCATCTTAGGTCTTTCCCTATTTATTTTCATTTTTAGAAAAAATTTCATTTTATTTTTTAAATTATTATTAAAAAAATCAATTCAATCAGTAATTCTTTTACTACTAATATTAATTTAATAGGGGTTGTTTGGGATGATCTAAATAAATATACTTTTTATCTTTTTACGAAAAGATGTGCAGAAAAGTAAAGAGGTGATGTGATGGAAAAAAGATAAAAAGATGAATTATTTTTGGGTTGTCAAACTTGGCCTAATTTTACTTTATCATTAGCTGACATCTATAAATAAACAAAAGTTATTAACGTGACATCAAACTTAAAATTTGGAGAAATTATCTGCAAGTCGAGGTAGAAGATGTAAATCACAAATTAGTGAGAAATTTTTTTAAATTACAAAGGCATGAAAAATTAATAGTCATTTATCATTTGGGATATGATGGAGACCCCCTCAAAACTCCCATCTCCACTACCCCCCCAACACATACACACACATGTGGGGAATGGAGATTGGGAGAGAAGAAAAAAAAGAAAAATTGACCAATCAAAAGCAAAGGGGGTCATGGGGGTGACCCCCAAAGGGGGTCCAAATCTTTTTCCTTATCATTTTACCTTTCAACTCTCAAACATCTCTTTCCCTCTCTCTCTCTCTCTCTCCCTTGAATTAGGACCCTTTTCTTCGTTTTTCTTCCTGCCTTCCTACTTGCAATGATAACGATGCCCTTTAAGATGATCCAACGATTTATTTTTAAATAGTTAAATTTGGACTGTTGGATCATCTTAAGATGCATCTCTACCGTTATAATTAGGGAGGCAAAGATCCCTCTTCCTCTTC
Source organism: Camellia granthamiana (assembly GCA_036172215.1). Lineage (NCBI taxonomy): Eukaryota > Viridiplantae > Streptophyta > Magnoliopsida > Ericales > Theaceae > Camellia > Camellia granthamiana. Next base: position 81,405,644 of record CM069903.1, read on the forward strand.
CCTCCCTCCAAAGAACAAATCACATCGCTCAACTCATTTTTTTAATTAAAAAATAAAATAAATTTTATTTTAATAAAAGACGCATAATTTTTAATCTATGAATTTAATTTTTATAAAATTAATATTATTCAAAAAATATCATCAAAATTTTAAAATGAAATTAATATTTAACATATTTAATAAAAATTTAAATTATTAATTCAAAAAAAATATATAAAAATGTACATAATTAAAATGATCTGTATGATTTAAAATTAATGTAAACAATAATTTTTTAGAATTACTTTTTAAATAGAAAGATATTATTTTTATTTACTAAAAAAATGTAAAGACTAATAAAAATAAAAATATTAACTCAAATTGTACATAATAATAATAATAATAATAATAATAATAATAATAATAATAATAATAATAATAATATTTAAACCACACAAATGTTAACTCAGATTGCATAAATAAAAAATAATAAACCATACAAATAATAATAATAATTAAATCATACAAATATTATTTTGAATTTTTATTAAGTCAAATCATACAATAAAAATAGTACAAATTAATACCCAAAAAAAAAAAGTTCATTAAAAAAAAAATAGTCACATATATTTTTAGCATTAAAAATAGTTTCAAAAAATTAAGACATGAGAAATTCAATTCATCATTTTTGATTGAATTCTGTCTTATATTTTTTCTTAAAAAAAAAAAAATCTAATTTGTAAAAAAAATCAATTTCATATGATTCTATCTTTTTTGGAAAGAAAATAATTTTTCATATATATATATATATATTACAAAAAAATATAGAATCATATGATAGGAGACAAAATTCAATCAAATATGATGAATTGTGAAAGTCTAGTTTGTGTGGGTGCAAGTTTAGTGTGTGTGGGGTGCAAGTCCAGTCTGTGTGGGGTACAAGTTTAGTGTGTGTGGGATGCAAGTCCATCTGTGTAGAGTGCAAGCTGAATCTGTGGGGGTGCAAGTTAAGTATGTGTGGGGTGCAAGTCGAATATATATGGGGTTGCAAGTCTAGTTTAGTGTGGGATGCAAGTTGAAAGTGCAAGTTTAAACTATGTGAGATGCAAATCCAATTTGTGAATTAATATTTGTATGGTTTATTTATATGATTTGAATTAATATTTATACGGGTGAAATATTATTTATTATTATTTTTATTAATATTTGTATAATATTAAATCAAATCATATATAATAAAAATAGTTGAAAATATAAAATGTTTACAAATATTAATTTTTTTGTAATATTTTTAAATTAATTATTACAACTTTTAAGCTTCAACCAAAAATTAGTTACAAAAATTAATTTTTATATTATATTTCAACGTTAAACTATAAATAATTTTTATATTGTATAACTTTTAATAAAAATAATAATAAATAATATTCCACCGTACAAATATTAATTCAAATCATATAAATAAAAAATATATATTCAAACCATACAAATATTAATTTACAAATTGGATTTGCACTGCATTAGCACACATATTCGACTTGCATCACACAAAAACTAGACTTGCAGTACCACACATATTCGACTTACACTCCACACAAATTGAACTTGCACCCCACATAAACTAAACTTGCATTTCCACATATATTCGACTTACACCCCACACAGACTGAACTTGCATCCCATACAGACTAAACTTGAATACTACATAAACTTGACTTGCACTCTACCTAGACTAGACTTGCAAGGCAATTAAATTGCACCCCGCTCAAATATTTTAAGGCTTAATTATATTATGCAAATTATTTTTTGTGACTATTTTTTGCTATTTTTATAACTATTTTATAAAATAGAAATATACAATGTGACTAATTTTTTTAAACTAATTTTTGTAACTATTTTTAGTATATGATTTGAATTAATATTTTTATGTTTCAATCTTATTTTTTGTTGATAACTATTCTTTTTTTGTTGATAATTTTAATAATTTTTTATTTTTATTTTTATAAATTTTAAAATATGAATCTAAACTTTTTAAAAATTAATAACATTGAGATATACTTTTAAAACAACGATAATATTAAGAATATTTAATAAAAGATATAAAATAACAATTTAAAAAAAAATAAAAGTTGCATTATTTTGAAATATATGAATAATTAAAATGTGATGTATGGCTAAAGTTGGTACAAAAAATTACTTTTGATAATTTAAATTTTAAAAAGATATTTTTAAATTTAAAAAACGTAATTTTAAGATTTGAAAAATGTCTTTTTTTTTTTTTTTTTTCTCATCAACCTTATATAGTTTAAAAATAATAATTTGGAAAACGTAACCAAATAGTGATCATTAGTGTTTAAAGTCTTAAAAATTGAAAATTTTATTTTTATTTAAATAGTTTATAAAAAAATATTTAAAACTCACAAATAATCTCTCACAATTTGATCTACAATGATGTGGTAAGATACAAGTCAACTTTTGATTTATCATTTGCTCAATTGTGTAAGGCTTATCTTTCTTGCACACCATTGTAGATAAATTTAGGGGTCCAAATTGTGGGTCTCTAACATTACTCATCTATTTATTTTTTTACACGTTTTTCATAAAAAATTTAAAAAGTCAACTAAAATTGTCAATTCCCAAATGAGCTTAATTTTTGTTCGTGTCAATTTTAATTAGACATTTCATTTTAATCATTTAAACATTTTAAAACAATGTAACTTTTAAATTATTATGTTAAATTTATTAAATACATTTAATATTAATCTCATTTTAAACGTATTATCAATATATTTTTAACAATATTAATTTTATAAAAAAAAATTTATTTATAGTTTAAAAGTTATACAATATTTATCAAAATAAAATAATATTATTATTTGTATGCTTTATTATTATTTTTTATTTATACAATGTGAGTTAACATTTATGTGGTTTGAATATTACTATTATTATTATTATTATTTTGTATAGTTTGAGTGAATATTTTAATTTTTATTAGTCTTTACGTTTTTTTAATAAATAAGAATAATATTTTTCTATTCAAAAAGTAATTCTAAATAATTATTACTTATGATAATGCAGTTCGTTCCCGGTGGCGATGGACTGGACTGATCCAAGGTCCTCAAGCCCACGTCCGAGTGGTCAAGCCCACTAGATGACCTGCAAGTAAGTTCGATGGGGAACGGGATAGTCCCCCAGCGAACCCTCCGACGGGCAAGTTAGCAAGTAGGGAGAAGAGATAAAATATGTAGAGAGAGAGAGAGTGGAGATAGAAAACTTAACCTTCTTCTTGTCTTCGATGCTTGCTTATATCCTTCGGTAATCATTTCACTATCCCTTCCGACATGCCCACATCGCCCAAAGCCTGTGCTGTAGCTTACCTTGTTCAGGGTAAGGGGGGCGCTGTTCCGACGGGGAGGTGTTGTCGTAATAAATGCTGTGATGGGCTGCATTAATGGTGATGTGTTGTGGCAATAACTTTGCAGATCTTTGTCTGCTGATGTGGCCTGTCTTACACCTACCATATGTTCGAATGTCATTGGCCCTTCGCGCTTGTTGGCCTCCAACTGTCCTGGATTTTACCAACCGGGTTATGCAATGGGCTCCAAATGGTGGGCTTGGGGTTGTTCACTGTGGACTGTGGCCTTTGTGGGCCTATCCATGTCAGTAGTCCCCCATTCCCGAGTGCAGCTTCAGTCCAACGAAGGGAATACTTATGCGGAAGGTGAGTCCGACCGAGATGACCGAGCGGGGGATGGTCCGATCGTGAAAATCAGACAGAGCAGGGAGGCCGACCGTGGGGAGGGTCGATCGCGCGAAGGCCGAGTGGGAAGGAAAACTGGAGGAGAGCTGACCGCGTGAAAGCTGAGCGGAAAGGAAAACCGCGAGGGGGGCTGACCGCGTGAAGGCCGAGAGGACGAGCTGACCAAGAGGAGGGCTGACCATGTGAAGGCTGAGCGGACGAGCCGACCGCGTGAAGGCCGACCGTGTAAGCTGACCGTGAGGAGGGCGGACCATGTGAAGGCCGACCGGATGAGCCGACCGCGTGAAGGCCGACCATGTGAGCTGACCGTGAGGAGGGCGGACCATGTGAAGGCCGACCGGATGAGCCGACCGCGTAAAGGCCGACCGGATGAGCTGACCGTGAGGAGGGCGGACCACGTGAAGGCCGACCGGATGAGCCGACCACGTGAAGGCCGACCGTGTGAGCTGACCGTGAGGAGGGCTGACCATGTGAAGGCCGACCGGATGGGCGCAGGGCTCAAGAGGTGGCGTGTGAAATGATGATTTGAAGTGGAAAAGACAGGGGAAGGGGGGGCAGTGCATCGTGGCCATACACGTGGCAATATCTTGGGGGGGAGTTAGGCGTTGAAGCAGAAATGAAACGATAGGTCATTATGGGGTTGAAAAGACAGTTTTGGCGGATGATTTGAAAAGTTTTCAAACTGGCGAAAATTAATTGAGATCCTTGTAATATGGGCAAACCGTGGGCTTTTGGCATCATTCGATTCACCTACTTGTTTACAAAGAGCCAAAACATTCCAAGTCTTATTTCATTTGTTGCTCACGATACACCTTTGCAACTCTTCTTCAATTTTCTTGCACCTGCAGCGGAAGCGATTTGTAAACATACCCTAGAAATGGCACAAGAAGGAGCTGTGAATGTGAGGGTGGACCCACTTGGAGACGATGATGCAGAGGAGCTAGCGGCGCAGTATAGGTCAGAAAGGGTGGGGGAGTCGGTGGTACGATCCCATGGTTCCACCATGATAGCAGCACCAAAGCCAATCAGCTAGGTGGAACCAGATCACTGGCATACGAAGGCTGACAAATCCACGATTACGGCGGCGGAGTTGGTGGCTATCCGCGAAAAGTATCAGATCCTTGCGGAAGTGGAGTTATTGCTGCTGACATCAACGGAGAGGCCGTCTGACGCCAGGCCAGGAGAGTTTTCCCTCTATGAGGAAGCTCTAAAGGGTGGACTGAGGTTGCCGCTGCCGCAAATAGTGGTGGATGTGCTCAATCATTTGGAGGTAGCACCAGGGCAACTAATGCCCAATGCATGGAAGATCTTGCTGGCTTGCGCGAGTGCATGGCCGAAGGCGAATGGAGGGCAGGCCATGACGGTGGACGAGTTCTTTGGCTGCTACAAGGCTTCAGGGCAGCAGGAGACTTGGGTCACCCTACAGGCAGCGGCAGGGAAGGGTTTGGTGTCGGGGTTGCCAACGTCGATCAAAGGTTGGAGACCACGGTGGTTCTATGTGTCCACCTCTAGAGGGGCTGGTGTGCGTACGATGTGGAAGGTGCCAACCAGATCTGTGGAACCAAAGTTGGGGGTGGCGGCAGAGGAGAGGGTGAAGAGGGTAAAGGAGTGGAGGGAGAAGGAAAAAGCCAAGTGGGACGAGCTTGTTCAGCTGTCCGCACTGTTTGAGGCAGGGTTGGGTCCACAGCCGATCGATGGGGACCTCGACCGAGCGAAGTTGGAAGCAAGGAGAAAAGCTCAAGAAACAAAGGATTAGGCCATCCTTGTGAAAGCCCAGAAATTCAAAGAGTCTCAAGCCGACCGACCACCCAAACCAATTGCAAGGGAGAGGATTCGACCTCGTCCCAAACCCCTCGGAGAGAAAGACTTAGGTGAGTTTGTACCACGACCGCCCCCAAAGGACCCTTTAAAGGAGAGGTCGTTTAAGGAGATGGAGGTGTTGGGCGTGGGGAAGAAGAAGAAGAGATTGAGGCGGAGTGAGGAAGAGCCTACCCAAAAGCGAAGGAAGAAAGGGAGGGGCAGAGGAGGCCAATCTGGCCAAGGAAGGAGAGGTTGTTGGGATGGAGGAGACTCCAGGGGGAGTAATCGCCCCAGAGGTAATAGACGTTGCCTCAGAAGTGAGAGAGGTTGTGCCAGTGGGGGCAGCAATCGGTGTAGGGGTCGGTAGGGTCGCCCCTGAATTTAGAAGGGAGGAACAGCCCCAGGGGGGACCTGTCCCCCAAGGAGGAGGAGTTAGCCTGACCACAGCGATCTATCACGCTTGGGCGGTGGCTGGGCAGCTGGAGGGAGAAGAAGGCCCAGCCAGAGCTAGGGCAGACCGCTTGGTGGGCATTGTGGAAGAGGCAACCTTGCGCTCGACATTAAGATTTAACGAAGCTGACTTGTTGAGGGGGTTATGCTCCGCCCAAATGGAGGTAACCACCCTGGCAGGGGCTCTACTGAGGAAAGCGGGGGCTGCCAAACTCAAGGCAGATGAGGCCAAGGCTCAGCTGGCCAAGTTGAAGAAGGAAAGTGCGAGCTGGAAAACTGCTCATATTGATCTGCAAGCTGCCAAGGTGGAGCTGGAGAATACACGCCGTCAGGTTGTGTCGCTCGAGTTCCAACTTGCTGGCAAAGCAGAAGAAGTTGGAGGAGGCCCAGAGAGCCTGCGCTGTTGCGGTCGAGCGACATGAAGAGGCCATGCTAAGTAATGAAGAGCTGGTCAGGCAGAAAGATGAGGCAGACGCCAAAGTTAGTGAGCTGCAAAAGGAGTTGGAGGCCGAGCGTGCCAAGGCAGGGGAGGAGAGGGAGAAGCTTCAGAAGGAGTTGGAAGCAGAGAGGGCGAAGGCGATGGCGGAAAAGGAGGGCCTGAAGAAGGAGGTGGAGGAGGAAAAGACGAAGGCTGCGTCTGAAAGGGCGACCCTTCAGAAAGAGCTGGACCAAGAGAGGGCGAAGGCAGTTTCTGAGAGGGCGGCTTATCCCAATCTGTGTGTCGCAACTGTGGAGCAATTCAAAGGGTCTGCCGAATTTCAGATGGCAGTTGACGCCGCTGTCGCCAGCAATCTGGCTGGGCAAGAAGCTGGGGGGCGGGCCCATCGAGGACGACTGCTAGAGGCAGAACTGAAGCGGAAGTTATTGAGAGCTTCCAGCAGTCAGATTTTTATAAGCACGAAATGGCTGAGTTCTGGGATAGTGGCTGGAAGATGTTCAAACGCAGAGCTGAAGAATTGTTCCCAGACTTAGACCTCAACGGCGTGACAATTGGGGAAGACGATGCGGCCCAGAACCCCCTGGACGAAGGCGTTGAAGAGGAGGATCTTGTATCCAGTGGGGAGGAATGACTGGGGAAGATGGAGAAGAGCCCCTCTTTTTTTGTTTTTTGTTTTTTTTTTTTGAATTGATGTAATAAACTTGTGTACACATTTGTGAATGAATAAAACTTCATTTATGTTTTCAGTCGGTTGCTTGTGCTTGTATGTAAAATTCAATACAAAGTAAAGTAAAGAACTCCTTAATACAGAGTAAAATTGGACTTGCAAAGTGAAGTAGAGAACTCCTTAATGCGCAATGCAGACTGAAATAGGACTTGTATAAAAACTCCATGGATGAGAGTGCTTTAGTGGAGTTACGCTAGATGCTGGAGGAAATAATCTGATTAGTAAATGAAATACGTGAGAACATCTTTGGTATTTGACTAAGTAAAGAGTGGTATAAAAACTGTGGCCTGGAATTGTGACTAAGCGTCAAAGTGTGACTGAGTGTCCTACTGACGCCATAATTAGGAAATTTCATTGACGATAGGATTATCTCAGTTTGGACCTGGAATTAAAGTTGCAAGTAACTCACTCTGGACCAGCAATGGTGGCATTAAGTCTGGTCGGGACTTGTAATGCTTGGTCTAGGTGGGGACTTTTGTGCTCGGTCTGGCTGAGGCTTTTAGTGTTCAGTCTGGCTGAGGCTGTTAATGCTCAGTCTGGCTGGGTGCTCGGTCTGGACGAGGCTTTTAGTGCTCAGTCTGGCTGAGGCTGTTAATGTTCAGTCTGGCTGAGGCTTTGAGTGCTTGGTTTGGACGAGGCTTTTAGTACTCAGTCTGGCTGAGGCTGTTAATGCTCAGTCTGGCTGAGGCTTTGAGTGCTCGGTTTGGACGAGGCTTTTAGTGCTCAGTCTGGTTGAGGCTGTTAATGCTCAGTTTGGTTGAGGCTTTGAGTGCTCGGTTTGGACGAGGCTTTTAGTGCTCAGTCTGGCTGAGGCTTTTAGTTACTGGAACCAAAACGTCATTGAGACACCATATAGATGACTGAGATATATAAATGTCAAAAAGTCACATTGTACAAAAAGGATGACAAGAATGTTCAAGCGTGCGATTTTTTGAAAAGAAAATACAATAACTGAGCAACACAAAAGTAGTAGTTTATTGAAAGTAACGTTTCAAGTGTTCGGCGTTCCAGGGGTGCGGGAGGTCTCGACCTTCCAGATCCTGAAGCCAGTAAGTGCCTGGGCGGGGTTTGGCTTTCACAATATAAGGTCCCTTCTATTTGGCTGCCAATTTACCTTCAGTCGGATTCTTGGTGGCAAGGGTTGCTTCTCTCAAGACTAGGTCCCCAACAGCAAACTCCCTTGGTCAGACTTTGCGGTTGTAATGTGTTCTCATTTTCTGTTGGTATGAGGCCAATCTGACAGCAGTGGTCTCCCTGAGTTCTTCAATTAGGTCTAGGTTTGCCCGACGGAGTTCTTCGGTGAGTGCTGGATTTGGATGTAAAACCTTGGGGGTAGGCAGACCGATTTCCACCGGAATAACCGCCTCGGCGCCATATGTTAGACGAAAAGGGGTTTCCCCAGTGGGCGTCCGAGCGGTGGTGCGGTAGGCCCATAACACATTCGGTAGTTCCTCGGCCCAAAGTCCCTTAGCAGCTTCAAGTTTAGTCTTGATGATCTTCAGGAGAGAATGGTTGGTGACCTCAACTTGGCCGTTGGCTTGGGGATGACCAGGGGAAGAGAAACATGGTTGAATCTGGAGGTCGGCGCAGAACTTCCTGTACTTGGCGTTGTCAAATTGTCTGCCGTTGTGGGAGACAATGGCTTGAGGGACGCCGAATCTGCAAACAATCAATTGCCAGATGAATTTGGTTGTGTTCCGCTCGGTGATGGTCGCGAGTGGTTCTGCCTCCACCCACTTGGTAAAGTAATCAATAGCGACAATCGCGAACTTGGTCTGGCCTCGGCCAGTGGGAAGTGGACCAACCAGGTCGATCCCCCATTTGGCGAACGAGTAGGGGCTGCAAAGTGTGATCAGCTCAGTGGGAGGAGCATGGGGGATGTTGGCACAGCGCTGACACTTGTCGCATTTAAGCACAAAATCAGTGGCATCTTGATTGAGAGTCGGCCAGAAATAACCAGTACGGAGTATTTTGTGGGCTAAAGACCCGTCGCCCGAATGATTGCCACAAATTCCCTCATGGATTTCTTGCATTACATAGGTTGCTTGGGCCGAGTTGAGGCATCGCAGATATGGTCGTGAAAAGCCACGTTTGTACAAGACGCCACTGACCAGAACGTAGTTGGATGACCGAGCCCTGACCTTGGCGGCCTGCTGTTGGTCATCTGGGAGTTCTCCTGTTGTCAAAAATAGGATGACGTCGGATGCCCAGGGGGTGGGTTCATTTTGGAGGAACTGCACTTCTTGTAGGTTGGGCGAGATGGCCGGGTGGGCTAGGTATTCGAGGCGAACTCCATGGCTGAGGTCGGGCTGGTCTGCAGAGGCCAGCTGAGCCATCTCGTCTGCCTTGGAGTTTTCCGCCTGAGGTATGTGCTTGATGAGGAAGATGTTGAAGAGGCGAACAAGAGGGAGTGCCAGATCCCTGTAAGCCCGCATTGTGTCCTCCTTGGCGTCGAATTCCCCCGTGATCTGACCGACGACGAGCTGGGAGTCACTGAACACCCGAATATGGCTGACACCGATGTCCTTGGCAAGGCGGAGTCCTGCTATCAAGGCCTCATATTCGGCCTCATTGTTGCTGGCATCAAACAAGAGGCGGAGAGCACATTTGAAATAGCCACCCTCAGGGGAGGTGAGGATGAGGCCAGCCCCACTACCTTCCCTGCGGGATGACCCGTCGACGTTGAGAGTCCAAGAATGGGGGTCTTCCGGCTCGGCAGGAGTTGGTGGGGGTGGAGAGGCAGTGGTTGGGGTAGGATTGGTGAATTCCAGGATGAAGTCGGCTATGGCCTGTCCCTTGATTGCTGTGCGAGGGCGGTAGGAGATATCAAACTGGCTGAGTTCTACTGACCACTGCATAAGTCAGCCAGAAAGTTCTGGTTGCTGCATGACCTTCTTCAGGGGTTGGTCGGTGAGGACCACTATGGAATGGGCTTAGAAGTAAGGACGAAGTCGTCTGGAGGCGGTGACCAAGGCCAGGGACAACTTTTCTAGCAATGGGTAATTCTGCTCCGCTCCCTTGAGAGCTCGACTGATGTAGTAGACCGGCTGTTGGACTGAACCGTCTTCCCTGATAAGAGCTGCGCTGACTGTGGTGCTTGACACTGCTAGATAGAGGAAGAGGGGCTCGCCCGTAACTGCCTGTGAAAGGAGGGGAGGGTTGGCCATGCATTGCTTTAACTGCTGAAAAGCCTCTTCGGATTCGGTTGTCCATTCAAAAGTTTGCCGAAGGACTTTGAAGAATGGTAAGCACTTATCTGTTGCGCGGAAAATGAAGCAGTTGAGGGCCGCCACTCGGCCGGTGAGTCTTTGAACTTCTTTGACCGTTCTGGGTGACTGCATTTCAATCAAGGCCTTGATCTTCTCGGGGTTAGCTTCAATGCCGCGCTGGCTGACCATAAAACCCAAAAACTTTCCAGATCCTACGCCGAAGGCGCACTTCTTTGGGTTGAGCTTCATTTGGTACTTGCGGAGGGTGGCGAAGGTTTCTCGGAAGTCAGTCAGATGATCAATGAAGAGTTTGCTCTTGACCAGCATGTCGTCGACGTATACTTCCATGTTTCGACCTATCTGGTGTTGGAAAATGGCATTGACTAGCCGTTGGTAGGTGGCCCCAGCATTCTTTAGTCCGAACGGCATCACGCGGCAGTGGTAAGTACCTCGGTCAGTAATGAATGAGGTATGTTCTTGGTCGGACGGGTGCATCAAGATTTGGTTGTATCCAGAAAAAGCATCCATGAAGCTGAGCATCTGATGACCGGCTGTGGCATCAACCAGTAGATCGATGCGGGAAAGAGGGTAGCTGTCCTTGGGGCAAGCTCGGTTCAGGTCGGAGTAATCGACACAAAGTCGCCATTTGCCGTTGTTTTTGCGGATTAGGACCACGTTTGACAACCATTTAGGGTAGTCTACGTTTGTGATGAATTGGGCCTCAAGGAGCTTGTCGACCTCTGCTGCAATAAGAGTATTGCGCTCCAGATGGAAGATGTGCTGCTTCTGGCGGTAGGGTTGGAAATGAGGTTCCATGCTGAGGCAATGGGTTATAAAGGATGGGTCAATACCCGGCATGTCTGATTGGGTCCAAGCGAATACATCTTTGTGCTCGGTCAGGAGGGCAGTAAGGTCGGCCTTGGCTTGGGGGGATAGTTGACTGCCGATCTTGGCGATTTTCATGGGGTTGGTGGGGTTGATGGGAACCTCAACGAGTTCCTCAATAGGTTCTCCTCTGACCAGCTCATCTTCGTCTCGGACGTCAAGTCCTTCAATAATCATGGCCTCCTTCAGCTTAGCTTCCTTGAGTGAGGCGACATAGCATTCTCTGCCCATGGTTTGTTCTCCCCTCACTGTTCCGACCCCGAGATCAGTGGGAAACTTGATGGCCAGGTGGTAAGTGGAGGTGATCGCTTGGAAAGCGTTGAGGGTAGTGCGACCAAGGATGATGTTGTAGGTAGAGGGGCAATCGACAACAAGGAAGGTAAGCAACTTCGTGGTCTGCCGTGGATAGTCGCCAATGGTGATGGGGAGATCGATGGAGCCGATGGAGGTCACCCAGTCGCCAGTGAATCCAACCAAAGGGGTTTGGAGGGGAGATAGACTTTCCTCCCCGATCTTGAGCTGGCGGAAGCAGTTGAGGAATATGATGTCTGAAGAGCTTCCATTGTCGATGAGAACTCGTCTGACCTTATAGTTGGAGAGGATGGTAGAAATGACGAGAGGATCATCATGAGGATAACGGATGCCTGTACAGTCGGCGTCCGTGAAGGTGATGGGCTCTGTCCACTGCTTGGGCTGTTTGGAGGGTCGATTGACCGTGGTGACTGCCTTGTCTGAGCCCTGCCTTATTTTTCTGAGTTCTGCCTTCTGAGCCGAGCGAGATGGCCCCCTGCAAGCTAGTCCACCTGAAATGACTCTAATTTCACCAACGGGTGGGGGTGGATTACCTTGTGGCTGAGGTTGTTGCGGAAGTCGATCATAGCTTTGATTCGGTTGAGCGGGCTGCCGGGGTGGGGTGCGCCGGCGGTTGTCTTTGTGGGGTTCGGTTCTTTGCCTCTGCTAAGGGCGGGTGTCCGTGAACCAGCTGAGATGCCCCTGACGTATTAGGGTCTCTACCTGATCCTTGAGGTTGATGCAGTCATCAGTGTTATGGCCATGGTCCTGGTGGAAACGGCAATATTTGGACTGGTCTTTCCGGTTGGAAGGGTTCCATGGAGGTGGAGGCCATTTGAGGGGGTAGTCCTGTTGGATCTGGTGGAGGACTTGTTCCATGGGAGAATTAAGGAGTGTGTATCGCTCGAACCGACCGGGCGGTCGGGTAGGTGCCGACCAGTCAGCGCGGGGAGGGCGGGCGTTATAGAGGGGTGTTGGGCTATTATACTGGGTGTTTCTGGGGTCTGGGTCTTTTCTCTTTTCTCGGGGAGTCGGGTTTTTAGCTGTTGGATCCTGCCGAGCGGCTAGTGAATCTTCAGCATTCATGTATTTTTGGGCTTTGGAGAGTAGGGCTGCCATTGAGGTCGGGGGGTTTTTAGAGAGGGAGAAGAGGAAATCGGATGACCACAGACTGGCCATGAAAGCCGTGAGGATGACCTTGTCATCGTTTTCTGCCACTTGCAAGGCTTCGGTGTTGAAGCGAGTGACAAAGCTGCGCAGTGATTCCCCCTCGGTCTGACGAATGTTGAGGAGTTGGGTGGCCGGGCATCGTTGGCGCTGGGCTCCAATAAAATGGCTCAGAAAAGAATCACTGAGATGCTGAAAAGTGGAGACAGAGTCCGATGGCAACTGGCTGAACCACAAGCGAGTTGACCTCTTCAGTGTCACGGGAAAAGCTCGGTACATGATCTCGTCAGGGAAGGTATGGAGGATCATGAGGGTACGGTAGGTCTCCAGATGGTCGACCGGGTCCGTCGTTCTATCGAAAGAGTCGATGGTGGGCATTTTGAACTTGGGAGGCAGAGACTTATCTCGGATGGAGGCAACAAATGGTGAGTTTGCCGTAATGGAGGGCTTATACTGGATGTTCTACATAACCCCTTGGAGCTAGAGTTTCATGGCACGGAGTTCAGCGTCCCATTGGGGAATGTTGTCGCCACCAGAAGGAGACAGGTGTTGGACGCTGCTGGCTTCTCCCTCGGGGGCTGGCACTATGGCCGATGGGTGTGGGGGTGGTGGATTTAGATGTGGGTGAGGGGGTTGCAAACCTCCCAAGTTAGGTGGATTGGGTGGTGGGACAGTATGGCTCGGACTTCGTTCTGGATTGGGTGGAATATCTGGAGGTGGTGGTGGAGGAATGGGGAGGTTTCTTTGGAGTAAAGCATTTATCAGGGCCTGATTTTGCTCGCCCATACGGTTAATGCTGTTGGTAAGCTCGATGAAATACTGAGGTGGGTTGTTCGGATTGGGAGGGTCGGTTTGATGGTCGGCAGCGTTATGGTGAGAAGCCATGGATCTAGTCGTGACCATGCACCTTGATGGGTAGGAGAGAAAGGTTGCTGGGACAGGGTCTCCGGCGACAATGAACACAACTGGCGCATGGATAGGACACTTCCCACAGACGGCGCCAACTGATAATGCAGTTCGTTCCCGGTGGCGATGGACTGGACCGATCCAAGCTCCTCAAGCCCACGTCCGAGTGGTCAAGCCCACTAGATGACCTGCAAGTAAGTTCGATGGGGAACGGGGTAGTCCCCCAGCGAACCCTCCGACGGGCAAGTTAGCAAGTAGGGAGAAGAGATAAAATATGTAAAGAGAGAGAGAGTGGAGATAGAAAACTTAACCTTCTTCTTGTCTTCGATGCTTGCTTATATCCTTCGGTAATCATTTCACTGTCCCTTCCGACATGCCCATATCGCCCAAAACCTGTGCTGTAGCTTACCTTGTTCAGGATAAGGGGGGCGCTGTTCCGACGGGGAGGTGTTGTCGTAATAAATGCTGTGATGGGCTGCATTAATGGTGATTTGTTGTGGCAATAACTTTGCAGATCTTTGTCTGCTGATGTGGCCTGTCTTACACCTGCCATATGTCCGAATGTCATTGGCCCTTCGCGCCCAGTTGGCCTCCAGTTATCCTGGATTTTACCAACCGGGTTATGCAATGGGCTCCAAATGGTGGGCTTGGGGTTGTTCACTGTGGACTGTGGCCTTTGTGGGCCTATCCATGTCAACTTACATTAATTTCAAATTATACAAATGATTTTAATTATATAAGTTTTTTTTTATACATTTTTTGAATTATTAATTTAAAATTTTATTAAATATGTTAAATATTAGTCTCATTTTAAATATTTTGTTGATATTTTTTGAATAATATTAATTTGGGAAAATTAGCCTAGGGTCCCTCTCCCACTTTTCGTAATGGAAGAGATCTATAAAATTATTTTTTGATGTCTAAGGTCCCTAAACATGTATCAAAGAAATTTGACTCAGTCAATCGATCTGTGTGTGATTGAGATTACCATTACACTATAGCACTCACTCTTAAATCTGATGAGTGGGTGATATATATACATATATATATATATAGAGAGAGAGAGAGAGGGAATACAGAGGAGAGAGAGAGAGAGAAGCGATGATGGCAACCGGAGCTGCTGGAGGAGGCGGCGAATGCAAATTTGCGGGAGATTTTGTTGTAGATGAAGATCTGGTGCAGATTTGGTGCAACTGAGACGACAGCGGTTCACAGTGACGGTTGAGCTTCGCCGATCTGACTTCGTCCCCTTGTTGCCCTGCCAGTATTCCGTCATTGCAAGAGCGAGGCGGGCAAAGCAATCAAGAGGCTGTAGGTTCTTCTTCTGTTATTACATCAACCAGATTTTCAGGAGCGCCTACAGCAGCAAGGGCAGCATGGATTATTCGAACGTAGAAACATCCTGACCAACTTGCATATTCAGAAACCTACAATTAGGCACATATGATTATCTGTCAATTATCAAATTAATTTCTGGATCCCACGGTACAGGAGATGTTGTTAAGCATCAATCTCCAGAAGTCTGAAATGCAATAAACCATGGACTCACATCTAGGTTTTTATCTCTGGCAAAGATAAAGGTATCAAGCATAATAAAAAAAGTAGGGTGTGGGTAGGAATATTGTTACATGGGAAATTAAATTTCAATATACTAATACAAAGTTTTCTTTTCTTACCAAAAGAAAAAAAAAATGTGATACACTGATACCAAAATGGAATGACAAAGAATTTTCCAACTTGTTGGAAAAACAGTAATTTATATATGTCAGGTTGGAAATGGTGACAAGTCAGTGAAATTTCAGAAAAACAAACACACAGAAATTTGTTTATTGTTGCTTATTCACTCAAAGAAATGATCTTCTCTCTCTGCTTTGTACTGAAATTTCTCTGGATTGGTGAAGAGAAATTTTCTTGTTTGAACTGAAATTTCTCTGGGTTGGTCCAAAGAAATTCTCGGGTTTAAACTGAATTTTCTCTGGATTGGTCCAGAGAAATTCTATGGTTTGAACTGAAATTTCTCTGGGTTGATCTAGAGAAATTCTCTGGTTTGGATTGAACTAGTCCTCAATATTGTCCAGAGAAATTTGGCAACTTTATGGTAACCGGTTTCAAGCATAAATTGATTTTACATTTTTATACACTCTAATTTTAGAGTTTTAGTTTATTGCTCCCTTTGTTGATAATAAAACATGTTGGATGTTGTTGGCTTTTCATTTTTACTCGTTTCTTAAGAGCACAACCTTTGTAATTGTAGGTCTGAGCCGCTGGATTTATTGCTGCCCTGCTAAAAAAGCACAGCTCATCAACATATCCATCTACCGAGGCTGGAGAAGGAACAAAAAGTGAAGCGAGTCTCTCCAAGACACAACAGAAGGAGCCTTTTCTAATTGAAACGGTGCTTCTGGTAGTATTTGAGAAGCTAATCAATTTTTGCTAATTGTAACGGTGCTTCTAATCAATTATGAAAATATTGAGAAATTTTCTCTGAACCAATTTTCTCTGGATCAATTTTCTCTGAATCAACTTGAGGGATCTTAGACATTACGAAAATATTGAGTGTCCTTTATACTGTAAAGTCTTAATACCAGGGACCTGAAAAAAAATTCCCCTATTAATTTTAGTATAAAAATTGAATTTATA
Organism: Camellia granthamiana; assembly: GCA_036172215.1. Lineage (NCBI taxonomy): Eukaryota > Viridiplantae > Streptophyta > Magnoliopsida > Ericales > Theaceae > Camellia > Camellia granthamiana. The sequence goes on from CM069903.1 coordinate 81,421,900, forward strand.
TAGGAGGAAAGTGACGTCCCGGGGCGGGGCGCCGGGGAGTTACGGGTGAAATGGTAAATGAGAGTTTGGGTGTTGCATATTTTATTGGGTTTATTTTAGGGTCTAATTCAATAATTTAAATTGTTTATATTTTAAAAATTATTGAATAGAATATATCAGTAAAAAATTACGTCAATCGGATATTGTTAGTCTTTTCATCAAATCACATGTGTATTTTTAAAAAAAAAAGTTAAATGTAATTTAAAATATAAAACTCAATACAAATGTGATTTGATGAAAGAGATAACGATATCTAATCGACGTAATTATTTATAGGTATATTTTACCTAATAACTTTTAAAATGTGAACGGTTTAGATTATCGAATTAGGCCCTGAAATGGACCCAATAAGGTGTGCAACAGTTGCTGTTGCGCACGCGGAGGCACAACAGCCACTACTGTGCAGCCAAATGGGCCCATTTCGATAATCTGAACCGTCACGTTTTAGAGTACGTGAAATAAAATATACTTGCAAAAATTCAAGTTAATCGGATATCGTTTACCTATTCATCCATACATATTTGTATCTACAAAAATAAATAACAATTGTGATTTAATGTATTAAAATGAATTTAATGTGAGTGGATTAAAGGGTAAACGATATCCAATTAATTTGATTTTTTGCAGATATATTCTACTTAATGTATTATAAAATATGAACAGTTCGGATTATCGAAATGGGCCAATTTAGCTGTACAACGGTGGCTATTATGCACCCTGCACAGTAGCCACTCCAAATCTATACCCCGCACAGCAGCCACCCCAAATTGCATCCATATATAGCTATTAATAGGGTTGTGCAAAAATCTAATAATAATTTTCATCTAAAAAAGTGAAAAAATAAAGTTTAAATAAAAATATTTAAGTATTTGTGATATTAAGACCTTGTTTAGGAGTTGACTATTTTAGTTGATTATTTGATTTTTTAACTATTTTAATTTGGCTATAATCATTGTGCTTAAAAAGATAGTTGTTTTTTTTATTTTATTTTTATAATTGATTTAATAGTTGTGAGAGAAAAAATAAAATGACTATGGATCGGATGAGACATTTATTGATTATTTTAACTTATTTTGTCTTTTAATGAGCTATTTTAACCCAACTATCTTTCCAAATAAGGCCTAAGGCCTCGTTTGGGGACTAGCCGGTTTAGTCAAAAAGTTACTAAAAAAAATAAAAAAGTCAACAACCCATACTAAAAAGTCAAAGATTCTTTTTTTCTTTACTTTTTTGCACATCTTTTCGTAAAAAATTAAAAAACCATCCTAAACATACTAATTTTTTTTAGCTCATATTTTTATAAAATAACCAAAAAATTACTAAATTAACCTGTTCCTAAATGAGGCCTAAGTATTCTCTAAAGAGTTATTGGTCTTATGTAGCTTTGGGTTGATGATATGTCCATATAGGTATTAGTAGGATTGTACAAAATATCTTTTAATATGTTAAAATTGCCTAATTTGCATCAATTCACCTGCTAATTGTCGATTGGTCTGATTCACTGTTTGAAATTTTCATCTAAAAAGTGAAAAATAAAGTTTAAATAAAAAGATTTAAGTATTTGTGATATTAAGGCCTTGTTTAGGAGTTGACTATTTTAGTTGGTTATTTGATTTTTTTGACTATTTTAATTTGGTTACAACAATTGTACTTAAAAAGATAGTTGTTTTTTTTTTTTATAATTTTTATAATTGGTTTAATAGTTGTGAGAGAAAAAATAAAATGATTATGGATTAGATGTGACATTTTATCTTATTAATTATTTTAGCTTATTTTGTCTTTTAATGAGCTATTTTAACCCAACTATCTTCCCAAAGAAAGCCTAAGTATTCTCTAAAGAGTTATTGGTGTTATACAGCTTTGGGTTGATGATACGTCCATATAAGTAGTATTAGTAGGGTTGTACAAAATTTTGTCTAATATGTTAAAATTGCGTAATTTGCACCAATTCACCGTTAATCGTCGATTGGTTTGATTCACTGTTTGAAATTTATAATTTATCTTCGAAATTATCATGTCTCGCCATAGTCAATACATATTTAGAAAAATTTGTGCACCTTTGGTTACAACATTTATGGTATTTAGTTATGATCTATTGTAGTGTTAGTTATAATTTATTATGATATTGGTTATGATATTATTTTAGTTATAATTCATAAGTTCTTTGATTATATCTTATATGATATTTGGTTATAACTCTTTTTTATTTTAATTATAGATTGAGTTATGATATTCGTGATATTCAAACCCACAAATATTATAGCATATGGTACATACCCTCACACACCCTTTTGAGGCTATGTACCATACCATTATCCTTGTTTAATGTTATTTTTCAATCAAGTAATAAGTTAAAATCATGTGACCTAACAAGATATTTGATGAAAGAGATAATGATATCTGATTGATCTAATTTTTTTACAGATATATTCTACTCAATAACTTCTAAAATGTGAACGATTTAGATTATCAAATTAAGCTCTGAAATGGGCCCAATAAAATGTGTAACAGTTGCTGCTGCACACCATGCGCAACAGCAACTCTAAACACGGTAAATGATTATCAATATTTCATATCTTTGTAATTTTTAAAGATTTCGCATTGATTTGTGGTTTACATCTTCTACCTCGCAGGCAGGTAATTCCTTCTTAAAATTTTGAGACTTCGTTTGAGAAAAAATTATTTTAGTAATTTTTTATTTTTTTTTTGAAAAAAGTATGCATAAAATAATGTAAATTATGTGATAATTTATAATATTTTTTTTAATTTTTTAACTAAAATATTTAGTCTCCCAATGAGATCTAAGGGTGTGTTTGATTGGACGGACTGGAAAATGGGGGATTAGAATCCATCGGACTTGAGTCCTAGGATTGGAATCCCCCGGACTATTTGGTTGGATTGGATATGTATCCTGTGTTTGTTTTTTTATGGGATTAGATGTCCGGACTGTGAATCCCCCGGACTATTTTTAGTGAATCCAACGTTTGGTTGGACGGACTGGATAGAATAAATGAACAAATGACTATTTTACCCTTTTTTAATTATTTACTAAGTAATAGCAATATTAAACATATCTTTAATATTTTAATTATTTTTAGCTAGATTAAATAAAAAATTATTTTATTTTATTTTTTACACAATTAAATAAATTTATTTTTAAAAAAAATAAAAATAAATAAATAAAATATAAATAAAAATATATATTATTTTTTTAATTAAGATTTTAAATAAATTTGTTTTAAAAAAAAAATAATAATCAAAAAATGAAATTAAATAAACCATCTATTAAATTTAAATAATGAAATTAAATAAAACATAAACAAAATTTTAAAATAAAACATCAATAAAATATCCATAAAAAATTATTTCAAAAAATTAAATAAATAAAACATCAATAAAAAGTTAAATAAAATTATTTTATTTTTAAATTGAGACATTTAAATTTTATTAAATTTTATTAAATATAATACATAATTAAATAGTAGAGGGTTAAAATGGTCATTTCATCATCTAATCCAAACAGTGATTAGTCCCCCACTTTCTGTCCCACACCCCCCCCAGGACAGGATAGTCCCCCATATGGGGGACATGGAGTCCGGCCGGACATGGAGTCCGCCGGACTAAAAAAAAATCAAACGGCGGATAAGGAGCACTATTTAGACTCAAGTCCAAATAGTGGATAGTCCCCCCTCCCAATCCCCCCAATCAAACTTATCTATCAAATTAGTAATGAGATTGATCGACTAATAGTACATTGAAAATCATGTGAGTAAAATCTGATCACATGTTCAGTGAGAAACATTTTATTATGAGATTTAGGAAATGATATTTAACAATGAAAATAAGAATTCGTTTGAGAATAAGTTATTTAATAATTTTTTAATTTTTTATAAAAAAATATGTAAAAAAATAAAAAAATAATGTGATAATTTATAGTAATTTTTTTATCAGCAATGGTAGAGGGCCACAAAAACAGTGGCTTAAATGGCTCAAAATTGCTAAAACGACGTCGTTTTGGGCTCAAAACCTGCCAAAACGACGTCGTTTTAGCAGTTTTGAACCATTTGAGCTATTATTTTTGTGACCCTCAAACATTTTTCTTTTTTTATTTTTTAAGAAAAATGCTTGAGAGCTCTAAAATAAGAGCTCTAAACCATGCACTAATGACATGGAAGTGTGTGGGGTCCAGCCTGATGTGATGTTTTAGCTTGAAATTTTTTTTTTTTGGGACATGCCAACTCATTAGAGCTCTCCTTTTAGAGGTCTATAGCATTGTTGATTTTTTAACTAAAATCAATCCCAATTCAGGCCTCTAATTTAGAGGCACTAAAAGAAGCTCTAAACATGTGGCACCCAACCAAGAACGGTGAAGGAAAGGTGCACATACAGTGCGTGTGTTTCACGCACTGTGTTAAGAAAAAGAAAAAAAAAATTGAAATCCCGCGCAAATGTAAAACATCGGTAAAACAGAGGTATTGTCCCTCTATTCCAGATCTCTCTCTCTCCTCCGCCGTCCCTCGCCTCTCCGTCTGTGTCTTGTTCTCCCTCTGAGGCTTTCCTCTCTCGCGTTGAAAGCATTTGCAGATCTGTCCGCTACCTCTCCTCTCCTCCACCGTCCGCCATCTTCTCCGTCGTCCACCGTCCGGCGTCTTTTCTGTCACCGATCTTCGTCGTCCACCGTAAAGCATTACCAGGTGAGTGATCTTCGTCCCTCTGTCCTCTATATACATTTATATATATAGACATTTATATATGTAATTTTTTTAATCAGTGATGCTGGATTGATATGTATATACACACACACACACACATATATATATATTTTAGGCAAATTTCTGAGAATGAATTGATAAATTGAAAATGATTTGATAAATTTCTGGGAATGATGAATTGATGAATTGATAAATTTTTGAGAATGATGAATTGATATACATTTATATATATGTTTTGATAATGATGAATTGAAAAATTTCTGGTTAATCTATGAGCAGAAGCAAGGGAGATTGATAAAGTTTTGGTTAATGTTCAAATAGTGGTGATTGATTCAAAGTTTTGGTTAATTTTGAGTTGTGAATGAAAATTCTGGAGAATAATGAATTGATATACATTTATATATATATATATATATATATTATGAGAATGGTGAATTGATAAATTTGTGGTTAATCGATGAGCAGAAGCAAGGGAGATTGATAAAGCTCTGGTTAATGTTCAAATAGTGGTGATTGATTCAAAGTTTTTGTCAATGTTGAATTTTGAATTTTGAATTAAAATTCTGAGTAAACATGTGATTTTGGTATTTTGGTTTTGTAGATGTCGGTGCAAGGGAGTTCCCAGCAAACTCAACCATCCTAGATTTGATGGAAAGAGCCGGTCAAGGAAGCTTTAGATGGACCTCTTACGGGTTTCCTGTGAATTGATCACCAGAAAATAGGTCAATGAAATTGGTTGTTGTTAGCAATTAGGCTGTTGATAACAAGCCTGTAGGCTATTGTTAGCATGACCCAATAGTGTTTTTTCATGTCTGCAAGTTCACTTTGAAACACACACAGATGTTTTATTGATGTGAATGCGGAAGACTTGGATCATATATATTTATATATGGGATTTCTATCTCATTTTCTCAAATAATTAATTATGTCAATATGCTCATGAATGCTGATATTGAATGCATTACAATCAACTTTATAATTCTGCAAAAATCTTAAGGATCAAACATAGTGTCTGCTATCCTTTTTGTTTATTTTTTCCCCGAATGAAGGGAAATTCAATTGATCTTCTTATGTTACTTCTCTGCAATTTCTTCCAGTAGGATTAAGTCTCAAATATTATCATTCTAAGCAGATATGTGCAAAACTATACTGCTCTAGTTTATAATCGAATATTGATAACCTTCAGAACAAAAAATTTCTTTTTCCTCTTATGAGTTTGTTTGATAGTACAGTTCAACAGGGGCACCAGTGCCATGCAACATTATGTGGCAACATAAGGTGAATTGATCACCAGAAAATAGGTCAATGAAATTGGTTCCACCATTCCTGTTCATGGTTGAATTGATCACAACAATCCATCCATTAACAAATGATTCAATAACAAAATGGAGGTATTGAATAACTAAATAGCATTCGTGCATAACCATTCGATTACAAGCAAGATGAATAACTGAATAGTAACATTCTAACATTCATATATATTATTACATCTTCATAACTGATATGACACTAATTACAAGCAAGATGAAAAACTCATAAATATAACACCAACTTCGATTTATGTCTTTTTCCACTTTAAGCATCTTCACGCTCTAAAATTGAAGTTTTTCGCCCATAAATCGTAGCTGTTCAGTGATAGTTGGCATATTTTCCATTTGCACTTCTCCGTCACCTCTACATTGTGAATTTGTAGGCAAGCATCATCCAATAAAACTACCGCAATCTGCGAAAATATCAAGCCAAATTTGAATAATTTACAGAACCTACAACAATAAAGGTCTTCATGAAACTAGCAACAAAAATTTTCCTAGATAAACTAAATAGGCCAAAATTTTCACTATGAAGTTTACTTGTTTACCAGCTAAACATTTTGGTACAAATCTAAAATTCTTTAAATAATCAAAACACAATGAAAAAATGGAGGTGGACAGGTTTGTGCCTAGAGGGGAGTGAATAGGCCAAACCCTTCTAACTAATCACCAATTAAAAATTGGTACCAAGTAGATGATTAAATCAGTTGTAAGAACCTTACTTGACAAAAGAATGCCTAAATCAACATCTCCAAATTACAAATCAATTTCATCAAGAATGAGACAACACCTCCAAATTCTCAAATGAAACAATTGATTTACAAAAGAATTTCTATATATAACAGTATAAATCAATTTCATAACTTAGAAATGATTTACAGTATAAATCATATAACAGTATCAACATCTCAAATTTCATTTCATTTCATTTCATTTGATAAATCACTTGATTTCATATGATTTACAGTATAAATCATTTTTAGAAATCAAATGAAACAATTGATTTACAGTATAAATCATATAATAATTTCAATTTCATCTCAAATGAAATCAATTAAGAAATCAATTCATTTATACAGAATAAATCAATTTCATAACTTAGAAATCAATTTCTATATATAATAGTATAAATCAATTTCATTTGAGATGTTGTTTCACGGGCATACACAAACACACACAGACACATACATATGTACAAGTCCTAAGTCTAAATCAATTTGTAAGTTATATACCTATACGTTGGAATCGCAGGTTCGGATCGCTCTTCGGAACGGACACTCGGTCGGCGACAGAAGATACATACTCGATCGGTGGTCTGAGGGAGAGTCGAAATAATATAGCGAGTCCTCCACCGTCCGGCGGGACTGACGAGAAGTGAGAAACGACAGTGTCGATCGTCGGGAGTGAGGATCGAGGGGAGACAAAGAGGCTTGGTCAGAGAGAGAGTCGATTGTCAGCGGGGTTGGAATAGAGCTTCGCTCGTCGGGGAGTGAGAGGTCGAAGAGAGAGTGACGAGAAGGTTTTGAATATAGAGAGAGAAGACAAATGAAAATAATTTTGAAATTTGAACTCAAGAATGAGAAAGTGAGAGAAATGCGCAAGTTAGCAACTATGGACTCCACGCCAAAGCCACGTCATTAGTGCCACTCTAGAGCTCTTGCTCTAGAGGTCCGAAGCTTTTCTGAACTAAAATATATAATTGATAAATGAGATCTAAATATCACAAAATCTCATCTTACAAAACTAAGATTATTACTTAAAGGTGTAAGCGGTACAATTTGATGTGGTTTGAGAATAAATTTATAATTAAATTATTAACAAATTTACTATTTATAACTAAATCATGATTTTAACTTTAATGCTCCTTTGGCTAAGATCTTGAAACTAAAAAAAGTATAAAATGACAAAATAAATTATATAAGTTAATAAGATAAAATATTATTTTTTACTCATAATTATTATACTTTTTCTCTTACAAAAGTCAAAAAATCCCAAAACAAAAATCAAACGAGACTACAAAAGTCTCAAGTTAAAAAAGTTAACTACGGGGTTGTTTGGGATGACCTAAATAAGTGTACTTTTTGTCTTTTTACGAAAAGATGTGCAGAAAAGTAGAGAGGTGATGTGATGGAAAAAAGATAAAAAGATAAAAAGTGTGTACTTATTTTGGGTAGCCAAACTTAACCTACATTAGCCAATGCCAATTGATCTCTTATTATTTGATTGAACAATAATTAATAGTACGAAACTAAGATTAATACTTAAAGGTGTAAGCGGTACGATTTGATGTGATTTGAGAATAAATTTATAATTAAATCATTAACAAATTTACTTTTTATAATTAAATCATGATTTTAACTTATTATTTGATTGAACAATAACATTAAACAAGGGTAATAGTATGGGTACATACCAACAAGGGTAATAGTATGGTACATACCTGAAAATGGTGTGTGAGGGTATGTCTTATATGCAATAATATTTGTGGGTTTGAATATCACAAATATTATAATTCAACCTATAATTAAAACAAAAAAAGAGTTAAAATCAGACACCATATATGGTATAATCAAAGAATTTATGAATTATAACTAAAATAATATTATAATCAATATAATAATGAATTATTACTAATACTATAATAGATCATAATTAAATACCATAAATGTCGTAACCAAAGGTGCACAAAATTTTCCAAATATGTAATAACTATGGCAGGACAGGATAATTTCGAAGATAAATTATAAATTTCAAACAGTGAATTAAACCAATCGACGATTAGCGGGTGAATTGCTGCAAATTAGGCAATTTTAACATATTAGGTGATATTTTGTACAATCCTACTAATACCTATATGGACGTATCATCAACCCAAAGCTATATAAGACCAATAACTCTTTAGAAAATACTTAGGTCTTGTTTGGAAAGATAATTGAGTTAAAATAGCTCACTAAAAGAGAAAATAGGCTAAAATAATCAATAAGATAAAATGTCACATCTAATTCATAATCATTTTATTTTTTTCTCTCATAACTATTAAATCAATTATAGTAAAAAAAAAAAAACAACTATCTTTTTAAACACATCTATTATAGCCAAATTAAAATAGTAAAAAAAATCAAATAACCAACTAAAATAATCAACTCCTAAACAAGGCCTTAATATCACAAGTTAAATCTTTTTATTTAAACTTTATTTTTCACTTTTTTAGATGAAAATTATTATTAGATTTTTGCACAACCCTACTAATAGCTATATATGGATGCGATTTGGGGTGACTGTTATGCGGGGATATAACAGTCACTGCTGTACATCCAAATAGGTCCATTTCGATAATCCAAACCGTTCACATTTTAGAATACATCAAGTAAAATATATTTGCAAAAAATCAAGTTAATTAGATATCGTTTACTCATTCATCCACTCACATTTGTATCTACAAAAATAAATAATAATTGTGATTTAAAGCATTAAAATGAATACAAATGTGAGTGGATGAAAGGGTAAACGATATCTAATTAACTTGATTTTTTACAAGTATATTCTACTTAATGTATTATAAAACATGAACAATTCAAATTATTAAAATGTATCCTAAAATAAGCCCATTTAATTATATAACAGTAACTGCTGTGCGGGATGCACAACACTCACCCCAAATCCATATTGATGTATCGTCAACCCCAAAGCTATATAAGACCAACAATAGCACAAATACTTTGAATTTTTTTTTATTTAAACTCTCTCTCTCTCTTATATAGATGAAAATTATTATTAGATAGATATATATAGCTTGGAGTTTAATTGATAATTTGAAGAATAAAATAAATTTTAATATTACGTCAATAGCTTTTGTTTGATTATAAACGACAACTAATGGTAGAGATAAAATTAAATAATTTAGCTATAAAATTAATATTTTTCAAATAACAAAATTGAATTGATTTTTAATTAATAATTTAGATTAGAATTTTTTTTTTCTTGTTTTTGAGAAACATGTCTTTTTCTATCTATGCCAATTTATTTTTGTTATGATGCATAGCTTTCAGTTTTGAAATTGCAAACTGTGTATCGTCAAAAGGGTTGATTATATTTACACAACATTAATATTCTTAGGGTCCGTTTATTTTGGGAGATGAAGAAGGGATTGTGATTGAGATGGAGGTGAAACCGGAGAGAGGGTCCCTGCTGTGCCCCCCCTCCTGCTGTTCTTGCTGTGCCGTGAAACGGCACAGTTTCACCATTTTTTTTTTTTTTCTCTCTCATGTTGTTACTATGTTTTTTTAAACTCTAAAATATAAAAAAATAAAATAAAATAAAATTAAGAATTAAACCTAAACTCTAAACCCTAAAATTAAAAAAAAAATTTAAAAATTAAACCCTAAATCCTAAACCCTAAAATAAAAAAATTAATAAATTTTAAGAATTAAACCCTAAACCCTAAAATAAAATAAAATAAAAAATTTAAAAATTAAACCTAAACTCTAAAATAAAAAAAAAAAAATTAAACCTAAACCCTAAAATAAAAAATAAATAAATTTTAAGAATTAAACCCTAAATCCTAAACCCTAAAATAAGAAAAAAAAAAAATTTTAAAAATTAAACCCTAACCCCTAAACTCTAAAATTAAAAATAAAAAAAAATTAAGAATTAAACACTAAACCCTAAAATAAAAAAAAATAAATTTTATCCCTAAACCCTAAAATAAAAAAATTAAATTTTAAAAATTAAATCCTAAACCCTAAAATAAAAAAATAAAAAAATATATATAATATGAAACTGTGCCGTTTTACGGCACAGCAGTGACCCCGCTCCCACCCACTAATGTTGTGTTTGTTTTAGGAGATAGAGAGAGAATTGAGATGAGCCTTCGGATTAAGATGGGCCACGGAGAGGGAATTGAGATGGAGGTAGGAGAGTTGGTATTAGAAGTTAGTCATCCGGCTTAGTGTATTTTTTTTTTTTTTTTTTTTTTTTTTTTTTTTTTTTTTTTGTGCGTGGGCATTTTTTTAACATCAATGTTTAATGTTTTTGTATTTTTTGTTAAGATAAAATTGTGTGTTTTTTTTTTTTTTGGTTTTAATAGTTAATATTTCTTTTATAAGGTAATAATTTGACAATCCCTACACTAACAATTATCATCAAAACAAACACAATTTTACTTAATTCCCTTACTATCAATCCCCTCCATTCTACCTCTGAAAACAAACGGACCCTTAGTACACATCGTTACTTAGTATATATAAAAAATAATTTTTAGGGTTTAAAAATATTTTATTTCACACCTTAACTTTCCATTATTAATCCTATATTAACACACCACTAACTATTTGAATACACACCATTATACACACCAAAAACTCTTCATCTTCACCACTACACACAATAAAAACCCCCACAATCTTTAGAAAAGAGACCATCTTCGTCGGTCTTGATCTCCATCACTAGCAGAGGTTTCATTTGGCCTCCATTTTCGCTGGTATTAATCTTCATAGTTAGTGTTGAACTCTCGTCGTGTCTCATCTTATTGTCTCGTCGTTTCAAATCACTGGCGGAGTGTTTCATTCGGCCTCCATTTTCGCCGGTGTTGCTCTTCATTGTTAGTGTTGAACTCTCGTCTCTCGTCAACATTTCAGATTAATATTCTTACCCTTGATTCATGAGTGTATGTTAATGGTGAAGATGATGAAACACGAGCGTATCTCTTTAGTAACAAATTCACTTTTATAGTCAACAACATAATCAGTTGTAACATTGCTACATTAGGTGAGTATAGAATTCTGTAAAAAATTTAACAAATTTATCAAATTAATCAAGTTCAAGAATACAGAGTCGAACAAACTTAATGTGTTTAAAAATTTATATCTAAACAACAAATAAAAATTTATTTTATTTTAACCGAACTAACTTAAAGTACTTAATTTTTTTATGTATGAATATTTAATATGGCGTCAATCTTAATAATTTGAACAAAATTATTTTGTTCAAATATAAATAATCGAATATTGTGTAAAAGTTTAACTCTAGTTATCTGAACACGACGAACGAACTTATTTTCTCAACATACGAGCGAGATAAATAAACAAAAAACGAAGTCATAAACTAACATTTTTAATGTTCAAATCAATGTTTTCAATGTTTATATCGGAATCAACCATCTCAGTGTCATCTATGGTGTGCAAATTTTCAAAACTAATTGATTTCAATATTTTTAAACCCTTAATCTTCAAAGGCAATAATGTTTTGAGTTTAAAAAATAAGTATAATGGAGAAGAGAATAAAGTTTGCTAATTGATAATGAATGATATTATAAGTGTATGTTAATGGTGAAAATGATAAAGAAATACAATCTTTACATGTTAAAACTCTGAACCCTAAACTCTAAACCCAATATGGATGATGGTGTGTGAAGAGTATTTTGTGTTTTTAAATATGAAAATTTTGAATGGGTAGAATAAACTCCATGTTGTCCTTAATGGTCATTTCTTTAAAAGATATTATTGGAATATAAATTTAATCTACTAATGGTGTGTACTAAAAGTATTAATGGTATGTAAATAGAATCACCCCTAACAAAATTAAACAATAACCTTTTTGGAAAATACCCTCGATTTTAAAAAAAGTGATATTATATGTAATATTATTATTTTTAAAGTGCTATTAAGAGCATCTCCAATGCATCCTCTATATCTTCAAATATAGAGGATTTGTTGCTCCAACCCATCCTTCAAATCCATCTCTATTTGGGAGGAGGATGGGTTGATCCTTCAAATATGAAGGGAGGATGGAAAATGAAGGATCTCCTCCAAAACACTATTCATTCTATATTTTGTGATTGTATTACAAATAACTTTTAGTATGTAAATTTAATTTTTATAAAATTAACATCATTAAAAAATGTGAAATCATACCTTTAAAATGAATATAATATTAAATATATTTTACAAAATTTTTAAAATTAAATATTTGTTAATGAACAAAAATTATTTTTTGATGAAGGAAGGATGAAGGGTTTTAAAGGTTTGTGGTTGGAGTTTGAATGAATAGTAACACACTCTATATTTACTTTTTGAATAAAAAAAATTATTTTCATCCTCTTAGTGAGAGGATTGGATTGGAGATGCTCTAAGGCCTCATTTGGCATACGTTTGTTTTAGCTTAAAAGTCAAAAAATTACTAAAAAAATCAAAAAGTTTATAACTTATACAAAAAAGTCAAAGATTCCCCTTTCTCTTTACTTTTCACACATCTTTTCGTAAAAAAATCAAAAAGTCATTCCAAACATACTAGTTTTTTTTACCTCATATTTTAGTCAAAAAGTTACTAAAATAACCTGTTCCCAAACGAGGTATAAATGTTCCTACCTTTTTACTTTGGACCCCTCATTTCTTTTATTTATTTTTATTACAACTTTATCCTAATATCAAATTTTAATTTTGTCCCCATCTCTATCCTCCCAAGTCAAACCTTATAACCCTAATTCCACCACCACTTCCCGTTCTATCGGCAGCCTTCACCGACTAACCCACATTTTTCATTTTCCTCCACCAGTGAGCCCTCTTTCCATAGTAACACCTCTTCTCTTTCTAGCGATCCCCTTTTCCACTGCAACTCTCATCCATTCTCCTTTATCGGCAATGGTTTTCCCTAACCCACCTATTTCTCACTATCATGACGCGGACCCCTGTGACCTCGATCATCACAATTTTCATCCTCACAACAACCACTCCTTACGACCTTTCTCATACTTCAGCAAGCAACCCAGTAGCTCACTTGTCTCTATAACTACATTCATTGTCGTTCAGATAACCAGATTTGAACAAAAGGTTGGTGTACGGTATTATGTAACTGAGAAAAGGGAATTTGTTTAAACATGGAGTACCAAACACATTCAAAATCATTGGCTTTGTGTAACCGAACGAAAAAAGAGATCAGAGAGAGAGAGAAGAAGAAGAAGAAGAAAAGAAAAAAAAAAAAAAAAGAAGAAATAAAGGGTTTAACTAGAGTTAGGGTTTTGAGGGGTAGGGCATTGGTAGAAAAGAACTCAGAAGGTAGGTGAGCAACTAGGGCTTGCAACGGATGGTTGGGCTGGTGGCAACATGACTAGAGATGGGTAGTAAGTAGTGCCTGAGATGGAGATAAGGGTGGCCGAAGTAGGAAAATGGTGAGAAATGAGGGCTACCAGAGAAAGAAGTGGAAGGGGTGAGGGTGCATAGAAAATGGGTAAAGTTGAAAATATGCTGAGGGTCCAAAGAAATATAAGTGGAGAGCATTTTTAGAAGGTGGGGGCCCAAAGTAAAAAGATAGGGACATTTAGTAACACTTTTTTTAATCTTATTTTCTTATTTCAAGGTAAAAAGCAATCAAATCTACATCAATAAATACTCATAGGACCCATTCATTTGTGTTTAGAGATGAGAAAAGAAGATAAAAACTAAGATTGTAAGTAACATTTTTCTTGTAAAATTTGCCAAGTTCATTTACGCGAAGGAGATTATAAATATATCAATTTAATATCTCTTTATACTTGCAATTTCTTTTTAAGTGGTATTTAAATAATGAATTTGGATATAAATTTAAAAAAAAAAAAACCACACACACACACATTTTCCTTTCCTTTTCTTTTCCATTTTTATAGCTCTATCTAATTTCACAATTCAAATACAACCTTAAAAACTTATATTTTACCCTTTTTTTTGGGTAATAAATTTATTATTATTATTATTATTATTTTGAGCAAAGTTATAATACGATTATATTAAAAAAAAAAAAAAGGAAAAACAACAAAACTCCAAAGGGCCAAACAAAAACCTAACAAGGACTACAAATAATAGATTACAAGGCCACCAAAAAAAAAAAAAAAGAGAACAAACAAATGGTTCTGAAAAAATCACAAATCTTCTCACAAATGTGGTTTAAAAAAAATAAGATCTACATCAAAATGGATCCCAAACTCCTTTTCCTCGTCGTCCCTACATCCACTGTCCAACTCCATTGCTAAACTTCAGTTACCGTTAGAAGCAAAGATGAAGAAGAACATCTACAACAGTAAAGGAGAATGATTGAGAAAAGAGAGGACCACTGTAGGTATCGATAATTCAAAAATCTATGTCAAAAATTAAGGGAGAAACTTTCAAACCCTTCTTCTTAGGCATAAAAAATTCAGATCTACACTATTGAAATATTTTTGCAGTTTACTGAAAAGATGTCAAAAAGTCATCAGTTTGGTGCCAAAAATCACTTAGAGAGAGAGAGAGAGAGAGAGAGGCTCTCCAGTGCCCTTCTTTGCTGGGTCTCAGTAATAATCTTTTGGTTAAAATTCATTTTACTCCCTCATGGCTTAAAAATGAAACAATTTACCCCCTATGATTCAAATTAAGACTGCAAATGAACAGAGTAGTTCATGAACAGACTCGAGCTCAGCTCGATAAGGACTCGTTCAAACTCGGTTCGTTAAATTTTTATTGCGTTCGAATTTAAGCTCGTTAAAATCTTAATAAACAAATCTAAAGATACTAAAGTTCAACTCATTAATTGGGCTTGTTAATATTTATTTAAATAGTAAAATAAATATATTATTTGTATATTAAATAACGTAAAAATATGTATAAACAATAAAATAAATATATTATTTATAAATTTATATTATTTTGACAAGATATTGACTTTTCATTAAGTATGATTATATATATTGTATAAATAATTATATAATCAAAGTTTAATTATAATTTGAGTCTCATACGCAAGGATGCATTTATAATTTCTTTAATTCGTTAAAACTAGTGAATAGGCTCGAGTTTGAGTCAATCCTAAGACAACTACGCTCAAGCTCAGTTCATTAAATTTTTATTGAGCTTGAGCTCGAACTTGTTAAATCTTAATAAACAAGCTCAAACATATTAAAGCTCGACTCAGCTCATTTGCAGCTCTAGTTCAAATATAGTCAGGAAGCTCCTATTTGATTTTGGACTAAAGTGCCACCATTAATTTTTCCATCCAAACTAATGGAAGATGTATCATACACGCCATTTCTGAGAGAGGGTTTGATGTTTTAAAAAATAAAGTGGAATTAACACAACAAAAATACAATTTCACCCTCATTTTCTCCAAACTTAAAATTAAATTATTATGTTAATGAAAATATAATAAAATAAAATAAAATTAAGGATTATTTAAAGGGAGCCGTTATTCCCACTCCACTTTACTCCAAATATACTTCTTTCTTTGTCCTTATCATACATAGTTACATTAATATGCTTTCACACAAAATACACTTCCTAAAAAAACTAAAATTTCAAAAGTATTAATGTAACTATGTATAATAAGAATCAAGAAGGGAGTATATTTAAAATAAAGTTGAGTGAGAATAGTGGCTCCCTATTTAAAATTAGATTAAAATGTTAAGAATTTACAATAAAAATAATCGAGGATTTAGGTTTGATTGTGATCTAAAATATAATTAAATTAAAATTAGAATAAAAAATTAAGAATTACAGTAAATAATTAAGAATTTATGATTGATTGTTATTTAAATGGATTAATGTTACACATTATAAATTATGTGTATGCGAGAGGAGAGTGAAAGAAAATAACAAAACAAGTATAATATTTGAAGGCATTATACCCATTTCATATCTATAATTAACAGTTGCACTTTGATACAAAATCACATGCGACTTTCTAACTATATTTGAACTACAAGGGCCAAAGTGCTCTACTCTCAAACTATAAAAGAGTAAAATAAATTTTGCCCTAATCTTTTTACCTTATACACAAGTATTACAATGCATGCTGTATGTACATAATATATATATACACATATATATTATTTATTTAAAAGATTCCTATCTGCAAAATTCATGCAAATTCACATTTGGACTATTTTATTTTGGCTACATGTTAATATGGTAATAAGCTACGTCAAGATATTAATTTGAACTTGAGATCTCACTTCAGTAACACCTAAGTATTCCCTCGTATGACCACTTACACTCCGTTTGGATCACAATGTAAGAAAAGCAAAGAAATGATTTTGCTCTCTCATTCAAGTGAAAAAAATAGAAGAAATTAATTTTCTCATTATCATATTTGAATTAGAAAGAAAGCAAAGTATATGATATAGGGATGGGAATTCTATTCATACATAAAATTTATATAAATTTTTTTTTCAGAATAATATAGAAATGCCATAATTGTAAATAATTCATCGAAAAATGCTTCGGACCCCCACTGGGGGTCGACCCCCAGTGAGGTGGCGTGCCGTGATTGGGTAAAAAAAAAACTGTTTTATTTTATTTTATTTTATTTTTTTTGAGTTTCAGCCAGTGGGGGCTCGCCACCTCACTGGGGGTCTGCCGCATTGTTGATAATTCATCCTTGTGAGTGTTTTGTTTTAAAGTTAAAGGTGCACATTGAGCCACATCATGAAGTATGAAAATTCTGTATGAAATTTAATTTCTTTGTATTTTAATAGGAAATCTCAGCATTATGAAAAGTTTATAGCCAATCAATTTGCTTCGCACCCAATCTCACTAATTTTGATGATAAATAAAACTCAAAAAATAAGGAAGTATCTCTTACCATTTCTCACCAATTCTCACATAAATTTATAAAACAAACATTAGAAAAATGTTTTTCTTCCCTTTATTTCTTATAATTTCTCATCAAATTCCTCAATTTAAAAGCATGTTTGGCATAATAAAATGAACTGAAATGGAATGCTTGTTCTAACTTTGCATTTCATTTCTCTTGTTTGATACACCTTATATAAATGGGAATAATCATTCCATTGGAAAGGTCATTCCAACTAAAAAGTGATAATAACTATTCATTCTCCAACGAATAAACATTCCATTCCATCATAAAACCATGAAAAAACAAGTGTCTATTCGTCTTCAGCCCTCTGTTGGCTACTATGATCACCTACTTGCATCACACCACTCCTATTCCACTATCCAACCACCACTGTTGCCGCCACCATAGCCACCACTTCCATACCGTCACCATCACCACTGCCATCTTACTGCCACCATCACCGCCAAAACTACCATCTTACCACCACCACCACCTATTACCATCGCCTACCAGCACCGCCCTACTATTGCCACAACCACTACCTCACCACCAACACCACCACCATTGCCGCTATACAAAGTTGCAATCTATAACTCGAATCCACATTTGGACTTGTTGACTGAACTTAAATTGGTTAAAATTAAAATTAGCAAATCCAATAAATAAATAAAAAAAATGGAATATTTGAAATATTTGAAACAGGAACTTAAGGAAATAATTTTTTAAATATTTTTATTTACTCAATTGAAAGTTGGGCAAATTTCTTCAAATTGGGCTGCAATTCTGAAAATTCAGTCAAATTTGATAAACAAACAACTAAAATCGAGGAAATTTTCAAATTCAACATAAAAAGTAAAAAAAAAAAAAATATTCAAACAAATTCATCAAATTTGATGGAAAATACACATTTTTAAAATCATGACTGGTTCATGCAAGCCCCCCTTCAGTTGTCAAGAAAGAAAAGAGAACTATAGTCAAGTACGGAAAATCAATTGTTTCATATTTTTAACTATTTAGTAAGTAGGAAACTTGTCGACTCATTATCCTTACCCAACTCACTAGGTTAAGTTTTCTTTCAAAACAAATCATGAAAAAAATACAATATTTTGCGAGGATCTAAAATCTCAATAAACTCTCTTTCAACTACAAACTTCTGGGTAATGCTTGCGAGCGTCTTGAGCTCAAACTCAAATTCAAGGACAAAAAGTGTCAATGCTTACCCCAAAAACTAGTCACTTCCTGAATGCCTCTTTACTTTAGTATGGTCTAGTCTTGGGTGATCTTATTTCATGGTTCAGAGAGCACTTGTGTATGTGATGCAAGTGAATGTGTATGAAAAAATTGTTGTAAAGTTTCATTGTTCATTCCATCCGTCTTTGCTTGGCAGTTCAAGGGATTGTCTGCCAGGCTCGTTAAACCTTTACCTAGTTCCACAAGGAAGGTTCGATTCCAACAAAGAAAGACGAGTTGAATAAAGAGGTCGAATGATGAGGAACTTGGAAATACGCTCAGTATGCAAATCACATTACAATATTGGTGTTGATCTTTAGTGGTGTGGTTGGATTAGCAAGAGGAAAGGCGGCCCCGTCCTGAAACAAAGGTGTACATACATAAATAAAGAGCTTGGTTATGGCCTTTACTTGATAGGGCGCCTTCCCATCTATCTTGATTGGGAAGAGGGGGAGGTTCTTGTGCCGTCAGTGACTTGGGGGTTGGCCATTCTCAAACAAACTTCATCTTTTGTACACGACCGAACATTGCACATGTTGGTGTTGTTTGCATTTTTCTTTCTAATTCGGGCAAAGAACATTGGGAAGATGTGAAATAAGTGCCCTTGAACTGCAAATTAATCATAATGACACTACAAGAAAAGAAATGGATTCTCGCGAGAAAGAAAATAAGGCAAAAAGGGGGGAGCTGAGGGTTCCAAACCTCCTCTATCCCACGTTGAGATTTTATAAAAGCTTAACAACTTCTTCGATTAGGCTACCACTCGAAGCTTGGTTTAGTTGAGAATGGGATTCACTACTTGATTAGTCTTCCTAAGCTATTAGGCAACTTTGGTGTAGGCTTTGACCCAAAAGGTGGGGTTGAGATAACAATAGGTGAGGATTTATGGATAGTGATGGTGGCCAGTGTGTGGTTCTGAGGGTTGCGGGTCTTTTTGTTGCATTCACTTACAACAAGAAACAACCACCGCATTCCCACTTTCAAAATTGAAAATTCTAAAAAAGTCCTCTAAACCATTTTTCTACAAACATTTCTCCTCTCGCAAACATTAATGGCAATATTTCAAAAAGAAACCATTCACAGGAAAACACAAGTCCGATTTGTTGTTACATTTGTAAGCAAAAGGGTTATTATGCCCAACAGTGTTCCCAGAAATAGACGAGACAAAATGGTGAATGCCCTGTCCCAAATAGACAATTTCTCTAAACACAAATGTTGATTTCAGGAGTGAAAATTATAGGTGCGTTTATCGGGGCCACCTTTGAGGAAGGTGATTTCCACTGAACCATTTGGGAAAATAGTATAGTGAGGATCTGTTGATTGGACTAGCTAGTTTGCTCATAAGTTGTGATCCAGGCGTCTGAAAGTAACTTAATGAGTTCTGCTTGTGAGAGTTGGCAGGGAATATATGAACAGAAGTGCCCTGTTGTGGAGAATCTATGGTGAGCATCAAAGCATCTTCAGTAGAAGTTGGAAAAGACATATCAAAGGCATTGTTTTGGCATATGTTGTAAATGCCACCAATTTATCCTCGTACTATGAAGGTGCAGAAAGACGGTGCGGGTTAGAGGCATGTTGAAATTTAGGTAAAAAGTTAAAAGAATTGTGCCTGACTTAAGATTTGTTTGAACTGCTGCAAAACAGGCATGTTGGTATTTGTGGAATCTAATATCCATGAGAGCAATGCGAGAAACCACCGGAGACCATTTCTACCATGAAAGGTACAGAGCAAGATGAACAACCCCAAAATGAAGATGTGTGTAATCTTTGATGTATCCACTGTCCCAGAAAATTATCAAGAATCTGCAAGGTAATCAAATGTTCAGCCTCGGTAGCTGGAATGAAACATTGGTCAAGCCTGGAGGCTTGAACACACAACTAAGGGGCGAAGTGTGGAGAACAATTGTCAAACAGTTTTAGTGACCGAAGATGAAGACTTCAAGAAAGTGTGGTATTGGTTGAGCAAGGACAAACCAGTTATTGGGATCTTGTTGTCTTCATTCAGATACTCATAGTCATAGAGAGATTCAAGAGAATTTCTCAAAGAGAGAACGAGAACACGAATTAGATTTGTGGCCAGGAAGTAGACTCATGAAACTGATTAAACAAAGATTTAGAAATTTACTTATCAGTCTTACACCAGAGTTTCTTCTATTCCAGCAAGTGGTAAAGATTGTTGAGCACCCAAAATTTTGTTTATAAGAATAGTAAACTGAGACAAAGCATTCATCTGATGTCTCAAGGTGCTACTGTAACAAACTATTTGGGTGATCACAAACTATACGAATACACACAGTGAATCCACAACTTCAAAGTTTTTTATATGAAGGATCCACTAGAAAGTGGCAACCATAGACCCATACGTTTCGAAAGTTTAGAAGAAACAATGAACATGACCGAACACAAAAATTTCTAAAAAGAAGTTTAAGCTGTCAACTCACTCTGATATCAAATTTGTAACCATTAAGGAGATACAATCACGAATAAGAAGTATCAAAGAAAGAGTACACAATATCAAATTAATATTACTGGCCTTCAATTTCAACTTCTATTCTGACAAAGCACAGTGTTTTGTCTATCTTTATCAAAATTACAATGCTGATGCAAAATGTAAAAATAAATAGAGTGCATTCATGACATATGAACATGCTATGAAAGCTCATGAGGGTGCTGTTGTTCCACAAGTTCATTTTCATGTAATTACAAATTATATTTTTTTATACAAAATTTTTACATTCAATTGATATAATAGATATCCAAATTATATTTTTTTGTTCTCATAATTTTTCTTTGCTGTAAAATGAACAAATGAAGAGATGTAGAAAAATAAGTAATCTTTTCCATTACTTTGATGTACTTTTCTAAAGAACAATTTTCCTACACATTTCTTGCCTACATAATAGAGCCTAAAATGTGAGATGGGTGTTTGTCCGAACTAGTTCTAGTCTAGAATCAATGTCTAATATTCTCCTACGGCACATAATTTCCCCCACATAATCTATTAATTGCTCAATATTAAAACTTCAAATCTATTAATTGTTTTCTGCATTTAGACAAGGCTTGTTTGGAGTCAGCTTGACTATTTAACGGCCTTTTCTTCGGTTTTTTTTTTATTCACAATTTTCAATTAATGTTATTTTTATTTTTTAAAATAAAATTTATTCAGGGCTTCCAGAAGGACTTTTGATTATCTTTCAGGGGAAAAAAAAAAGAAGCAAAAAAGCCAATTAAAAATGAGCCCTCACTACATGCCCCGAATGTTGAGACCTATGCAACATGGACACTTCAAAATAGGCGCTGTAGTAGTGTCGGACACGGGGATACACCATTTATTTATTTTTTTGGAATGGGACACGTCGGGGACATGTCAAGACACGACGAAGAGACCTAAATCAAAAGTCCCTCATTCGAAGAAAGGGGAGAAGAAGAGACCTATATCCAAAATCAGAAAAAGAAACAGAGAGAATAGAAAGTGCTAACCTGTTAAGTCGATCTCCATCTCCATCTCCAGTCGAGCTCTATCTCCAATCGATCTCCATCACCTTTTGACCTGGCTCGCCTCTCGTTCTCTCTTCTCTCTCTCTCTCTCTCTCTGATCGTCTCTTCTATTTATTTATTTATATTTTCTAATTATACTCTATTTATAAATATATATAGAAATATTTATCATAAATTTTAATAAAAATTTATTTTTTATTTTTTATTTTTAATTTTTACTTTATTTTTTCTTTATAAATTTATATATTATATATTTATGAATTTTATAAATATTTAATTTTGACTGTTTAATAGCATAATATTAATCTACATTGCAAATACACATATATAAATATATGTAAAAAAAATTTACTGTGTTCCCCGCCGTGTCTATGTCCCCATTTTTTTGAAATCGCTGGGCTTGTTTGGTTTGTTTTTGGGAGAGTTGTTTTTGAAAATTTTTTTGGGGAGAGTTTAGAAATTTTTTTGGTTTGTTTGGTTGTATATTTTGGGAGAGTTGCTTTTTTGGGAGTTTGGGATGATTTGATATTTTGGGAGAATTTGAGTATATGTGTGTGAGAGAAAAAGTGATTGAGAAGGAGAGAGGAGAGAGGAGAGAGGAGAGAGAAAAAGTGATTGATTGATGTGTAAGAGAGAGAAAGTGATTTTGAAATTTTTTTGAGAAAAACTCAAACCAAACAATTTTTGAGAAATTTTTTTCTAAAACTCATCTCCCAAATGCAAACCAAACATACCCGCTGTGTTCGTATCTATGTCCGCACCCGTACTTCATAGGTTGAGACAATTACATTGTCAGATGTCTAGTACGATTACAAAAGAAGCTCTCCACCAACGGAAGTATTTACAGTTGAAATGAGTTTCTGACCATTTCTAGCCTCAAGGCAGGCATCAAGATCCTCCCATATCATCAGGTGTCAGCAAACAAACACAAACTTATCTCCTTAGAACACCAGTCAATCCCCCTTCATCAATAAATGGTATACATCTTTTTAACTCTTTAAATCAAATTTCATTTTTTGGTGTTGCAGTGTTCATGTCTGCACAACCAAGGCCAAAGCCCAAGTGAACGGCTGTACTAGTAGTTAGGGACTTCCAATGTTGCGCTTGTGGCTGGGGTTCAAAACCCACCATTCCCTCCCCTTCCCTTGAGTTAGTGATGCTCTACTCAAAAAAAACAAAAGGCCTAAGACCATTTGTTGTGGAACCTAGTTCCCCACACCAGACCTGTTTGAATGGTTACAACCAGGAAGCATAGGTACGGGTACAATATGGGTACGTTGATATGATAAAATCCAAAAAAAAGTAGGGTACGGGTACAACTTGGTATGTTAGTAAAAAAATATTTATTTTTAATTTGGAGTAATGCAAAAATTAATTAAATTGTTTAATTTGTTAAGATCCAACCTACAATTAACATTTAATGTCAAAAATAAAGGTATAAACCAAAATTAAATGTCAATATATTAAATAACTTACAAGCCATAGCTTAATTTTCAAATTATGCTAAGCATAAAACTAAAAATAAAAAAGAAGTCTAGTGAAAGGAATTTTGTCTTTGTAGTAGAAGAAAATATTGTTTCAATTAAGGTACGATACAACTTGGGAATATACTAGGTACATCTGGATACCCCAAAAATTAAGAAAAAAATTGGAGTACGTGTTTTGTGTTACCTAGTACGTATGCAGAAACACCATACGAAGTACCATAGCCGATAAGTACCTAGTACACTACGGCATATTTGTTGAGTACCCATGCTTCATAGGGTAACAACTTGCACTCAATTTTTTGAAGAGAATAGAAATAATTAAAGCTGTAAACATATTTGCTATCAGAGGTTAATGTGAAAGGAAAACCTTCTTAAGAGGAACGTGAATTAGAACAAGAATACCTAGATAGTTTAAGCCGAGGAGAGTGCATTGCACAGTGATTTGTATGCATCAACACAATGTTTGAATTTCTCTTCTGCCATTGCCTGCAACAAATCCATAGCTATCTTGTAACAAACGGCTCAAATTTGCTCCATAGCACAGAATACACAAATTTGAAATGAGACAAAATAAATATATATATAAAAAAAAAAATACATATTTTGCGAAAGCTTCCACAAATTAAAAGGAACAAATCTAGGTATGTCATCTAATGCCTAGTTTTAGAACCACCATGCCATGTAGTACAATGATGTTCAGAACTCCACCCAATTGATCAGTCAGATTTCGACTCCCCCCTCCCCCCCATTATCCTAAATAAAATAAGACAAATTAAGTTCTTAAAAATATCTTTGGGTGGGGTTCATATCTAGTAATACAAATTACGGAATATCTCAATATTTTTTTTTTTGATCAGCAAAAGTCAGTTGTTAGTTGTTAGTTGTTAGATTAGCGCCTATGGAAGTCAGCCTCCCCACTATGTCAATATACCCTCACTTGAACAATAAAAATGATTTATTGGAAACCAGAAGGCACACAAACTGACCTGTGAGGACCCTTGATGCTTATCAGGATGCCACTTTAAAGCTGATAAGCGAAAACTGCAAGGAGTTCTGTCAAAGTTATATTGCTGAACATGAAAGATCTAAATGATGAGAACATACCTGGTTGAATGTTGATCACAAAGACCATCTCTCTAATGCATATACTCGAAGCGCAACAAAGATATTCAAGCACTTACGCATTTTTTACGTCGTCTATCTTCAAAGGACCTCTTGAGGGTAGACCAAGTATTGCTCTTTCAGAAGATGAACCAATGATGCATGACTCATCATCAGATTCGATATCACTTGTGTTCTGCCATTCTCTATTTCTACTGTTATTCCAGTTTGGATGCCCCCTCCATTCAAATCCATTCGTTGATGTGTGAAAATTGGACTCCTCCCATGACTTGAATGACCAAGTATACCATCTGTTTCCAAATGTTGCTTGAAAAACTGTCTCATGATGTCCGTCAAAATCATCAGAGAAACTCTCTTGTCTAGCCTTACCTAAATGTGTAAACAAAAGCAAGCATTAAATTTAGCAGTATACAAGTGAAGAAAAGATTTTAAAAATAGATAAAATCATGAACCTACTGAAAGATTGAAAAGAGCTATAGTTCTTGTCACTGATTTTCTTTTCTTTTTTCATGTCTCTCTTTTCTTTTTTCAATATTTTTTTGGGCAAGAGATGTATGAAGCAAACAACATAGAAGTATCAGCAAAGAGCAGCAGATTAAATTTCAACAAAACCTAAGAAATCTCAACCGATTTGTACCACTCAGAAAGCCATAAACAAGAAATGCAAATTATTTACATCCTGGATTTGTTGTAGTTATTGATCTTGATAAAATCCCCCTTGAAAACAAAATTGTAGACTCAAATTAAAGAATCAATATTGCTCTGCCCTTCGATGTTTCCTTGCCAGAAGGCAAAGAAAATCCCCCACCGAAAGAAGGAAGATATAGATAGTCTTGTGTTCTGATTTCTTTCATCAACTTAAGCCTTTAGGGTGAGTTTGGTTAGGATGAAAGAGGTGGAAAGTGCGGGAAAAATAAAAATAAAAATGAAGCTTCATGAGAGTTGAGGAACATGCAAGTTAGTTCCTATACAACTCATATCAACATAGAAACATCGCTATCAATTTCTTGCAAAAAATACATGATTTTTTTTCTCTCATGGAATTAGCCAACGGTTATCTCACTTTTCAATTTCTTACAACTTCTCATAAAAAAAAAAAAAAAAAATCATCTCAACTAAATACATATAAGAAAATAAATTTTCCTATCACTTTCCTTTCACTTCACCTATGAAGTACTGACACTTCAAAACAAGTGCCGTATCCGTGTCGGACACACGGACACTTCGGGGACACACGGACACTTCGAGGACACGTATGAGACACACCACATGGCATGTCCCCTTATTTAATTAATTTATTTTCAGGAGACAAGTCGGGAACACTTCAGGACATACTAAGGACATGCCAAGTTGTCTTTTCTCTTATTTTATTTAGTGCTTTTGATGAATGTTGAATGTTTATTATTTATTATTTTTTTCTTAGATTTAAATACTTAATAGATCATCTATAAAAAAAGACTAGGGACATGCCAAGTTGCCTTTTCTCCCATTTTATTTAGTGTTTTTGATGAATGTTGAATATTTATTATTTTTTTCTTAGATTTAAATAATTAATAGACATCTATAAAAAAATATATAAATTGTAAGTGTTAATTTAAAGTGCTTTTTTAAATAAAAAAATAGAATTAGAGTTAATTTTTGTTAATATTAATTGTTTGTGGATGTAATATTAATTTAGATAGCAAATAAAAAATATAAAAACATATTTTATTGCTGTGTCCCCATTTTTTTGAAATCACCGTGTCCCGTGTCCGTATCTGTGTCCGCGTTTGTGTCCGCATCCATATCCGTGTCCGTGCTTCTTAGCACTTCACTTTCCATAATATTTTTCATACTAATCAAATAAACCCTTAATTCCTCACTGCTTTCTTGCTTATATACACAATAGTTTCATCAAAATCAGATGCAATCAATCATCGTCCAATTGACTCAACATGCAAGAGGATTATCAATGTATACCCAATAGATTTGTTGCTAAATTTTCTGATTTATGAGGCGAAAAGATTTTCAAATTTTTACCATCTAAATGTTAAGTTGTTAAGAGTTAAACCAATTCAATGCTCTCTTTCAATTTTCACCACAACTACGATTTTCATCACAACTATGACTAATTTTCACGTTCTTAAAAGCCTTTTTTATATGTAAAACTACATATAAGTTGTCAAGGTCAATTTAGGCACGTAACAATGAGTATGAATTTCTTGCCCAACTAAACAAGGTAGCTATAATTAAAAAATGCATACACACAATTATTGTACAGATACATAAACATAGAAATAATCTGGACTTGCACATGCATCATCAATAAATAAGATAGAAATTATTGCATGTTGCCTCTAGCAAGAAATCTCAAATGCCTAGGTATTATGATTGGGGTTATAAACTACATGTTAGAAGCCCCTCACATTTTGTCTTGCAGACACTGGACAACAGTCAAATTCTTACATGGTTCCACTAAGAACATATTATTCTCAATTTTAGTCACAACGACATTCAGCTTTCAAATTGAGTAAAATATAGTCTTATCAATTTTAGAAAGAGAAAATAGTAGGATAGTCCGATTATCATGACACTAACACAAGTGTTCCAGTATAAGTAAAACTGGGATGAAGTAAGATAATCTACAAAGTGCACTTTAGCCTTAAACCTTGCAAGAAAAAAATTTAAAGGCAAGGGTAGTAAATAAAAGGCACTCAATAAACATATGAAATAAGATAAGGAAAGAAGTAAATGAAAATAAATGTCTCACGTTTCATTCTCTTGTGCTGAGCTTTACTGGCATGGCGCGTAGAAGTGTTTGATCGACTTCTTTTGCCAGAAATGTCTGAATGATCAGCATGCTCTGTGTTCCAGCTGGTTGTTCCATCCAGTTTTGGAAAGTGATCCTAGGTAAAACCATAAGAGGGAAAAAATAATGAGCACAACATATCAGCAACCAAATATATTAAAAGTAAGAACCACAATACTGGCAGGCAGATAATAAATTAAGACTTGTTTAAATGATTATGTAATGGACATGCATAAACCTAGGGCCTGGTTTTCTAATGGAGTATTGACTATGGGAAGCCCCGGGACTAACAGTTGCCCAAGTTCTGAACAATTATAAATTATAATTATTCTTGAAATATCAAGAGTCCACGCATATGTTGTTCTTTCCTATTCAAAAAGCTGAGAAGTTTCTTGCTTATAAGAACGTTGAATGCTTTATATTTTAGAGAATATTGCATTTAAATGGGAACCAACTCAAAATAATTGCACTTTCACGGAGGTGCAAGTGAGCAGTGCAAGTGAAAGATGTGGCTCACTTGGTGCAAGTGAACAATGTGGCATGACATGAGACACAACTCTTACTCGCTTCAACTTGCACCTCCATGAAAGTGCAATTATTGAGTTGTTCCCATTTAAATACAATTTTACCTATATTTTATTGGTGAAACCAAGAAGATAACTTTCCCCACCCTTGCCTCCCAAAAAAAAAAAAAAAAAAAAAAAAAAAAAAAAAAAAAAAAGAGTTCTATCTTGCCAAATTCAGTGCCTAACAAATGTATTATCTACAACAAAACTTAAGCATTAAATTTCCAAAAAACATGAAATTGGGTAACAACCATACCCTAGACAGAAGAAGAAAGAGAAAATTACACTTTAGCTCCTTCAACTGTAGTTCATTATCACTTTGCCCCCTTGAACTAAAAAAAGTCACACTTTACCCTCAGTGTTATTAAAGGCGCACCTAAGCATGTGCCTAGGCCCAAGTCTCATCAAGGCGCAATCAATGCGCTTTGGAACATCTTAGGCCAAACAGTGTAAAACAAGCCCCATAAAAACGCATGAAGTATGTGCATTGGGCTTAGGCTCAAGGCGCACGACCTGTGTGCTTCTTTTAAAATATTTGTTTGTTACAATTACGACCCTTGAATTCATTATCTCTCTCCGTTTTTTTATTTATTTAATTTTTTTACATGCTGCTACAAGGGATTAAACCCTTAAACATACATTGCAACCCAACACTTTTTAAGCCATAATTATGCAAAGATGTTGGTTGGATAGAGCTTTCTCTTTGACCAGACTAACAGTTGTCGTTATTTTTCTTCTTCATCTCCTTAATCTCCTTAATCTCCTTCTCCTCCTCTATGCTTATGTTGCAAGGCACTTCGATTTCATTGCTATTTTCAAATATTTATGATTTATGAGTTAGATGATTGTGCTAATGTTCAACCTTGAATTATCTCTTTACGATAAAATATTGGCGTTTGTTTGTATTTATGCTTTAAAATATTTAATATAACATTTTACTTATGTTGAACCTTAAATTAGTTGCTTATATCAATTTATCTATTTATTATTGTCAACATGAGCCTCACTTCAAGAAAGCATGCGCTTCGCCTTGCGCTTTGCTAATACGTTTAGAATAACAATGAAAAATACATTTCTAATCTCATATATTTATTTTACCCTTTTTTTCTTTTTTCCAAATGATAAAATGGTTGGATAATGGTGTGGCTGACAATACCCAATCATACCCAACCTACATGCCTTGATCCAAAAGCCAACCCCTCCCCCTCTCTTGGACATCCCTACCTCCTCTCCTCTGTATTTTTCTTCTCCATTAATAGCCCCATCTTTGCCACCCACACTCCACCACAGTTGCTAAATCAAAATAGAAAACTTGTCTCACTTGTTGGACAAACCTAGTCAGTCACTGCTATTGTCAACAAATCGTTTAACAAAACCCTTCCCATTTATCTGTTTAGGAGATATTGCTTTTGTGCAATCAATTTTGATAATGAC
This sequence comes from Camellia granthamiana, assembly GCA_036172215.1. Taxonomy (NCBI): domain Eukaryota; kingdom Viridiplantae; phylum Streptophyta; class Magnoliopsida; order Ericales; family Theaceae; genus Camellia; species Camellia granthamiana. Next base: position 81,451,660 of record CM069903.1, read on the forward strand.
CTTTCATACTATCGGTTAATATTGTATTTCAATGATTGTGGTTGTGGGAGAAAGTATTGTTGAGAAAATGCAGCATATCTAGCTAGGAATCAGTTGAGATACTATTGAGGAATTCTTGATTGAGTTTGTTTGTCTTTATAACTTCAGTTCTTTATCATATATTTATGTTCTCGTATTTAGATTGAAATTTTCTTATTTCTTTATTTGTCTCTTGTATCAGTGTTGTATACAATCAGGATACAGAAAATCAAGAAGTATTCTATCTTTTGATGTCTTGAAAGTGTCTTATATTTCCATTGCTTTCACTAATGCAATCCTTCCTCTTAGAACTTCGTAAATATTGTTTGTTGGGGAGAGAGGGCAAGGAGAGGGAGGTGTGCTTTGTGGGTGGTAGGAGTTGCGTAGATGGATGGGAGGGAGACGAAGGTGGTGGTTTGTGGTCATGGGGTCTGCAGAAGAAAGGAAGGGGAGGCAAAGGTAGGGCGATGTGGGGATAGGGAGGGAAGGCGAGGGCAGTTTGAGCATTTAGGTAATTAATTTATATTTTCTCAAGATAAGGTCAGTTAAGGTTATTTATGTCATTGTAGTATTACTGGTTTAATATATATAGTTAGAGGAGCTAACCCGAGTGATTAAGCCCTCTCATTCTTCTAAACTCTCTCTTCTTTACATGAACATGGTATTAGAGTAGGTTGTGCTTGAGATCATGAAAATTTACTTATTATTCTTCTATTTGCTCTTGTCTTTCTTCTATATTCTTCTTCAAAAAAGAATAATAAAATAAAAAGATAGATCGTGTTTAGCCCTAGTGCCGTCAACGATCATCATCAGCCCTAGTTGCCATTGCACAGTCAACAGACATCGTCAACCCTGGTCACTGTCGTCCTAAGAAGCACGGGTGCGGGTACGAGTACGGTACGGGTACGAGTACGGGTACGCCGATACGGCAAAATCTCAAAAAAGTAGGGTACGGGTACGGCTACGGTACGCCAATAAATATATATATTTTTTATTATATATGATAAAAATTATAATTTATAAAATTTATTATATATATTATATATGATTAATCAATTATATTATATATAAAAATTTATTATATTATTATATATTATATATATAACCAATTATATTATATTATATATCTTATATTATTTATATTATATTATATATTTGTTTTCAGGAGAAGTATAATATTATATATATTATATATCTTATATTATTTATATTATATTATATATTTGTTTTCACTGAGAAGTATAATACATCCTTATATTATATTATCTATTTGTTTTCAGGAGAAGTACAAGACGAAGAGCAGCAGAGGCGACGAAGAGGAGCAGAGGCGAGACAGCAAAGGCGATCGAGAGACGAAGAGAGAGAACAAGAGAACAGAGGCGATCGAGAGACGGAGAGAGAGAGACGAAGACGATCGATCAACAGTGAGCAGAAGATCGGTCAAAGAGAGAGACGATCGATCGATCGATCGAAGAGAAAACCTAGAATCCTTCTCTACACTATCAGGTTCGATCTCTTCTATCTCCTCTGTCTCTCTCTCGATTCCCTCTATAGATGTGTTTATGGTATGTATACATGTAGTTTTTGTGTATTTTTTGCCCCGGAACGTACCCATGGCGTACCCCCCTCCGTAACCCCCGTACCCAAATGTAGTAGACGTACCATACGCCCTTTGGCCGTACCCGGTACGCGTGCAGCCGTACCGGTACGCGTACCCGTACCAGGTACGTACCCGGTACTCGTACGGCAACATTTGAGGCGTACCCGTGCTTCATAGCTGTCGTCTCAGTTCATAGCCTTGTACCCACTTGATTGACTTCAACCCAGTTCAATCCAAATCATATTCAATCCAGCTTGTGTTTGCATCATCTAGTTCACATTCGAAGGTCCCTTATGGCCTCGGGTTTCATCACGTTCGATTGACCTAGTTTGATTCAAGTCATGTTCGACTGACCTAGTTCTCAACCCAACCTTTGGTTCGACTCAAGTCATGTTTTGCCAAGATTTTGGTTCGACCCAGCAATGGTTCAACCTGACCCACTTACAGTTTGAGTTCGGTTCTAGTTCTGGTTCATGGTTTACCCTTGTTCAATTTCAGCCCAGTCCATGGTTATGTCTCAGCTTCTTCTCCTAGTTGTCTCTATTTGTTCAGCATTAGCAAGTAGTAGTGTACTTACTCATTGCGTGTTGGGGTGGTTTCGTCATGTTCTGGTTCATTATTTGGTTCCTTATTTGGTATGGATTCTTCTATGCACCTTTTGCAACTCACCTCTCATAAGTTAAATGGGGCTCTAATTATTTACATTGGTCCAAGGTAGTGAAGGTTACTCTGTCAGGTCAGGGAAAACACTGCCACCTTATTGAGTCTACTCCAAAAGATGAGAAGAAAAAGGATGAATGGGATCAAGAAGATGCTCGAATTGTTGCTCAATTATGGAATTCTATGGCGCCTCAAGTTGTTGATGTGTGCTCATCTGGATACTCTGTAAGGATATTTGCTACGTACACATGTTATATTCAAGTAACCTTACTTGCATGTATGATTTGTCCATTGATTACTTCCAATTACACCAAGTTAACAAATTGAATACAGACTATCTCGCTGCATTCAACTAGATTCATGAAGAGTTGAATGTTGTTCTCCTGATTACTATTGATGTCCAGAAAATGCAACAATAGCAAGAACAAATCGCTGTGATGAAATCTCTCATTGGATTAACACTTGAATTTAAGTCAGTTTGGTCTCAGGTTTCAATTGGTGCTGAGATTCCACCCCTTGTTGAGGTGTATTTTAGGTTTTTTCATCTACCTCTTGGGATAGTTCTTAGAGTCTTATAGCACCTACTCCGGATCGTTCTACCCTAGTTTCGCAACATAATTCTAGTGGTAAGAATACTCAGTCTAGCTGCTAACATGGTTACTTCCAAGGGTACTCAATATAGTGGTTCCAGTGGCAGCCAAGGAGGTGCTAGTTGTCGTGATGGTGGTAATTTTTGTCATAGTTGTGGGGTGTGGTTGAGGTTCCCGTGGGTGTTTTCATTGTGGCCTGAACATGACTCCATCATTACACCACATGACACAATCATTACCTCAAACACAGGAGAAATATTAGGATCTAATTGGCAAGCCTACTCTGTTTGCAAATCCAGTGACTTCTGATTGTATAGATTCTCCCTCGTCATCTTTCTTCTACTGCGGAGAAAACTATGGTTGTTTTGGAGGCAGAGTATTCTAAGTTTCTTCAGTATCAAGCATTCTTGCAAGCATCTCTTCATGTTGCGTTGTTAGCTCATACAGATACTTCCATTGCTTGTTTGTTCTCTTTCTCTTGTCCTCGTCCATGGATTCTTGATTTTGGCGCAACTGATCATTTGTCAGGTATATCTCATAATTTTTTTCTCATCTCAAACCTTCCTCTTCTTCACCTCAAGTTACCTTAGCTGATGGTTCTACTACTTTCGTTCAGGGTATCAGATCTCTGTCTTCTATTCTTTATATTCTTTTCCATTTAATTTGATGTCTGTGAGCCAACTTACCAGAAATCTTAACTGTTTCATTTTGTTTTTCCCTGATTCGATTGTCATTGACAATTTGGTGACGAAGAAGACGATAGGTGAAGGACATGAGTCAAGTGGCCCCTATTACTTGGACAATAAAGCACATACAGTTTCCCCTTGTGCCTATCTGATAGTTTCATCTCCTTTCATTGTTGACTAAGTAATCCATCATTCGACAATTTGAAACTTTTAGTTACTAGTTTACATTCCATTTCTGTTTGAGTGTAAGTTGAGTCAGTTAAGAAAGCATCATTGTGTTCCATTTGCTTCTCGAGTTAATAAACATGAGTCCAGTCCAATTATGTTAGTTCATTCAAATGTTTGGGTCCTAGTCATGTTACTTCAAAATTGGGATTTTGGTATTTTCTCACCTTTGACGAAGATTGTTCCAGGGTTACCAGGTTATATTTAATGAAAGACCATTCTAAGTTGTTCTCTATTTTTTGTGCCTTTTGTACTGAATTTCAAGCCCAATTTAATGTGCCTGTTTGTATACTTCGTATTGACAAAGCTAAAGAAAATTTCTCTCATCCATTTGAGTCTTTTATGACTCAATTTGGTATGCTTCATCAGTCCTCGTGTTCTCACACCCCACAACAGAATGAGGTCACTGAAAGAAAGAACCAACATTTGGTGGAGGTTGCTCACACCTTGTTACTTCAAATGAACTTTCCCAAACTTTTTTGGAGTGATGCGATTCTCACTACGTGTTATCTCATTAATTGTATCCCATCTTTTGTTCTTCATGATCCTCCATTTCGTTTACCTCCTCGTATCTTCAGTTGTTAGTTTTGTACATCAACTTACACCAGGTGGTGACAAGTTTGATCCTCGGACTATTAACTGTGTTTTCTTGGGTTACTCTCACACTCAAAAGGGTTATTAGTGTTATATTCCAATTATACACTGCTTCTTTGTATGTCGGGATGTCACTTTCTTTGAGTCCTCGCCTTATTACTCTGCACCCCTAGATGCCACTGATATGGTCCATGATCTTCCACTTCCTATTCCCAGTCTTGGTCCATATTCTACCTCTTTTCTCCTACTGAGCATTTATCTTGCCCGGATATATAAGTTTGCACGCGTCATCCGGGCCAAGATCTTGCTCTATGTGACTCTTATGCTTCTCCAATGGTTTCCTCGTCACCAGATCACAGTCCACCAGATTCTCCACCCCATGATCTAAATCTTCCTATTGCTCTTCGTAAGGGTAAGTGAACTACTTCACATCCTATTTGTAGTTTTGTTTCATATGCTCATTTTTTCTCCATCCTACTCCTTGTTTGTTGTCACATTATCTTCTATACCTCTTCCTAAATCTATCATATAGGGTCTATCTCATTCTAGTTGGAAGAAAGCCATGGAAATGAGTTCCTTGAAACAAACTGACACTTGGGATTTGGTGACTCTTCCTCTGGGAAAATCAATTGTTGGATGCTGGTGGGACTATGCGGTCAAAGTTCATCCTAATGGCACCATTGACATATTGAAATCCCACCTTGTGGTCAAGGGTTATACTCAGGTTTATGGTCTTGATTATTCTGAGACTCTCTCGCCTGTGACCAAAATTGCATCTGTTCGTCTATTCATTTCCCTAGCAAGCACATTCAATTGGCCTTTATTACATCGGTTGGATGTGATTTATGCATTCTTACATGGTGATCTCCATGAGGAAGTTTATATGAAGCAACCTCCCAGGTTTATTACTCAGGGGAAGTCTGAGTGTGTATCATTTAAAGAAGTCACTGTATAGACCCAAACAGTATCCTTGCGCCTAGTTATTATTTAGTGATGTTGGTGTGGGTAGATCATTCTGTGTTATACAGGCATACTGTTGCTGAAAGGATATTGTTAATTGTGAATGTCGATGATGTTGTGATTATTGGTGATGACTGTGTTGGTATTCAGGAGTTGAAATGCATTCTACAGAATAAATTCCGTACAAAAGATCTGGGACAGTTGAGATATATTTTTGACATTGAATTAGCCAAATCAGGTCATGGAATCCCTTTATCTCAGAGAAAGTATGCTCTTGATTTGTTAAATGAAACACGGAAGTTGGGGTCTGAACCTATTGACACTCCTATGGATCCCAACACCAAATTGATGGCAAATCAGGGTCAGTTGTTAATAGATCCACGGCGGTATAGAAGGTTGGTTGGCAAGCTGAGTTATTTGACTCTTACAATACCAGACATCTCTTATGCTGAGAGTATGGTGAGTCAGCTTTTAGATGTTCCTCAAACATGTAATTGGGACACTATTGTACACATATCGAGATATCTTAAAAGTGCACCTAGTCGTGGGTTATTATATTAAATCATGGTCATGTTCGAATTGAGAGGTATACTGATGCAGATTGGGCTGGATCGCTATCCATAGGAGGTCTACTACTAGCTCTTGTGTATTTGTTGGAGGTAATTTGGTATCTTGGAAAAGTAAAAAACAAACCGTGGTGGCCCGCTCTAGTGTTGGGTCTGAGTATAGAGCTACTGCATATACTACCTGTGAGTTATTTTGGTTGAAGCATAGGTTAGAGGAACTTGGATCAGAGCACCAACATCCTATAAATCTGTTGTACGATAACCAAGCAGTAGTTCACATTGCATCCAATCTAGTGTTTCCATGAAAGAACAAGGTTGATTGCCATTTTATTAGAGAAAAGTTGTCACAGAATGTAATTCGTACAAGTCATGTAAAGTCAAAAGATTAGTTGGCAAATTTATTTACTAAACCTTTGTGTGGCTCTCGAGTGCAGTATATTTTTAACAAGCTAGGTACATATGACATATATGCACCAGTGTTGAGGGTATTTATGTCATTGTAGTATTACTGGTTTAATATATATATAGTTAGAGGAGCCAACCCTAGTGATTAAGCGCTCTCATTGTTCTAAATGCTCTCTTATTCATTAACAAGGTCAATTTAGGTATTTCACAATATTGAGTTGTCATGTGTAGAAACACGATAATTTTCCATCCATTTATGTAACGGATTGTTAATGAAAGGTTTATATTGATACAAATTGATAGTTCAAGGAGATAAAATGTAGCATTTTTTGTTCAAGAGAGCCAAGTGACAATAAGTTATTGTTCAAGGGAGAATAATTTGCCCAATAAGAAATAAATACAACATAAAGCATAATTTATTACCCGTTCAAGGGCGTAATAGTTTGCCGAATAGTAAATAAATACACCAAACATAAAGCATAATTTATTACCCAATCAACTTATATATAAGATGGTACTTGGGTTTCTATCAAATATAAATTAAGCAATGTCCACCTGAAATGTAATTTTGGAGGAACCACTATTGAAGAGAAGATCTTTTAGAGCTCTCTTTGCATCGGCACGCTTTTGACGAATTTCATATCTAATATGATTCTGTAACCAACAATTACAATATCAATATAGTCATAAAGTGGAGAAAACACAAAAAAGATAGAAGGGAAATGACTAATTGCTTAGGTGGAGGCATGCAAAAAGTTTGTAAACTATACATGACATTTATTACAAAAATCAAAAACAAAAGTCAAATATCACCACTATAAAAGATGCATTGATTGTCCTATGATAATGGCTCTTTAGTGCTTTACATAGGATTTCAGGTGTATATTTATTATTCTTTTTTTTTTTTTAATAAGTGCAAACATTTATTATCCTTGAGAAGGCCACAAGGAAAGATTTATGGCATTCACATTCAACGAAATAGGATTAGTTTTTGAAATTCACGAAATGCATCAATCCACTTTCATGCTATCAGTTGTTGGGGCTACCATATTATAAAAATGGGTCTTGCTAACAAATGTCTGCGGGGCACAAGAAAAAGACCCAAAAAAAGGGGAAATTACAAAGAAAAAAAGAACCAGAGTTTGATCCTTGTAACAAAATAAATTTTGAGTTTTCAATTTTGTCAATTTAAACACTAAGGGTGTGTGTGGTTTGTGTTTGTAGAGTAGTTTTTGAGATAAAAAAAATACAAAAACTTGTTTGGTTTGCCTTTTTTTAAATATTCTCTTTTGGTTTGCCTTTTTGTAGAGTAGTTTTTGAGATAAAAGTACAAAAACTTGTTTGATTTGCCTTTTTTGCAAACATGTTTCAAAAGTAATCCAGGAAATTGGATAACCAAACAAATTTCTAAGAGTTTTTTTGGGAAAATCTATTTGGTTTGATTACTCTTAAAAATGTGTTTGTAGAGTATATTTCTAAAAAATTTCTCCCAAAATCAAACCACTCAAGGCCTAAACTTTTGACTTGTTTTCAATCTAAACCATTTGCCTATTTCCGTTTAGTAAAATTGATAGAAAAAAAAAATTTAGGCATTAAATTCAATGAAAAGTATATTTTAAACATTTTATGTACACCTACATTGAGTTTAATGATTAAAATATATTTTTTCTGTCAATTTTACTTAACGGAAATATGCAAATGGTTTAGATTGAAAATAAGTCAAAAGTTTAGGGTTTACATTGAAATTAGAAATTTTGGGGTTTAAATTTGAAACTTGAAATTTAGGGTTGAAATTTGAAATTTGCCAATGTGGCTGATGAAGCCAAATCAAGAAATGGACTTCATTAGAGAGAGAAAATCCCAAAATAAATACAACAGTTCTCAAGCTCTAAAATATTCAATATCAAAATATCATCAATTGAATACTAGAATGGCCTAACCACCTATGTATAGGATAAAAGACCCAACTAGCTCTAAATAACTCTTATGGTACTAAAAACATAACCATACTAATTCTAACTACATCAGTGGCACCCAAACTTCATTTGAAATTTTATTTTAGCCCCCCAAACTATCCCCAAAATATCAATTTGACCCTTAAATAAAATGAGGTTTGGGGGTCTAATTGATATTTTAGAGATAGTTTGAGGGTAAAATGAAATTTCAAACAAAATTTCGGTGCCACGTCAGCAACTTCAATTTAATTATAAACGGGATCTAACGGTGGGGGTAAAAATTGATCCAACATCAAATAGTTTAGGTGTAAAATTGATATTATTAAAAAATAGAAGTTGAGTTGATTTCCCCATTTTTTTAAGATACAAACTTGATGTAAGATACAAATTTAACTATGCAAGGGTCGTTTAATTTTTTATAATTTGTGGGGTTATATTTTATTTTAATAACTTTTTTCAGGGACTCAATTGCTTTGATTTAAATGCTTTAAGGACTTGATAGACTCAATTGAAAGTTCAAGGACTATATAGATAATTTCGCAAATACTTTAGGAACTTCATAAAGTCAAATCAATTGAAAGTTTAGGAACTAAACAGATAATTTTGCAATATTTCAAGGGTAGTAAGTGAAATTAACCCAAATTGTATTACAAATTTTGAATAATTTTATGATTGGTGGGATTTGGGCCAACATCTTTTGTTATCAAGGCAATGTGATGGAGAACAGAATAGAGAGAAGAGAAGGAGGGAAACACACACGGCCATAGCCTTTTACTCTCAATAATTCTAATTCATAAAACTCATCATTACATTGTTAAACCCTAATATATATGTATATATACAGGATCAAAAACCTAATCTAATTAAGAAACTTTTCCTAATATTATTTGGGAAACAATAACAATTACCAATTGCATTTATGGGACCAAAAAGCTTTTGAGCCCACAGGCTTCATCCTAGGCTTCCAAACACTAGTCATGCAACATGGTTCAGAAAGCATCCTAATTGAATTTATATTTAAAAGAAATAAAAATAAATATTTTAAATTGTTAGGAAATCTCTCTGTGATGAACTGCAGCAAGTCCTTGATCAAAGGTCAAAAGTAATATCAATTAACTATGGCAACGCACATTAGGAAGTTTAGCAATGCAATATGCATTTTAAGCTATGACAATTTTTTATATGTAATTCTATTAATAATAATTTTTCTTGTATTTGGCTTGGTAGAAAAGGTCAAAAAGTACTTCTCATCAAAGTTTTTGGTTCGAAAAGAATTCATTAAAAATATCAAGAACTGACATACACTAGATAGGGCTGCAAATGAACCGAGCTGTTCACAAACAAGCTCAGCTCGGCTTGGCTCGGCTCAGCTCAGCTCGTTAAGGGCTCGGCTTGGCTTGGTTCATTTAGTAAACAAACTCGAGCTTGAATATTAGGCTCGTTTAGTAAACGAGCCGAGCTTGACCTCGCATAAGCTCAGCTCGTCAAACTCGGCTTGTTTATCTTTATTTAAATTATATAATAAATATATTAAATAATTTAAATTATATATTAAATAATATAAATAATATTAAAAAAAATTATCGAGCTGAGCTCAAGTTTCATTAATGTTAACTAGCCAAGCCGAGCCGAGCCAAGCTCGAGCCCAATTCCTTATTGAGTCGAGCTTGAGCTCAATAAACGAACTCGAGCTCAGCACAACAAATCTCGGCTCGGCTCAGTTCGTTTGCAGCCCTGACACTAGATATGCCCATACAACAAGTTACATCTTCTAGCAATCGTATGCATGCAATGCATATTCAAGTATGCTACCTTGCAAACCCATGACATGCATCAAAATCATAAATGATAGAAATCTCAAGGATTACTGCAAATTTGGATACCTTAGATGGTTGTTGACCTCGTCTTACGCCCTGCAAAAACATTTTACTTGTTAAAACTAACATGACCATGTAAAATTATCACATGTAAAGTACTTGAATAATAGATTTGCCTTAAATGGATTAGTAGCGTCTAAAATTACATTTCAAACTAGAAAACACAAACAATTCTACGAAGGAAGCCAAACTCCTTTTTATCTATTCGATGGTCCAAATAGATGGCTATCATCAATTTCAAAAAGTAAAAGGAGAAACAATCAGAGTGTAACCGACTATTTATTCAAAATATTTCAAATCAAGGTTATTAGAATCTTACAATTCAGGATTCAATTCATATAGTTCGACACAAGTTTCAAAAAGAGAGAGAGAGAGAGAGAGAGAGATTTCTTGCAGTTGAATCTTAAATTGAGTGAATCTTATGATTCAATTGTGATTCACTGTGATTCAAGCGGCTCAATTCTTGTTGCATAATGCATAAAGCGGCATCATTTTCGCAAAGAATTAACTAATTTTATTTATATACGTGGTATTATATGTATATATATACAATTTAGTTATATTGATATTCATTTCATTTTGAACACTATATGTATACATACATAAAATTACATATTATGCTAAATAAAGTGAATTATGATTCACGATTCACTATTTTAGTAAAACGATTTACGATTTGACAACAATGTTTCAAATAGCTTATGACACTCACCAGCCCAAAAAACTCTACCTAGCTACAAGCATTGGCATCTCTACTAGCTCTCACAATGATCTAGTGTCGTGTCTATTTTCCCTTTTTAACTCATCCTAATTCTGGCTTTATAAATAAAAATACTTTAAGGCGGCAACATGTAGAGGCTGTCTGCCATATCAACAAAGTTCTTATAAAAAGCTGTAGGCCAATCTATGAAAAGATATCTGAAACCAGGCCAAAAAAAATATTTTATTTTAAAATGCATCATATTCCTCTAGTAAAAATCTATATACACAAAACAATGGCTACAAGAACTATTTTCTAAATTACCAAGAAAAGAGAGCATCATTCATGACTTTACGGAGAACCCAGTCCAAACCTATCATCCATGTAAACCAACATGACTGAACACCCGAGGAAAGAGGGGATGTTTTCCCTAAAAATTGGAATTTAAATAACAATTTAATAAAAATATGTCACTTATGAAACTATTTAGCTTAATATAGCACTTTTTGAAGTTGCAACTTGAATCTACAATTTTAAATGAAATTGCAAGTTCCAATTGTGGTTTTATGCTGAGCCGACAAAATGCCAATTTGTGTTTTTTTTTTTTTTTGTTGATAAATAAATTTTATTTAAGAAGAGCATCAAGAAGATGCTAAAGAATACAAAAGATAGGAACCCTAAAAAGGGAAAACAACTAGCCAATTACAACATCAAGGAAATCTAAAATAATAAACAAATTAGGATCCACACACCTTGACACCCAACCACACAAGTCTCGCAAAAACCTATCTTCTAGCCAGGATTCAGAATGAGCAATCCCTGAAAAGATTCTGCTCCAACCACAACAACCACATTAAGCACAGAGGGGGCACCTAAGCCTTATGACACCACTTCCCAACCCGCCCCCCACTCTAACTCCAAAGAACCTCCACCCCTTTCTGTTGCACCCACACAACTCCAAAAGTAGAAAAAACAAGCATCCATAAACGATAAGTTACTGGACACTAAATCAACAACTGACCCACCAATTCCGCATCACCACAACACATACAACAATAATTAACCAAAATATGCCCATGCTGAACCAAATTATCAATTGTAGGATCCTACCAAAAGCTGCTGACTACACAAAGAAAGCCACCTTTGAAGGAACATTTGTAATCCAAATCCGCCGCCAAAGACTCCCCCACCCCACCTCTTCATAAAATTCGATAAAAAGAGGACACCGAGAAAACACCTTTTGAACCCAAACACCCCCCCCCCCCCCCCTCCAAAAACAAAAACAAAAACAAAAAAAAACCAAAAACAAAACCAGAACATCCTCCCCCCTCCCTTTTATATGCAACCCATGAAGAAAACTCATAATATCCAATAATTGGCCAAGCTCCCAATCCTGGACCTACCAACACAGCCCAATATCCCAAACCACCCCATTCCCAACCCCACCCCTTCCCAAGTAAGAGGCCACCATAGCATCCGGATCCACAGCAAGATAGAAAACCAATGGATACTGAACTTCCAAAGCCACTTTACCACACCAACGGTCCTTCCAAAACCTCACCCTATTTCCTGAACCCACCCGAAAGAGGATATGCTCCAAAAACTCCCCCGACCGAGCCAAATACCTTTCCAAAACCACAACCATAAGACCCACGGTGACAAACTTAAAATCGCAAGTGGCAAATGTGATTTCGTGAAATTGCAAGTTAAAAATGTGATTCATGCAATCGCAAGATAGAAATGTAATTCCATGAAAGCAAGAAAGAAACTTTACCATCACTGGATGCAAGTGCTTAAAAAGGAAAGAAGGTAGATGATGAATGAAGAGTAAACACTGAAAAATTACGAGGAAGAAACTTTATCATCATAGGAGGCAGCATCGTTGTTCATCAATATTGTGGTCTTTAATTTGAGTGCCTCGAGAAACAAGAGTTGGTTGAGGATTAAGGTTAGAATCAAACCCAAGGAACCAACTGGGGGCTTCAGTAACAGTGGAAAACAGTTGCATAAAGTGATATATAAAAATCTACACAGGGTAGAGAATAGGAACTCATCGAGTTTGAGGGGTAAAATTTCGGTAGCCTTACTTCTCGTCTCTATAGCATTTATATATACAGGCCACAGTCTCTCTCCTCTCTAACTCTGTGTCACTATGTTTTGTAAACTCGCAGTTGCAACTTATGATTTTGATGAATAACATTTAAATGATGTTGAGATATTCTCTCTCTAAAACCTTTCGGTTCTTTGTCTCTCTACAATTTCTCTCACTTGTTCTTGGATCCCATCACAATGCCAATGGACCTATAGTGGTGGATACAGTTTTAGTTTAGCTGAGTAGAACTATTCACATTATTTTCCAATGTTTATTGCTCACTATTCACAAACATGGATTCAAGAGACCATAGAAACAGGTCACAGATCTACTTTTTACGTCAACTTCTATTGATTGTTCAAACTTTTCAATTCTAATAACAAACTCCATACTCATATCATGCGGTTATAAAACTGAATATAGATACGTTATAGACGAATTAGTAAAAAGAAAAAATTATTTCTGGGAAAAAAGAGCTCTGCACTTCTATTTCTTCAAAATATGGACTTTATGACGACCCTTCAACTGTAACAACATCTATCACATGGAAAATCAACTTTCATTTTTCTTCCCGAAGTGTATATGACTGCCCATTCATTTTCATATTATTGCATTACTATTTATGATTTAATGCACAAAATGAACTATCTTCATTATCAGACCACTTTTTTCCATTTTTCACAAAACATTGAGTCCACAGCTCACACCATTATTGCTAATCATAGTAGAGGCTTTAGCCTATTTAGCATGGACAGTTTTGCAAAGCAATAGCTTCTGAGAGTTTTTTTCAATGTTGTGCTATATGGCTCGCTATTGCTCTATTTTGCCTTGAAGCTTTCAAATTTCTACTCCAATGGTAAGGCGTATGGCTTGGTATATATTGCCTATAGGTAAACATTATGTCAAATATAGCACAAGATTTACCAATAGCAAAAATATGCGTCTTTTTTTCTTTCTTATAGGGACCCACATATAGCATTTTGATTTGACATTTTGTGAGAAAAAGTGAAAAAAATTTAGGGGGTTGGCCAGTGGCTAGAGATGGGTGTAGGAAAGGTGGCTGCCGGCTGGAATGGGTGGGGAGGGGAGGGCAAAGGAAAAGAGCAGAGAGAGAGAATGTAACACTTTTTTTTTTTTTTGATAAATAAAGAGAGAATGCAACACTTCGGGTCTAAACAGGACCCATATACCCTATTTGATTGGTTTCAGGTACGGTTGTGTTGCCTTGGAATTGAATCGTTTTGTTTGTATCGTTATTGTAGTTGTTGTTGATGTTGTTAATGCAATAGGATTATTTCGGGATTTGGAGAAGAGTTTTTGGGGTTTGTTATTGTGAATTTGAGAGTCAAAGTGTGATTTTCTAGGTTGGCAACCGATCGTAGCCCTTCGGGCAATCGCTCACTTCATTTGTATTGGTTTCGTGTGACTTTCAGTAGTTGGTGATCATGATGCGATCAATTGCTTCACCAAGTTAGATTTTAAATTTTCATCCAGTAGCTAGAGATTGTTGTGCAATCGATCGCTCTGAAATGCCATCGATTGCTTTGACGCAAATATTTCATTAATACGCGTTTTCTCCCTTCTCTCACTTTTTCTCTCCACTTTTTCTCTCTCTACCATTAATACACCTTATAAGCTTCAAGCTACCCTAGCTGAAGTAAGAGTTGATCTTCAACTCGAGTTTCAACATTGTAGAGCTCAATGAGGGCTTCGCTTTCATCAGAGCTGATTTTGATTTCATCCACCTTCAAATTCTAGGTTTCTCCTCCCCACTATTTGAGCTAGGAATTTCTTTGATCTACTCAGCAATATGAGTTTATATTTGGATGTGCTATATTTCTTTATACTAAATTGAAAAATATGTAGAGATTGTTTTAAAATTGCATTGTAGAGATTTAGGCTTAAGAGTATTGGTTATTTCTCTATATTTTTCTTAACAAACGTATTTTTCTTAGTGTTTCATAACATGAGGATGCTTTAGTTTGAGAAAACCCCAATTTCTTTGAAATCCTAATCTTGAGAAATTATTTTGTTATTGAGAATGTTATCTCTACCTTTGAAATTGAAATGATATATCTTAATTTATGAGTTATGGCATATGCTAGAGATTGTAAATTGTTGGCAAGTGGTGGAGAATTGCATTGTAGATCACCAGCCTAGAGTGAATTAAAACTCATTGTAATGATTTGAATTGTTGAATTCTTAAAATGAGAAAACCGGTTGATGAACAGTGATGGTGTTGAACACATTTTGGATGATTGACATTTGCATAAGATGCATTACTAATTGAAAACCCCTTGTTTTAAATTAAATATTAATGGTGAATCCAGGTAATGTATAGAGATGAGATTAAGTTAGCGAGAGAGTCTACGGTAAAAGACTGAAAATCAACACAGAGTAAGTACCCATTTGTACTTCCAGTTAGCAACCGGCAAAGTGGGGGTGTTTAGGTGGTGCTTAGTGATGGCTGCTGGTAGATAGATTGACTTAGGGATTCAACTGGATATAATTGGATAAATTATGAATTGAAATTTTTTATTAATCATTGTGATAAACCATGAGATGTGATTGATAGAAAATGGGATTTAAACATTGTACACATATGTTATAGCATCATGATCATATACATGTGTAGATCGATATTAGTAAATGTAAAGATCTTTCCAATAGACTATATGTTCATCTCACGTAGTTGAAAACTTTTCAGACATTGATGATGTACCACGACCATGAGTTAGCATGGAATGTAAGCGTGAGCTAAAGGAGCTCTTTTGATTATTGACCAAGGGCCTTTATTTTGTAGGCCAAGTGCCATTTCTTTTGTAAAGGGTAATACCCTTTTTAAATTATTGTAAGTCTATCAGCATTTATTTAATAAAGAACGTTGATTCCATTTCGATTTATATACTGTATATTCATGTCATGTAGTTCATGAATATACGATGTATGTAAGGATTATCAACCATGTACTGAATGACTCATCTTTACACGGATGGTGACTTTCGATTATTATTTATTATTGTCCTTTCGGCATAATTTTTTGGAAGATTCTCTAGGGCTTGGATCTTGTAAATCCGGGTTGTGACAGGGAAGAGAGGGAGTTAGGGAAACAAATGAGAGGGGTAATCGTTTAATTTTGTCCATTCTTTTGCAATTTTTTCTTATAAGGCTCCAAGGTAAATGCAATTATTTTTATTGCCCCTTCTTTAGCAATTATTTCCCCCAAAAAAATTACATTAGAGCAACATTGCTAAAATAAAATATTTTAACACTATTCACTGCTAGCAATAACTGGCTTTTTACCTATTCAACCATGGGACTTCCAATGGGTTCTTTTATTGGTCCTCTACAATCTTCCGACTATTCCATACGTCCAAATTCCACAACTCAACAATACAATACAATACAATACAATACAATGTCTGATTTGTAATCCCAAAAATTATAACTTTTTTTTTTTTTTTCAAATGCATTATATATAGATAATTGAACAGTACCAAACTGAATTCAAAAGCAGGTATGAAAAACCATTAAGGACACATAAAGCATTTAACTGAAACAAGAGTTGCACATTTGTATATTGAAATAGCCTAAACACATTATATAAATATCATATCACCTGAAAAGAATAACTTACAGGGTTCAACTTGGTTTTCCATTTGTCGAAGGAAATGGGAGTGGAATGAAACGAAGCGGCTGTTGTTGTTGATTGAATTATCGAATTCTTGAGAATCAAAACGTTTCGCCATCTGGGTAGTATTTGCATTATGTCGACCGATTAAATTCAAAAAAACAAAAAACCAACTCTATAAAAATGATGTACACTGTTATATGAATCAAGTATTTGGGCCACTAAGGATTAGGAATTGTTGGTGCAGAAAGCTTTGGGTTTCAGTTTGGGGTCGTTGAAGTGCGAGGAGGAACCGTAGCTAGCTGCGTATTTTTCCCTCTCCCTTTTTTGGTTTCTACATTCTAGGTCTGTCGTTCGTCAGCGCGCGTCCGAAAATTGGGCTGGGCCTTGCCTTGATCGAGATCTTTTCGCCACCTGTTAAAAGTCAGTTTTTTATTATTATTATTATTATTTTAAATCCCATTATTTTTTTCCATATATTTTTTAGAAAAAATAATTAATTAATTATTTTTAACTTTTAACTTTATTCCCCAAACAAATCGAAGTCATTGCCAGTCACGACTAGTGTTGTACGCGGTGTAATTTAAGAATAAAATTACAAATCGGTTTGACAAATAATTAAATTGTAATTTAGGTAGTTTAGTTGATTGAAAAATAATATTAAATAAGTAAGGACAATTGCTTGCCTGTTTTAATAAGTGAATTTATTATCCAATAAGTCTTATGGTAATTAATATCGTTTTCAATCAAACACTATTAAAAAATATTACTAATTGTTAATTTTCAGTGATAATTTAAAAATTAGTCAAAATTCTTCCATTGGACACTTTATTTGGTGAAAATGACAACTCAATTTATTTTACTTCATAAACCCTCTAAAGAATAGGCGCATAATTGAGTAAGAAAAAAGTAAAATATCTTTTTTTTCTTAGACAATATTGCCAAAGTAATTTGTTACTGTGAGACCTTATCAAACAGAGTAATATGTTATTGTTTACATCAATTTTGACAGTAATAATTTTTTTTTAAAAAAAATTTCATAGTCAACATGAATATTATTTGATAGATCTTGATGAGAGAATTATAAAAATACTAATTTTATTAAACATCAACATCTACATCAAAAATTTTATTATTTTAAAATTTAATATTTTATTAATAGTGGTATGCGTTGGACTTCTCAAAAAAAAAAAAAATTTGTGCTTATCTTTGTATTAAAGTTTTATTATGAGGGGGCTGTAGCCAAAACTTTCTTAAAAATTTTGTCACAAAAATGTCACTAATTATAAGTTTTAGCGACAGTTTAAAAAATATCACAAAAAGGTTACTAATTTTTAACTTTCAGCGACAGTTTGAAAAATTCGTCTCAAAAAAATGTCACTAATTCTAGGTTTTAACGACAATTTATAAAAATCATAATAAAAAATACTAATTGTCAATTTTTAGCGACATTTTCAAAAAACAAAATAGTCACAAAAATATTATATTTAGCAATAATTTTACTATGACTAACTTTCAATAGGACTTAATAGTAATGAAGTCCAACTATTATGATCTATTGATAATTTATTTAAATAAGTATCTAGAATTTACTAATTTGTATAATATTTTTTAAGGTAAATTACAAGTACACCCTTGAAGTTTGCTTAAAATATAAATTGTTTTTTGTGTTTTAAAAATTACAAATACTTCTTTGTTATAATTTTTTATTTAACAAAATTAGCAGAAAAATAAAATTTATAACTGCTCTCCTATGTAATAATAAAATTACATGAATTGTTAGTTTAAATATATTTATTACATCATCAAAAATTTATTAATTGATTTAATAATTTATTAATAAAAGGAATTATTTGTTATATAATTAGAAACTTGAAGGGGCAAAATGTAATTTTTAAAATCATAACGGGTAATTCGTATTTTAAGCAAACTTTAAAAAATGTATTTGTAATTTACCAATATACATAACATTACCTGATTTTACATAATATTTTTTCATATATAAAACACTAATTTATAACAAATTCTATATCTTAAATCATACTGATTTTTACTTTGTTATTTCATTAGATATATATATATATGTATGAATAAATTATAGTCGAATGGAGCAATTTCAAAGGAGAATTATAAATTTCAAACCGTAAATCAAATTAATCCGCGGTTAGCGAGCAGATTAGTGCAAATTGGGCAGTTTTAGTGAATTGGATTGTACTTTGTACAACCCTAATTAGAGGTGTGGGCGATGCGGTTTAGGCAGTTTGAGAGTAAAATTATAAATCAAATCGTGAGTGACGGATTGACAAATAACCAAACAGCAATTTGGGGCTGTCTCAATTTGTCAGTTGATTGAAAAATATTTTTAAACAATTATTATGCATTTACATAATATATAACACTAATTCGCATAATATTTTTCATATATATGACCTAAACTAATTTTACATTATATTTTTCATATGTATATATATATAACTACTAATTGATAATAAATTTCATATTTTAAATTTCTCTCACCCTTATTTTTATTTTAATATTTCATTAGAGGTTAAAAAAATATACATATATATTAACTATAACAGAACGAAACTATTTCAAAAGCGAATTATAAATTTTAAAATTTAATCCATTATTAGTAGATAGATCTGTGTGGATCGATGTAGTGTTAACAGATTGGGTAGTATTTTATACAGCCTTAGCCTTAATCATGGTTGTTCCCCTCATGGGCTCATTTCAGGTCCTACCTCAATAATTCTAATTGTTTAGTTTTAGAGTGCACCTTTATAAAAATCAAAAGTTAATAAGACATCGATAACTTTTTGATCAAAACTATTTATATCTAAAAAAATAAATAGTGTGTGTAATTTGGAGTGTCAATCTAAATACAAATAAGATCTAATCAAAAAGTTACTGATGTTCCATTAACTTGATTTTTCACATAAATATACTACTCAACAAATTCTAAAAAATGAATGATTCAGATTATTAAGATAAGACCCTGTTGGCACCATAAATTTGTAATTATTATTATTATTTATTGCAGGACACATGACACTCTTTTACTCACTTGAAGGTTATAAGAAGTTATAAAATGATGTGGAAAATGGAAGAACATGGAGTGTGAAGTGGAGGAGTTGAGAGATTATGGAGGGACACATGGCAAGACAATAATGAAGATGGAAGAATAGGATAGTTACTAGATAGTTTTTTCCTACAAATGTTTATCTATAAATAGCCATTCATGACTACATTGTAAAAGGAGCAACCAAAAAAAAAAAATCAAAGACAATTAATTTCTTTTTTTTTTTGTCATTTATATTTCCTGCACATTACGCCATTCACTTTCTTTTCAAAGCATAGAAGTAGAGGTACTTTGATTGTTCACTCGATCACCCCGATTGTTCATTCAATCATCTTGCTTTGATTGTTCACTCAATCCTCCCAATTATTCACTCAATCGTCTTTCTCTATCTCCCTCATTTTAAATCTTATTTCTTTCTCCATTTTCCTCATTCTTTTTTTAATTTTTCTTTTCTCTACACTTGGCAATTTTAAAGTCCGCTTCATTGAGGTAGAAGAATCGTCAACACAGTCCCTTGAAAATTAGTTTGAATTTAATCTGTAAGAATTTTTCAATCCTGCTGGCATGTTTGCATTTATGATATTTTCCTTCGTAGAAAAAATAAGTCAAAAGTTTTTTGGCACGCCCAGTGAGACATCAAGTTTACGAAATGAAAAGTTAATTGGATTTGTCTATTCCAAATAGCCTAGATGAAATAATCTGGCGTAAATAAAAAATTTTGAATTTTCAAGAAAAGATCCATGTTCTTGATGAAATAAATTTTCATTCGTTACAATATTATTTGATGGAAGAAAAAAGACACCATTTAATTGGAGAAATTCATCAATTTGATATAGAAATTCGCCGATGGAATGATGAGTTGTCAACTCTCATTAATAAGTCTTTAACTAAGGCTTTAATGGTTAGAATTGGTGAATTTTTAAAAAAAATTTCCATGGTTGAAAATAGTAAAAGCAAAAGTTGATTTCATCAATGACATGGGTGATTAGAAAACCCATTTTTAAATAGCCAACTT
Source organism: Camellia granthamiana (assembly GCA_036172215.1). Classification (NCBI taxonomy): domain Eukaryota; kingdom Viridiplantae; phylum Streptophyta; class Magnoliopsida; order Ericales; family Theaceae; genus Camellia; species Camellia granthamiana. The sequence continues at coordinate 81,472,316 of CM069903.1, forward strand.
ATGAAAATAACATGGCTAAAAAATATGTTGTTGAGCCAAGCATGGTTAAAAATGATGTTCCATATGGAAACAACATACTTGTGGAGGATTTTCATAAGCTATTAATAGTTAAAATAGAAAAACAGTTCATTAGGCCAAGAATTGATGAAATTCAAGTGGCCAAAGAATATATTCTTAAGCCAAACATGTCCAAGAATAATGAACAATCCAATGTTCATGAGTCCAAAATTTTTGAGATTGTTCAAGATGTCAGGGTATGTGAATTTTTACAGCCCTTTTTTGTGATGACTTTCATTGTTCAAAACCTACTTTGGATTTGTGGATTACACCAAAATATAATTTTGATGATCTGGCTAATAAAATTAACAAATTGTTCTTATGAGTTCGAGACACTAAGAATAGGAGATAACCACTTAAAATGCATTAACTTGGCTTGGAAAGGCCTATGCACTTAAATCAGTGGTTGGGAATGGCTTATCTTTTCAAATTGAGGGCCAACTGTTTTTTTTTTTTTTTTTAAGGTCACAAATATGTATCGAACAATTGTTCTTGTATTTAATTGACAAAATTGTGAACATTTTGGGACTTATATGTACACAATCAAAGCATCAAAGGTGTATTCAAAGTGTCAAGAGTTATTTTGAAAGTTGATTACTTCACTTTTGAAACTTTATAAAGCTTCAAATCATATCATGAAGTAACATTACCTTTGAATATATATATATATATATATGGATATAGGCAATTGGTTGTTTAAAATTGCCTGAAATTTCGAAGCATATCATCATGTTAATAAAAATGGCCAAATATGTGGTTTGAACCACTTTGGTATTTAAGCAAGTTTGTTGCTCATACCAAGCAAAAAATGTTTTTTGTATGTTTCGTATTTCATAGTTGAATATGAGAAACCAATTTTTTGGTTTGATCTTTAAGTATTCAACCAATTATTGGTTTGATAAAAAAATATATTCGAAGACTAGTCACATGCCATATGTATTGACACACTTCATTACCACACTACTATATATTTCGAAGTAATTTACTAATCAATGTCAATATTAGTGGTTTTTTGTATTGAAGCCACATCTTTTAGTGATTTTAGTCTTCTTTTATGGTCTTAAAACAACTTCGAAGCTTCATATGCTTATGAAGTATGCCGCGGGTGCCTTTGAAGCATGATTTTGGCTTACTATTGACTTCTTCGAAGCATGATTTTCATATGTTATTGACACCTCCGAGTATGATATTGGTCTATTACTAATAGTGGCTACCCAAAAATTTATTTTTACATGTGGTTTACACTCCCAAGGTCACATATCTATATTCCTAGACATGTGTTTATGTCAAATAGATTTGGCAAGTGTTCTAACTTAGCCTATAATGGATTTGTGAGTGTATGATGTTATTTGGAGTTACATGCAGACATAAAGTTCCATAACGTATGATATGTTGCATCTATGAAAAACACATGTTAGTTTTGAAAACCCACATTCGAAGCTGTATAGGTCTCCCTCAAAGCTTTTGTTAAAGCGTGTGGTGACATTTTCAAAGCAAGGTTTGTTCCTCTATCATCGCCCTCGACCTTCGAAAGGAGAATTTGGTCTCCTGAAACTTTGTTGCAAGTATTTTTGCAAGATGACCTTCGTCTTATAGTCTTCAACCTTCAAGGGGTGATTTTGATCCTTCAAAGCTTTGCCACAAGACCTTCGAATGATGAATTTGGTGATTTATAAACACTTTGACCATAAAAAGGGTGATTTTGGTCCTTTATACCACCTTCAAAGCTTGTTACTAGTCCATAATATTAATAGATGGCATGTATAATAGCTTATTAAGGTGAATCATATTTGGATATTGGCTTTGTCTTGAAAATATGAGGTTTTGAATGATTCTAAGTGCAAGCAACATTAACCTAATTCAAAAGATTCCAAGTTTTCTAAGTATTTAAAGTACGAGTAAAGCCAAAATTGTTTTATTTCTTTTGAAGGAGTGATGCTGATTCGAAATACCACTATAACAAATTTAGGTTTTTACTACACCAAATACACGCCGTGGATATGATTCTACAACCTGTAAGGTAAAGCCGTGTTGTGACATGGAAAGTCATTCACTTAGACGGCATGTCGTAGTAAGTCGTTAAATATCCTTTAATAGCAAATCTTGTGCGTCGTGGTTGATTTTTCTACAACTACTTTTGCACACTGTTAATTCCTATCACAAATCACAACTATCATTGCTCGTCGTAAAATATGCAATACAGCAACCTATTATGCTTGCCGTAGAATATACATTTTTGTTTAATTGAGTAGGTTCTATTTGACTTTTCTGTACAATCTAATTACAAACAAGCTTCACAAAATATCAATCAACTACCAAAATATTGTTTCAAACATAAAAAAGAAACTATATTAATAAATTATGAATATTCAACAATTGTCTATACATTCCAAATATTCAAAAACTATATCCTTAAGTTCTAAACTGTTCAAAAAGTTTAAACCATCCAAAAATTGTGCATATCTAAGTTTCTACACATATCCAAAACTATTTAGACATTATCCAAAACTATCGGCAATAGTTCCTGCAACAGTTGCAACTGCAGCAAACCCGCTTGCTCCTATCACATGGACAAAAGGGTGCCCAATATATGTGCTAAGGCACCTAAACCCGCAAGAATAGCTGAATCAGCTAACCATGTTGCCAATAAAATATGAATTCATCAGGAAAAAACAATCATGTCATTAGAAGCTTGTTGGCCAATGGCATTTAAAATGTTCAAAAGCCTAAGCTGAAGATGTCATACCATCAATAGTTGCCATTAAGGTTCCTTTGGTTAATGCAGTGTAACAACCCCGACCCATGATTAACGTTAATTCATGCTTAAGTGTGCCTAACAAGTAATCGGGAAGAAATCTTGAGTTAATTACATGTGCATTGCATTATTTTGTGTTTATATCTATTTAGCATAGAAAGATCTGTTCTTGTTTTCGTTTCGGTTTGCGAATTGAAGGCCTTATCGGCATTCGATTCAGAAATTGATTTGATTTATGCATTAATTATAATTTTTTGAATTTTATGGTAGGTTTAATTGAAATTCGATTTGGAACGATTAAATTAAAATAATTAATGTCAATTAATTAACCAACTCTTAATTAAACCTATATAAGGCTAATTTGACCCCACTAGTCATGTTTTTACACCCTCATTTCCTTACCTTCAAGCTCCAACGTGTAAGAGAGAGAGAGAATGAGATAAATTGAGATCAAAGTTGGGTTAGGGGAGAATTGCTTGAAATTGTTTGCATTTGAAGAAGATTTGAGGGCTTCAACTTCAACTCTTGTGAATTCAAGTCTCTAGGTAAAGAATTAAACTCTTAATTGTGTAATTGAGTTAGACTCTCCAAGACTTCAAATGAATTAGGTGGATTCATGAGGGAATTGCACTAGAATTGAAGAGAATTGGGACATACCATGCATGCATGTTCTTTTCTTCACAAATTGGGCATAATTTCAAAGAATTCTCTCATGCATGTCTTGACTTCACCTTAATTTTGAGAAATCATCAAGTTTCATGATGTTTTGTAGCTTTTGATTGTGTTTTGAGAAGTTGGAGTTTAAGGAAATTCATGCATGTTATATTCTTGAAACATTCATAAAGTTTAATTTGAATTTTTGAACAATTGGCATGCTTTTGGGGCTTGATTTCATGAAATGATCTTCAAAACATGATGTTTTGTGAGTTTCTAAGTGTTTTCTAGAATTTTGGCCCAAGAGGATGAGTTTTGAAGTGTTTGGTTTGAGTTTGAAGCTTGGAGATCAAATCTGGAAATTCTAGAATTTGAATCCACGCTCGAGCGTAGGACTTCACGCTCGAGTGAGCACTCTGAGTGCGTGCACTTCCGCTAGAGCGACTTGAAGCACGCTCGAGCATGAAATGCAAGCCCTCAGAAGTTCTTGTGCTTTGTAGCACGCTCGAGCGACGAAAGTCACGCTCTAGCGAGGGTCTGAGTCTCACGCTCGAGTGAGGGTTTGAGTCTCACGCTCAAGTGAGGATCGAGGGTCCGTCGAGTGTGAAAAACAAGTAACCAGTACTTTCTCCAAAGTTTACAGCCCGCTCGAGCGAACCTTCACTTATTGCATGTCCGCTCAAGCGAGAAAAGCCACGCTTGAGCGTGGACCCTATTTTCAGCAAGCTTTGAAAAATGTTTTCAAGTGCATTTTTGTATCCTCATCCTATCCTAGGCATTCCAAGGCCATGATTAAGACACCATAATAAGAATAAGAGTAGAAACACACTAAGAACAAGTGAAATAAGTTATGTACGATTCAAACGAGTGTTTCAAGTGTGTATTTATTGTGTGTTAATGTCGGTCACGTGCCGTAAACCGTTTGATTAGTCTGCTCCGTCTGTCTGCACCCGAAGCCAACAGTGAGTAATAATTAGTAAAGCTATGTTCGACTTTATTTATTTTCTGTATGATGAATTAAGATCTGTTTTCTGAAATGATATGTTCTGTACAATGAATGATTGTCAAATTTCTGACAATGTATTCGTGGCATCCTTAGCATCATGTGATATCTATTAGCTGTTACCTGGTATCGGAGATTCCATTATGGAACTTAATATGTTTGCACTCTGTTACCCGTACTGGAGACTCTATCATGGGGCTCAGCATGTTTATTCTCTGTTACCCAGATCCGGAGGTTCCTTTATAGAACTGGTTATTCATAACCACTACATAATCTGCATCTGTTCTGTTAGCGCTAATGGATGTACCACGAATGATTAAACATGAAGTAAGATTTCTGTATATGATCTGAACAAGAATACGAATATGAATCTGTTATGAATCTGAATTATGATTTCTGAATCTGTATGGACTTCATTCATTAAAACCCCTTTACTTCGTTATTATTCACTGGGCTTCCACTTACTACTTTATATTATGTATGTAGGTGAGCAAGCGCATGACCAGGCCCAAAGTTGATGTCCTACGTTTCAGTTTTTGTCAGCTAACCTTTGTGCCTCCCGAGGAGGTTTCAGACAAAGTCAAGTTTTATAGCTGTTTTGTAATCATAATTGTAACGCCCCTAAAATAATACAATAAACCTATCTATCATGCGGAAGAATATAACAGAAATACAATACTTTCATTCATCAGAGTTTACTATTTAACAACCAGTTAAATGCTATGTAGGCTTACATCTTCCCAAGTCATCGCTTGGTTGCACAAAGTGAGTCTCGCTCATTATATCTTAAGTCCTTGGCTTTACAAATAACTATTATACACACAACAAGACATAATTAAGAAGCTCTTGCTTCCCGAAAGTCCATCCCCGCTATTGCTTTGGAGGAAACATCTTACCTGCACCTGAAAATGGTATTCCCGTATAGGGTGAGCCAACAACCCAGTAGAAATAATCTAACACAATATATGAGGTTTAGTAAAGGTATAATACTACGTGCATAAAAAATACCGATACTAAAATATCCACAAGGCCTGCTTATTCATATGCCACTAAGACCAAACCTCATTTCCTTTTTCCTTCAATTCATTTCAAGTTCATATATGCTACTCAATTCATGAGTTAAATTCATTATCTTTCAACAACCAAAATGAGACTATAACTCAATGGTTTCCAATTATGCAAAACACACATAAACACTTCAAATCTGCCATTTTACGAATATTTCGTTCGAAGGAATCGGCACCCATGTATATTTTCTCAAATATGCTATTTTACGGATATTTCGTCCGTGGGAATCGGCACCCACATATATATATGATTTCGGGTCTTTCACCTAGGACACTTCGGCCAACTTGCTTTCAGTGGAGTCCGTCCCCTTTCTCCTCTCAAATAAACATACATATACAATGTATTTATAAACATAGTCATATGCAATGACAACCAACATTTGATTAGCATTAAATCGCCTAATCCTCATGCAATTTCTACAACAATCATAGCTATCCTCCACTGATAGCCCAATACATTTATCTCTAAACAGATATTCAATCTCAGGATAAATAGTTTATTCACAACTTCCAAAAGTGTAAGATAATGCATATCTAATTTCACTATCTATATTCATAACCTTTCAATTTCACGTTTTCAATGTTAATCCCAATTATTTATGTAAATAATTATTTAAAATCAAAATTGGGGCAAAATCCCCCTTTCACCAAATATCAACCCAAACATCAAAATCAACTATTTTGGCATAACATGACTTTATATTCAAGCCTCATACTCATTTACCTCATATTCTTCAAATACCCCTCTTTTCATTTCACATCCAAATTCTAGATTTGTCCAAACCATAACCAAATCTCATCATCTATACACAATAGCAAATAACTAAGCTAAAAATCGTATTATAGTGTAGAAAATCCTTACCTCAAGCTTAGAAGAGGAGATGAGCAAAACAAGGTTGAAAATCCAAAGATGTCGAAACCAACTTCTACTTGGATCAAAACAAAGCTCTTGAGAAGCTCTGCACTTAATCTCAAAGGAGCAAGGCAAGGAGATGCTTCCAAGAGAGTAGATCTAAAGATCTTTGAGCAAAAAGTGATTTTAGAGAGGGAGAGAGTGTGTAACGGTTTGGAGAGGGAGAATGAGAAGAAAAGTAAAGAAAAGGTTAAGCGAGGGACCTATTTATAGTGCTAGGTCATAATGAAATAAAGTCCAAAAGTCAATCCTAAAAGACCAAGTCAAAATCCCCAAAAAGTAAGCCCAAAATCGGACTAAAATCTAGAAAAAAGTTTGCAGGGGTCGACCCTTTCAGCACAGGGGTCGACCCTATGAAGGAACTTATGTTTGACAGTATACAAGAGGGTCGACCCTCTCCCAGACTGGTGTCTACCCTATTTTCCAACAACCAACACACAGACATAAGAGGGTCGACCCTCTCTAGTCTGGTGTCTACCCTATTTTCCAGCAACACTCCCAAGAACTTCACCAACAAGTAAGGGTTAACCCTTAGGAAGGCTGGTGTCGACCCTAGCATAGAATTTCTAAGTTTCTAAGAAACTTTTAACAAGAATAAGTGCGAACAACCAAACCCAACAAGTTTAAATCGGATTATACTCCTCCAAAACCAACCCATAACAACACCAAAAATTTCCAAAATAAAAATAAAGGATTCAAATACACTTCCCAAAAGCTTTGAAAGACACAAGTGTTACAACATAGACTTGGTATATTTTGTTAAGTCTTGGGCATGATAACTGACATTATACTCCTAGGAGTGATATGTAAATATTGTATCTTTTGACATCACTCGTAAGTCTATAAAAGTTTTAAATTATACGTCTCATATATGTCTCCACAGCTCAATAGACCACTTATATTTTGTATATTAGCTTCCGCAGCCCCTAAATATATGTTAATTTGTCAAGAGGCCTCTGGTAATCCAAGGATTACTGGCCGGTTACAGTGCTAAACCCATAGGGGTGGGTTTAGGTCGTGACATGCAACTGCACCTATTATACCTCCACGGTTCCACTTGTCCCAAGAGTTGTCTAGTGATTGGTTATTTCCTCCTTTTTATTGTTCCCTTTTTGCTGAAGCTATTGCAAAGCAAGTAATCATAATCTTTATGGCTTCCTATAGACAGAAATTTTCTCTTTAGTGAGGGTAAAAATCTAAAGTTGAAAAAAAGAAAATTTCTTGAGCAAGAGAGCAAAAACAAAGGAAATCAACATAGATGCCCTAACATTAAGCTATTAGAAGAGAGTTGATGTCAAAAAAATGATGAATACTAGCATGTTGAATTGTAGTTTTGTATACTTAAGCCAAGTTTTAATCATTAGATTAAATCCTTTCTATGGTTCAATGGCATTTCTACGACCAAAACAAGATGAGCTTAATTTAGGTTACCTTTCTCAAGAGAACCTAAGCATTTAATTTGTGGATGCAAATTTACTATGCTCATGGCTAGACTCTCTTACGTTGTGTTTGGTTGGGGGATTTGGGAAGGGATTTAGAAAGGAAAAGTGAAAAGGTATGTGAAACTAGATGAAATGTAGGTATATTTTATTTACATTTCACCTACCTTTTCCATTTTTATTTCCAAATTTGTCCTCAAATCCCCCAACCAAACACAGCATTAGTGGTGAGAGTTAATCCATGTTGCCATATACGATGCCATTTAGACTATAAGGGAAAATTCTAGTTACATGAATGAAACTCTGGTTTTTCCATTCCATTTCATTTCACTCATCAAGCTTTCTCATCGTCGAGCTACTGATAAAAGGATCAAAAGAAACGATCCTGTTGGCTACATATTTTGTACAGGCCAATCACAGGTCAACACGTGGCAGGATGAGAGCAATACGGGAAGACAATTCAAATATTCAATTGTAATCATACATGTGGCAGTTAGTATTGGTTATTGTGGATCTGCATAGCACTAGATCAGCAAAGAGATGCAAGATGACGTGACTTTAACAATTACTCGTATATTTGAATTCAAAATCAATAGGGAAGCCTAACTGCAGACATGGTGTAGTAGAGCTAACTGTGAGGAAACATGATCAGCGATCATGGAGGGATGATTCAATGGTTAGAAACTCATTTCGACGGTTATCATTAAGAACTACAAATAGCAGAGAAGGCCCCAGAAAGAAGCCCCAGACTCAGATCCAAAGAGCCAGTTTTTATCTACTTTATTTCCCTTCCAGTTTACATTTCTTGTTCTTTACATTTTCTGTACTTCAAATTTCTACACTGCACTTCGTTCATAGGAGTAGTTTCAAGTAGTTTGTTGCTGTAAACCTCTACAAGGCTATAATTTGTTGCTGCAAACCTCTATGAGGTTGAATTGGACCATTGTAAGTCTTTCATTTTTACTTAATGAAATGCTATAATTGCTCTTCATTTAATTGTTGTTTACTTAATTCTCCTAAACAAAGCCACCAGTAAAAGTCCTCTTCGTTGAGGCTGAAAGAATTGAAACACAATCGTCTGATAATTGGTTGGCAATTAATCTTCTGTAAGGATTTATTGATCTTTGCTGGCACTCTTAAAATTACAATAATAACCTTTGAAAGCCAAAAAAGTCAACATATATTTTTGGCACGCCCAGTGGGACTAATTGAAATGGCTAGACGTAGGAGATAAGGACAAAATGAACGTTTGGAAGAAGGTGTGGAAAGAGAGGTAAAAATACCTAATCTAGAGGATAATATGGTAATACATCCTGTGGAAGTACCTATCTTATCAATACCTATAGTCGAACAGACCAGCACTTCGGAGCAAGTACCACATGTTCAAAATATTGGGCGAGGCCATGGAGTTGGACCATCCACTGTTCCATCTACTCAGCCAATAAATCCATGGGGAGGCCTAATAGATGCCATGGGACAACAGTTCATGAACACAATGGAAAGATGAGTAATATCCTTTATGGATCGAATGAATACCCATTAACCAACTAACACGAGGCATATGGAGGAAATTTCAAATGTCCCTCGGCAAAGATTGGCTAGAGATAAACAGCCTATGCAAAATAATGGACATACTAATGGTCAAACTAGTAATCAAAACTATGAAATATCATCACCTCAGTCTTGGTATGAGCCTTTTTCGAGGCCTGTGACAAATCAAAATGCCTCATTACTTAACAGTGAAACCGTACAAATTGGTGGATCTGGGCCAACACAAGAAAATGGCATAAGGATGTTTCCAAATCCTATGTTTGAAGCCATACCTGCACGAGAGGGTTCACTAATCCTTTGTTCGAATTTGTACCCGGGGGATTGGAAGGGTTTCCTACAATTGGAAAAGACACAACACCTGTTCCAGCACCTTTCACAGGTCTTTTCGCAGGACAGGCTCAAAGGGGTCACCCATTCCCTCAATAGCAGCTAGCACCACAGGGACAACCAGTCCCAAATATACCTCTCTATGGACCAAAAGGACCTTAGGCACAACATTTTCCACCAAATCCTGTGTTTGTTCATCCAGTGGTGGTTCATCAAGCACAAAATATGGTCCCTAGGGACCAAATTGCCGATATTATGAGAGAAATGTGTGGACCTATGGCTCGAAGGGTTCAAACTCCTGTATATAGAAAACCATATTCAGAATGGGTGGATAGGGTACATGAATAACCAAGAGGATTTAGAATACCAGACTTTGCTCTTTTTTATGGGAATGGAAACCAGTCAACGGTAGAACATATTGCTAGGTTCGCTGCCCAATGTAGTGAATTTGCCAATAATGATTACATGAAGTTAAGACTGTTCCCAAATTCTCTAACTGGGGTAGCATTTGTATGGTATATTAACCTTACACCTGGCTTTATCCAAACTTGGCAACAAATAGAGGAGGCATTTCATACCCAATTCTTCCAAACGGAGCCAGAAGTTTCTATGGCATACTTGGCAAGGTTGATTCAAAGGCCTGATGAGAAAGCTGTTCAATTTATTGCCAGATTTAAAAGAACACAAAACAAGTGTAGAGTTATTCTTCCAGAGCTTGAATTTGTGAGATTAGCTCAAAATGGCTTAGAGTTTAGGCTTCGAAAGAAGTTTGACTTAACTGAGTTTAGAGACTTAGTGGAATTAACCTATAAGGTGTCTAGGTATAAATCATTACTAGAGGAAGAACAAGATTGAAGTAATACATCATACAAGACATATTATAGAGATCCTAACTACGAAATTGATGCAGAAGAGATCGTAGGGAAAGAGCTTGTGATCTATGAGGCATTAATTCATAAGGACACTACAATAGACCAGCAGTTTAAAAAGAAAGACCTTCATAGGAAATATTCTTTCGATTTAACAAAGGCAGATGACATTTTTGATCATTTGCTTGCTGCGAATTTCCTAAAGCTACCAAAAGGGGTCAAAATTCCTTCCCCACAAGAACTTAAAGGAAAGATGTATTGTAAATGGCATAATTCTTGGTCCCATTCAACTAAAAACTGTATTGTTTTTCGGGACAGGATCTAAGAGCAGATTCGAAAGGGGAGTTTAAAATTCCCAGTTAAAGCAGAAAAGGCCATGGGGATTGACACTAATCTATTCCCGAAAATTGGAGAAGTTGTAGCCAATGTTATTGTGCCAGACTTCTAGAACTTGTCCTTGAAGGAATTGAAAGAGGTTAATGTGCAAATGCATGTTGCCAGCCAGACTACTGTCAAGAAAGATGCTAGAAGTTCACCAGCTGGTGGACATGGCTTTGCAGACCAAAGGGAAGACTTTGATGAGGAGGCACTAGATAATGACTCTTTAGAGGCAGCTGTTATGCAAAGAATGTGTCCTAGATGCAGGTTGAGCTACAAGTGGTTGAAAGGGCTTCCGATTGATGGGAAGCAGTATTATAAGGATGTGAAGAGGCGTCACAAACCAACCAGTGCTTATAACAAGAGGCCATATCCAACTGGTACTAGGCAATAGCCATTCATGGCTGAGCCAACAGCCACTAGAGTGCACTTCAAGGGCAAGAGACCTCTACATGAATTCAGACCACCCAACTATTACAGAATGGAGGGCAATCATCCTGAGAAGAGACTTGAAGTGGGCTCAAGTTATGGGATCAAAGCCAGAGATTGGCCCCCTAGACCAGTCTCACACAAAAAAGAAAGTGGCCACCTTCATGGAAGGCCTGAATTAGGCCCAAAACAGAAAGTCAGGGCCAACTAGTGGCCTTCATAGCCAGCTTCAAAACTAGTTTCGAAGGAAGAAAGAGACAGTTCGACAATTGAGCTAGTAGGTTCATGGGTACCTGGAGTTCCAGATTGGTTTGTCATGTAGAACAAACCTAGGGAAATGTCTACCCAAAGAAATGTTGTTAGAGACCAGGGTAGGATGGTTAAACCTCCCTTGGTGGCTCCAAATAATTGGGTGTTACTGAAGCATCCAAAAAACAAAGGAACCAAACATGGTCCCAGTGATTTCTAGATCCCAAATGAGGAAGATCTAGTGAAGGTACACTCAGTACCAGAAAGATCTGAAAGAAAGTGGGGAAAGCTCTTTATTGGTCCAGCTAAAGGGCCAGACAGAGGGAAAAAAAGTCCAAAGTTAGATCATGGTCCAACATCGACTCCTCAAGACAAAAGGAGTGGCAGCAGAGAGCAATTGGCCAAAGTTCACTCCGAACTGAAAGCCAAAGAAAGATCCAGTTTAACAGGATTGGAAAGGGCTTTGATGGAAAGCGATAGTGAGACAGAGAGAGAAGTTGGCCTAGGCCAAAGGAAGAAGATAGTTGAGGAGGAAATGTTTGAAGCCTTCATGGCTGAACATACATTTTTGGTCAAAAAACCAGCAGAAATAGACCATTCAAAGAAGGTCATTAGTAATGAAGTACCAGAATACAACATGAAAGATGTTTTTGAAGTAATTGAATAAGTTGGCTTGGAAAAGAAGCAGATACAACCAGTGGTCCAATTTGGCTCGTTTCCTCCAGTGTCAGTGAATATAGTGCATATACTACCACAGGAGTTCCACGCTGAGGATGAAAACCAAAAAGGTCAGGAGATTGACCCAATTCCAATTTCTAGTGAGGACTCACAGGTTAGTATGGTGCAAGACAAATCCGAAGTGGCCACACCAATGGAAACTGGAGACGAGAGTGAGGAAGAGGTGAGTATTAACCTTTCATACCCTTTTGAGTATCCTACGACATCCATGACACAGCATGTCAAACCTTTGTATATCAAGGCCTTTTTCAATGGGATACAGATGAACCGGGTATTGGTGGATAATGGGGCAGTGGTAAACTTACTTCCGAAATCTTCCTTGAAGAAACTAGGAAAAAGGAACCCCAGATTAATCCCAACCAGCACAACCATTGCTGGTTTCGTTGGGGACAAACAGATGGCTTAAGGTATTTTGCCCATAAACCTAAGTGTGGGAACTAGGGACTGCATGACGGCATTCTTCGTTATCGACAACAATGCTAAGTATAATGCTCTACTTGGTAGGGATTGGATTCACACCAACAAATGTGTGTCTTCCTCTCTACATCAGAAGATAATGATGGTCTTGTGCAATGAAGAGACAGAGGAGATCAATGCAGACCCTCAACCTTTCATAGCTTGTGTATATTTTGCAAAGCCCAAATTGTATACTGAAGGAGTGACACCACTATACTGAGACAACCTGATGGATCAGCCAAAGTGACGGCTGATGAGGAATTAGCACACCTGAAACACTTAGTCCAGGAAAGTGTTGATGAAGAATTTGTCGCCAAGGATGACAATGATACCTAGTTGTAGGCAAAAAGATGGAACCCAGGAGGCTAGATCTTTGGCTTTAATTAAGTTCTCAGTATTGGACGTAAAATCAATAGTCTAGAAGGTGCAAGAGCAAGAGAAAGAAGCCATGGTAGTTGGCAAGCAGGAGTAGCAACATGTTAGGTTTTTGGCCTTTGATAAATATTGTGCTTTGGACATTGAAACAAAAATCCAGGAGATACAAGAAGAAGCCTTATGGACAGACTTTGTCTATGAAGAGGAGGGCAAAGATGTTAAATCAAAGAAACTAGGAGCAGGACAAAGCAAGGAGATTGCTTCGAAGACAGAAGAAATCAAAAAAGAAGCATCGGTGAGTTCTCAAATGCAAGACCCCTTGGAAGAAGTGAACTTAGGGAGAAGGTTCTATACAGCAGCCCACCTATATAAGTGCTTGTTTAAATGCTCTTAACAGGGACCAGTTGTTGGTGGTTTTGAAGAGATATAAAGATTGTTTTGCATGGTCTTATAATGAACTACCAGGATTGGATAGGTTATTAGTAGAACATAGGCTCCCTATGAGGCGTAATTTCAAGCCATACAAGCAAAAACCAAGAAGGATGAGTCCTAAAGTGATTCAGAAGGTCAAGAAGGAAATTCTTAGGCTCCTCAAGGCAGGCTTTATTAGGACAGCCAGGTATGTTGAATGGCTATCCAATATTGTGCTTGTAGTTAAGAAAAATGGTAAAATGAGTGTATGCATCGATTTCAGAAACCTGAATTTAGCAACTCCAAAAGATGAGTACCCTATGCCCATGGTAGATTTATTGGTGGACAGTTCAGTAGGGGCACAAGATTTTATCAATGATGGATGGGCACTCTGGTTATAACCAAATCTGCATTACAGAAGAAGATATCCACAAGACAGCATTCAAATGTCCTGGGAACATTGGCACCTTCGAATGGGTTAAAATGCCATTTGGTCTGAAGAATGCTAGGGCTACATATCAAAGGGCTATGAACACTATCTTTCATGATCTCATTAGAGGATATTTAGAGTGTTACATTGATGACATTGTAGTAAAATCCCAATCCATAGAGGAACATTTGTTTCACTTGGAAGCAGCTTTTGAAAAAATGAGAAAGTTCAAGTTGAAACTTAATCCTCTCAAATGCGCTTTTAAAGTATTAGCTGGAAACTTTTTGGGCTATGTAGTACACAAGAATGGAATACAGATTGATCAGAACAAAGCCAAAGCTATCATTGAAGTCAGACCTCCATCAAGTAAGAAAGAAGTACAAAAATTCCTTAGATAGGTTAATTTTCTTCGAAGATTTATTTCTAACACTGCAGGGAAAACTAAAGTATTTTCTTCCTTATAAAGGTTAAAAGATGAAGAGGAGTTTGTGTGGATAGCAGAGCATCAAACTGCTTTCGAAGGAATCAAAGCCTACTTGGCCAAGCCTCCAGTGCTGATGCCACCAAAGGGTGATAAGCCCTTGAAGTTGTATATTGTTGCGGCAGAAGATTCACTAGGAGTTTTCTTAGCCTAAGACAATGAAAAAGGCAAAGAGCAAACAATTTATTACCTTAGTAGGTTTCTAAATTCTTGTGAATGTAAATATTCAGCTGTAGACAAGATGTGCCTTGCATTGTATTTTGCTGCAATGAAACTAAAATACTATCTTTTACCTATAACTGTCTTGGTAATTGTAACCACAGATTTGGTTAAATACATGTTTTCTAGACCTATATTGAGAGGAAGAATTGGCAAATGGATAATAGCTTTATCAGAATTTCATCTAGAATATGTCCCCCAAAAGGCAGTAAAGGGACAAGTTTTAGCTAATTTCTTGGCAGATCATCCATGTTAGACAGAAAGCCAAGAGATAATGGAGCTTGGTATGGTTAGTGTTGAATCATGGCAAATGTGGTTCGATGGATCAAAAGCCAATGGTCTAACTGGAATTAGTGTGGTGATTAAGTCACCATAAAGGGTAGAAACCACACATGGTTTTCAGAGTGGATGAAACTACTTGTTCCAATAATGAAACTGAATATGAAGCTTTAATAATGGGACTAGAAATACTTATTGGATTACAAGCTCATGCAGTTGATATATTTAGAGATTCTCAATTGGTAATTAACCAAGTGAAAGGAATTTTCAAGTGTCAAAGTGCAAGCATGTTGCCATACTATGTTGTTGCATTACATTTGCTTTCTCAATTTTAAATAGCAAATGTGACTTATGTCCCAAGATTTTTGAATAATAAAGCTAATGATGTAGCTCAGAAAGCTTTGAATTTCAGGAGAAGGGATAATACTCAAATGAATATAAGCCAAACAACATATCAAAAGGTAATACCACTCTTAAGTAAAAGGAATGTGGTCTTAGAAGTCAATCATAATAACTTATAAGAATAAGATTGGAGGCATCTAATAATGCAGTATCTAGTTGGCCCATCTTCGAAAGCTAGTAGAAAAATCAAATTGCAATCTATGCAATACATAATGTATGGTATTGCTTTCTACAAAAGAGAAGTAGACGGGTTATTATTGGAATGTTTAGGCCCAAAGGAAGCATTGATAGCCATGGCTGAGGTTCATGAAGGCATATGTGGTGCTCATCAGCTTGGTATGAAGATGAGATGGTTGCTTCGAAGACATTCCCACTATTGGCCAACCATCCTTAAAGATTGCATAAAATATGCTAGAGGTTGCCAGGCATGCCAAAAGCATGGCACAATAAGACATGTACCTATAACTGATCTGCATGCAGTTGTGAAGCCTTGGCCGTTTAGAGGATGGGCTATGGATATGATGGGAAAAATACATTCACCATCTTCGAAGTATCATTGTTTCATCTTAGTAGCCACAGACTACTTCATTAAATGGGTCAAGGCTAAACCATATAAGGCTGTAGACCAGAATGAAGTTATTGGATTCATTAAAGATCTGATCCACAGATTTGGCATCCCTCAAACTATAACTGTTGATAATGGGACCATATTTGATGGGAAGATGGTGAAGTCTTTTGTAGCAGAATTTGGAATTAGCCTTGTTAATTCTACCTCCTATTATGCATAAGCCAATGGTCAGGCAGAATCATCTAATAAATCTTTGAAGAAAGGAATACAGAAAGTTGTGGAAGACAATCCCAGGGATTGATATAACTTACTGTTGGATGTATTATGGGCATATAGGACTTCTCCAAGATGAAGTACAGGAATCACTCCTTACGCTTTGGTATATGGGCATGATATAGTACTACCTATAGAAATTAACATCAAGTCTTTGAGGGTGAGATGCCAGGATCAGTTAGTTCTTGAGCAGTACCATCAGAGTATGTGCTTGGAATTAGAAAACGTGGATGAAGTTAGAATTCTGGCATTAAATAGTATTCTTTTCCAAAAGAAGAAAGCAGCCAAGAACTATAATAAGAAGGTCAAGCACATTAGCTTTGATGAAGGAGATTTGGTATGGAAGACAATACTCCCAATAGGGATTAAAAGCCACAAGTTTGGTAAATGGTCACCTAACTGGGAAGGACTATATCAAGTTCATAGAGTCTTGCCGTGGGGAACATATCATTTGAGAAATTTGAATGGATATGTACACCACCAGAAAATTAATGGCAGATATGTGAAGCCTTATTATCCAACCGTGTGGGAAACACAAGGAATATAATAAGTACTAAATGAAGAAAGCATGAAAACACTCAAATAATAAATAAGGATTTTATTTCATAACGAGTTGAATACATGCAGCCATAGATTGGCCTAAAAATCAGTACAATGTTTCAGTTGTTCCTTTACAATTGACTCTCAACTCTTAAGGGATGGGAACAACTGAATGGCTGGAGCTATCTTCTACTTTCGATCAGCCGGTCCTTGGTTAGTAATCTGCAGCTTGGTGGCAGTTCGATCTAAAGTCAGGTTGATTGCTGCTAACTTTTCTTTAAGCTAAGCTTCCTTCTCCAATAGTTGGGCTTGAAATTAGGAGACAGAGGAATGTTGTTCCTTTAGTTCTGACACTTCAACATGTATCTGGGAAACAAATCTCTGGTCTCTCAGCAATTTCTCTTTTGCAGCTTTGGCAATATGGCAAATGTTGATGTAAAAGTCAATGGTGGCTGCCGCCTGAGATAAATAACTTGAAATAGTCATACTGGATTACTCAACAACCTTGCAGCACTGGAGGAAGCCGTTCTTGATTATAGGCCTTTGCAAGGCTTCGAAGGGGATCCTTAAGAAGAATGTCAGCAACTCCAAACAGCTATCCAAGTCTAATGAAGGCAAGGAAGTCCTACTAGTGGAGGAACAACTCTCAAAAATTTCTAATAGAGAATCAGCTAGGACTAATGGCTCAGTTCTATTGCTAGCTATTAGAGTGGTGGAAAACATGTCAAAAAGACTAGCTAACTTAGCCTCGAAGATGTCTACCATATCTGTTGACATGGAGGGTGCAGAAAGGATTCTGGTAGAAAGAAGAGATGGCTACATAGGAATAGGACAAGAAAGTGAAGCATCCCTAGCAGTCTCCATAGTTTTGGCTACCAGTAAGTCAAGAGAAAAGGGACTGGAGCTAGATAAGATTAGTGGACAAGGAACTAGTGAGCTACCAGTGTCTTCTCTATGGGAATCAGCTATCACTGGAGATGAAGTAATAGCTGGAATTTCCCCAGGAAGGGACGGAGCAGCAAGGCTTAAAGGAAGAACAAATTGAGTAGAGTTGAAGGATAGAAGAGGAAAGTATGGAGTTAAGTCAAAAGATAGGGATGCAGGAATGCTTTGCCTCAAGAAAGGTATAAAGAATGTAGGACTAGGGACTGGGAGTATTGCTTGAATTGGCTCCACATTTTGAGGTCTTTCTACTTCAGATGAAACTGAAGAAGTCCTTATTGAAGGAGAAGACAGAGTAGTTATTGCTGCAAAAGAAGAAATACAAAGTAATATTAAGTCTCAGTATCAAGAATTTGAGAAAGGAAAGTGGAGACATAAAAGGAAATTACTGGTTTCAGAAGTGGTGGTAATGATGAGAGAACTACGAAGGGAATAATGCTCAGCAGTGTGTTGCCTTCTTGCAGTTTTTCTTTGGGTTGTATCAGCAGCAGCAGTAGTTTCATCCCTTAGTAGTTGCTGCTGCCGCCTTTTTTCAGCCCTCTGGAAAATAATTATTTATGTAGAGTGTTCCTTCTCCATTGTTTTGGCAGCTGCCTCATGAATAGGATCTTCGGCCAAGTCAGAAGGAGAGACGGTTATCTTCTTTCTCTTTTTCCTTTGCAGTGGTATTTCTTGCTCTTTCTTTGTCTCTTTCTCTGCAATCTGAGACTCAGACTCCTCAAGAGTGAGTAGTAGTTTTCTTTTCTTTCTCTGCTGGTATTTATCCTTGAGAATAGCCAGAACTTCAGCTCTCTTGGGAGATTCTTCTTGTGGAGACCCTACACCAAGTAGTATGAATATGAAGAAAACAAACAGAAAATTCTAAAAGGAAGGAAACCTAAAAATGCATACCCTTCTGTAGACGTCCCCCGAACGCATCCCGGGGAAGGAGCGCGAGTCCTCCCCCCGTTCTGGTTCGATATTGGGTCACTACAGTTCGAAGGACTCAAATGTCACGGTTCTTAATCTTGAACCAAAGAGTCCAACTCTGGCAAATCGTTTTGAAGAAAAACTGATTTTTGAAAAGAAGTGCCAAACATGGACTGCTTTGCCAGATTACAGAGTCGCCACCTAAATATTTTAAAATGGGGAAATTTAGGAAACCCTGACTCGGTGCCGAAGGCCACGTGTCCGTCATCACCAAAGTGACTTGGTTCGGGAGCTTGGGTACGATTGGGGAAGGTCATCTATGAGCACCCCCTCTCGCCCGGTCCGAAGACCGGCCTCTACTGACCGTGATGTCCGTTTTTGAAAACACTACATGCTCTTATTCCGGTTATTAACCTAGAATTACTATGTGATGCGCACAACACAAAAGTATAGACTAGATTGCCTAACTTGGAAATAAACATTGCATATCCTTTTTATCTCGAAAAACGTGTTAGATTTTGCTACTCGCAAGTAGGCTAAAATACAGATTTCAATGAGTCGTTCCAACTCAAGCAATCCAACCTTCACCCACAGGCATTCAAGCAATTTATCACGTAAGCATTTAGCCGCATGGCAAGCATACTGTCATGGCAAACGTTCACACGCATGCGACATGCTAAAGCATAAAAACTTACATCGTACTCCGTGCCAAAACAATAAACTAGTTAGCAAAACATGCATGACCTAGTTCATGTTAAATGGCTAATGCATCACATACAGGGGTGTAATCTAAACAGGCTCGGCTAACCCTAAACATGGCACATGAGATGCAACAACTATCACGTATTCAATTTGGAATTGAAAGTACGATGCAGTTTGCATGATGTGCCGAGCCCGATGCATGTAAACAAATGCATGGATGCACGCATGCATAGCATAAGGTATGCTAAAAGTAAATATGCCCTAATCTACCAACATAAGCAGGTAAATAAAAGGGTAGAAAGAAATGGGGGTTGGAAGACATACACCCACATACCCACACTTATTACAAATACGCCCTCACTCGGAGGGACCGAAAGAATATACAATTTAATTAACTACGCAAGCTAATTAATTATTACAAATCAAATAAATTAATTAAATAAATTAATTAATCTAATTAAACAGTAAATCGCCTTGGGATGAGGGCCAAATGCAGCACACGCTCGGAACTGGCTCGGAACCGCACTGCCATGCACGGATTGCCTCTGTTTCCTCTGCTCTCCTCCTCAGAAAATTGCCAAAGTCCCAGGAGTGCCTCTCAGGGCACTGGGGATCACCACCGGCTGGGGTAGGACACCACCGGCTGAAGGAGGAGGCCACCGGCACAAAAAGAAGCCATCGGCTGTTTGTTGACTGCCGGTCGGCACTAAATAGTGCCGGCCGGCACTTAATGCCTGCAGAACCTGCAACTCACAGCAGCAGAGGGGAAATCTATGCATGACAATATAATTCAAGCCATTTATGCACCAAACACATCCCTTATCATGTTAGTGACTCAAAGGGGCATGTGTCTCGATTCCCGAACCACCAATCGCGCATTTCCATGCATGATGGCCCTAAGAACCAAGAATGCAACTTTGATTTCAAATGCATGCAATGCAAACAAGCAAACAAGGGTGCCAAACCTCCATCATACTTCACTTCAAGAGGCTAAGCATGCATGCTTATGCAATGCAACTCTAAGCATGTTATCTAGCATGCAACATGAACAATGCGAGCAAGCTAAACATGTTAGGCATACAACCTAAGCAAAGAGGCATATAAACCAAGCAATGGAGTGGACTAAAACATGAATTAGACTACTCCTAATTGGCCTAAAATCAGTGGCCAAAGTGCCAAATCATGAGGGCCAAACACATATGCACACATGCACAAGTTAAGGCGCCAACACTTAAGCACAATTAAGCGACTCTCAAACACATCTAAGAGGCACAAACATGGACTATTAGCATACATGAAAAGCTCTGAAATTCATGCAAAACATGATGCCAAATCATGCAACAAAGCAAGCCAAACAAAGCATGCAAATGATCTAAGGTTCAAAGCAAATCAAAGAGGCTTTGAACCACGCTTAGCACAACCACATATGGCAATACTTAAACACTTAAAAACAGAGTTTTAACACATAAAACTAAGCCTAAAGGACCACCTAGATGGCATCTAGATGACATGAATCCAAAGGCATGCATTAAAGCCAAAACATGGAGCATTTAACACATGCTTTTAAAGCACTAAAGGAGCAACTAAGGTAAGCATACAAGCACACCAAAGGGACTGAAATAACATGCTAAATGGTTCCAAACCATCAAAATGATGCAAGCAAGGCATGCTACACTCTCATGCTCTTAAGGCCAACAAGCCAAATACAAAGGAGCTATGTAATGCAAGTCATGGCCGACCAAAACAAGCATGGACAGACCTTATTCATAGTAAAATAAGCATACAAGCTTCATGGATCTAAGCCTAAAACATGCTAGAAATAAAGGCACACAACCTAGACATGTTAAGGGACTATTATGGCATTACAAAGCAACTAAGCAAAGCATGCAAAGAGTGCTAAAACCAACTTAGAAACATGTTATATCATGGCCATATAAGCATGAAAAACAAACCAAACATGCTCAACACACACTTAAGCACAAGCTCCCTCAAGAAGCCAAATCTTGCCCTTTTCAAGGACATCAAGGAGAGGGGGTGGCCCTCTCCTTCTTGAGACTCTAAGGCATCATCTTCACCACTAAAATCCCTCAAGATTTCAGTGGTGAAGAGATCCTAACACCAAAGTCTCGGATCTCTCACAAAATGGCACAAAAAGGGCCTTTTCAAGGCCTAAGGGTGATCAAACTTGCTCAAACCACCAAGCACTCTTAATAAACAATAAAGAGGCTTAAAAATTAGAACTTTTATGTGTTAAACACCAAGCACAAAAATAGCTCTAAGATATAGAAAAATGGAGTGCAAAAATGGGGTAAAAAGGGAGTAAAGTGATTACCCTTGTAGACCTCTTCAACAATGGTGATCTTGTTGCTTCCTTGAGCTCCAAACCAGTCAAAACCCTTAAGAACAAGCTCTGATCTTTGAGAACACCAAGGAAAAGTGAAAGACTAGGTGTTTAGGTGCAATAATATGAACTAAAACACCTAGAATACAAAGGAAAGAGAGAGATATGATATGTATCTAACCTAACCCTAAAAACCAGAGCTCCCTCTCACCTTTCTAACCAAAATTTTCTAACCCTTGAGCCAAGAGAGAAGCCCTTCTCTTATAGGCCACCAAAGCTTATAAGCTAAGTCAACCAAAGGCTCATCCCCTCCATACACGTGTATGGAGGGGAAGCCAAAGCTAAACAGCTGTCTAAAAATATCTCATAAAGCAGCTGTAAAGTGGTCGGCAGGGCAAAATGGTCATTTTGCCAAAACAAGTGCCGACCGGCACAAAATAGTGCCGACCGGCACAATATAGTGCCGGTGGCAACAACAACCAGCCGGTGGCCTCTAGCCACTGCCGGTGGTGTGTGGGGATGCCTCACAAAGCATTCCCTGCCCTTCCAAGGCAAAACACAAGTGTTTGGTGCAAAACCAAACACAAAACGGTCGAGTTCGGAAGTCCTGAGGCAAGGCGCGCGAGCCGAGAACTCCAGGAACTCCAAACGAACGCAAACATGGATAATCACCGGGTGTTCCAACGGTGACGTCCAAGTCTTGAGGACGGTCAAAAATGGGGTGTCTACACCTTCTTCGAAGCAACTCTGGTAACTTTGAAAGGAGGGAGTGAGACTGCATGAATAGTCTTGGTAGCTGTAGAAAGAGAGGGGATGGTCCTAGTTTCTTTTGGTTTAGCCTTAGAAGGCACACCTAGCCCTATTTGTAAATCATGAGGATGTATTAGTAGATACACTTCCATATTGACTGTCCACTAATTTTGAAATCTTTTTAAAACTGAGCTAGAGGGGAGGAAATGAGTAAATTTAAACTCACTCAAATCTTTCAACAATTTAAATGTTGCCTCCTCTAGTTTAGGTTTGGGTACTCTCAGGTCTCTGGCTGTAAGATGGATATTCGAGAGACTGCAGAGTGGAATGGGAATTTCTTGGGTAAGCCCAAATTGCTTGGCAAACTGGGAGGGGCAGTATATCTCAGATATGCACTTATAAGCTCGAGGGTTTAAAGTACCAATAAAAAGTTCCCTTGGAAACAAAATAGAGGCCCACATATCTTTGTGCAATGGGATGGAACACTGTCTATCAACCAAGAATGTCCTTAGCCAAGTCAGTCCTTTATTGGCATCGAAAGGGTAAAAGAAGGTGGCAGCTGGGGAAACAGGAAGCTGGTGAAAAAAAATAAGATAGTAGGCGAAATAAGTAGGATAAAGGGCAATTCTAGCATACTTTTCTCCATAAGTGCTAGGGTCTTGAACTAAGAACTTCAAGCACTTAGGATGTAGATCAGTGAAGTATGCAAAGAGCCAAAGTTGAAGCACCTAGAGGGACCTCTCTGGTTGATATCAAGAGGTTTCTCATAGAATTAGGAGCAGCCTCTATAGACATGGCCTAAAAGATAAGGGGCCAAGGCTATTCGTTTTTTCAAAACAAGGGCCTTTGTAAGTGAGGCAAACTCAGGCATGATTTGTTGAGATGATGTACAAAAGAGAAATTTACACAACCAGTATAAAATGAAAGAGAAGAGCTCTTGATCACTCACAGGGCCCTCCTTTTTATTCTCAGCCTTTACGAAGTCACTGAAGGAAGAATTCAAAGGTGGAAGAGAAAATTTAATTGAAAGGTCTGGATAGTTAGGTGTAAAGGGAATACCGAGTGGTGAAAGTCCTAAAAGATGGCAGATATCAAAAACGGTGGGGGCCATCATACCACACCGAAACTGAAAAAAGTTAAAGGCCATATTCCAAAAATAAAGAGTGGCAGGAATAAAAAAAAAGTCTCTAGGAATGATAAACCTGGAAAGACAAAGGGCATCGAGAATACAGAGCTCTTGTAGTCCCATTCTCTTGCAGGTATGACCCTGTCATACCATTCCTCCCACTCAACCCTCAATGTTGGCCAGCAAAGATGAGGTCGGTTCACCCTCCAATTTTCCCAGTCAAGCCCCCTTCATACAGAAGAAAGTGGTCCTCCAAACGAGGGTACAAAGCGGGAAGTTGGGCGGGAACCTCTTGAAAGATAGGACCTAGGACATATTCTTGTTTTTCGCTGTGGCGAGGAATAAAGAGGCGCCCGTTTATGGCACTCGATCCACCAGCTTTAAATTTAGCAATTTCTTCCTCAATACATCTTTTCAAAGCCATTGTTGGGCTTATACGTTCGCCGGTTGGTACTTTCAAGGAAGAAGACTCCATTGGTAAGAAACAGTAAGAAAAAGAGGATCAATAGAGATGAAAGGTTTGTGTGTTAGGCAAACGAGTGAATTGAAAGCACGAAATAAAAAAGGGTTTTTAAACCTTTTTGTTTGAAAAATATACCTAATCGTTTTAAGTGGGTTGAATTCATAAAGAAGTGTTAAAGGTACGGATACAAAAGGTTTACCTCAATGTTGGTAATTTGGGAGGGAAATGTATCTCAAATACTAATGTTAGCTTCGAAATCAAACTTTTGGCTTTGAAGCCAAGTTTTGGCGCCAAAATCAAGTGACAAACAGCTTCGAAAATAGGAAGTCGACTTCGAAGCACATTCCACACCTAAGGGTGCAGGAATGCCCATGTATTTGTTTACTTCAAAAGGATTAAAGACCTGTTTTTAGGTTTCTTGATGAGAGTAAAATCCTTTGAAGCAAAATTTGAAATACCTTATGGTTAGAAGTTGTTTGTTCTAGGTTTCAAACCAATAGTTGGTTTAGTAGTATACAGAAGAAATCACTTTTTTAGAATAAAATAGTGTAGTCCTTAAAAGAGTTTTCCATATTTTGAAAAATATAAACTGTTTGTTCGAAGCAAAATTAGTTGATTTGAAACTACTTGATTGTATTAACCATATGTTGAGGAATTGGATATGATCAAATCAAGTTTCGAAGAGTAAAATTGGTGAATTTGAAGCTCTGATTCTGAAAGGAAACCTAAGGCAAAAGTCGTCAATTACACTCCATATGTTGGAAAAGTTCAAATTGGGTTTCCAGTAGTTCATTGGGTATGATCGAATCGAGTTTCGAATGATGAAATTATTGAATTTGAAGCCCTAAGTTTGTTTGTTTTTGACAAATGGGGTAAAATCAGACCATGCCAAATAAAGAGAATATCTTAGCTTTATTAAGACAAAAGCAATTACATCAGAAGCCTTCTTTGGCTACATATTTAAGTTCATAAAAATAAGGAATAGAATAAATGACAAGGTAATGAACTTGTTCCAACTATGGTCAATGAACCTCTGTTCCTTTTTTATTCTGTCTTCTATCTTTTCCAGGCTAGGCTGCTGAAGTTGATATGCTCTTACTTGATAAAAAAAGTTTTTTGGCCTTTATTTCAAACTTTGTTTCTTTCAACCCTTGTTCTATCTCATCCATGTCTAAGTCATCTTAGTATGCAGAGTCTTTATTCTTGAAATCATCATATTCATCAATGAGGTTCTCTGCTTCATACCGGGTATGAACTCGACGGGCTGAGATTTGGTCCAAAGATTGAGTGGTGGCCATAGAAATGTGATGCCAATGAAGAAGCAGTGGGAGTTGGTCTAAAAACATTTGGAGCTCTGCTTGGGTGATGGGGTTGAGGACATGACCCTGGGTCATAACATCACAAGCCCATCAAAAGTTCTTGAGAGGAACATCGTCCTCGAGAACATTGAAGGGCAAGTGAGAAAAAGCCACAAGTAGAAGTTGGGCTTGCTGTCGCTGATATTTAGTAGGGAGAGATGGAGGGTGATACGATGGAAGAAACTGGTCCTCAAAGAGAGTAAGTCTCAGTTCCTCTATCCAGTGAGGGTTTTGCGGAAGAGGAGGTGTAAGAGTTTCCATCTCGAAAGAAGGAGGGAATTGAGGGTTGCTGACAATATCGAGCCAGTCAGAAGAACAAAGTTTTGCCTTTTGGGCTAAGAATGATGGGCTATACCCTTGAGCCTATTCTGGACGACAAGTGGCTTGTACTATCTTCATAGGCATGGAAGATGTGTACCATGCTTCAAGTAAGTTGTCTTCTAAACGGCACTGGCGATCGATGGGTACATATGGGTAAACCACCGAACTCCGAGCAAAGGGAGGAAAACTTAGAGGATCAATAAATTCGACAAAATGATGATTGATTCGCTCTCTTAACTTGGAGTCCTTAGGTTCTGGCCAGCTACTCCAACCAGAAGCCTCAGAAGAAGAAGAAGCTGCAGCCTCATCCCACGCAGAAGGTTTTGGGTCAGAAAAAGAGCTTTAAATATCCATGTTTGCAAAATTTTGGGTTAAAGAATTATGGACAATAGATTCATAATCCCAAGGTTGATAGTCTACAAAAGCTTCCATGACTTGAATATAAGAAGGTGGGTAAATGTGGCTAATCAATGCATGAAGGTTTTTTCGAGGACGAACAGCATTATCAAACAATTCTTCATATGCTTGATCGAGGTAAGAAAAGGTTTGCTTGGCCATGAAAGTTGTACCAGTCTTTTTGAATACTGAGATAGTGGGAATGTTCAAAGGATAGAAGAGAATTTAATGCAAATGTTTCATTGATGAATGACAGTTGAATTTCTGAAAAATTCAAAGCCCATGCACGTTCTAAGACGTGGATAAAACACCTTGATCCACTAATATCACCAAGTATTGGGTATATTAGTGGGGGTAATGTTGGCTATATATTTTGTACAGGCCAATCACAGGTCAACACGTTGCAAGATGAGAGCAATACGGGAAGACAATTCAAATCTTCAATCGTAATCATACACATGGCAGTTAGTATTGGTTATTGTGGATCTGCATAGCACTAGATCAGCAAAGAGATGCAAGATGACGTGGCTTTAACAATTACTCGTATATTTGAATTCAAAATCAAGAGGGAAGCCTAACTGCAGACATGGCATAGTGGAACTAACTGTGAAGAAACATGATCAATGATCATGGAGGGATGATTCGACGGTTAGAAACTCATTTCGACGGTTATCATGAAGAACTATAAATAGCAGAGAAGGCCTGAGAAAGAAGCCCCAGACTCAGATCCAAAGAACCAATTTTTATCTAATTTATTTCCCTTCCAGTTTACATTTCTTGTTTTTTACATTTTCTGTACTTCAAATTCCTGTACTGCACTTCGTTCATAGGAGTAGTTTCAAGTAGTTTGTTGCTGTAAACCTCTACGAGGCTCTAATTTGTTGCTGCAAACCTCTACAAGGCTGAATTGGATCATTGTAAGTCTTTCATTTTTACTTAATGAAATGCTACAATTGCTCTTCATTTAATTGTTGTTTGCTTAATTCTCCTAATTCTCCTAAACAAAGCTACCAGTAAAAGTCCTATTCGTTGAGGTTGAAAGAACTGAAACACAATCGTCTGATAATTGGTTGGCAATTAATCTTCTGTAAGAACTGATTGATCCTTGCTGGCACTCTTAAAATTACAATAATAACCTTCGAAAGCCAAAAAAGCCAACAGATCCATTACAACAATATTGAAGCTAACAAATCAGAATCAAGGGAGTTGTAGATGGACATTTCAAATAGAAAACATCAATGCTTCAATCAACATGTATCACTGAACTATAACTTATTAACTGCTCAACTATAAATTACTAATTGCAATTCTATTGTTTGGAATCATCTGCCATGATGGGCTCAAGTCTACTTACTACTAGTGAACATGCACCAATTTAGGAACCAATTTTAACTAAACTATTTCATTCTCAATACAAAATGCTATACATTCTAGAACCAATCTAATGGAATCAATAAGAAACCAAACACTTACATGCTTCTTTTTCTGCATCATTTAACATCATTTTCTGAAATTATCATTAGTGACTTTTATGGTAATTTTGATACATTTCATCCATATTCAAGTATCTCTTCCTATGTACAATACAGTGATTGACAATTTACTACTTTGACAATCTTTGGGATGGTAAGATTCTAAATGTACTGTATGCAAACTTAAAGGGGTTTTATAAGTATTGGAAGAATGGAACAACCAAGCCTATTCAAATTCTATCTATAACTACAAAACAAAATGATTCATGAATAGGATCAAAACATATATTACCTGAGCGGGACTCAAATCATTTGTGCTCTATAGCTCTGCTACCCTACACATGCCCAAAGAGAACTAGTCCTACTCAAATCACTAACAAAATCTGCATAGAGAAGGAAATTCATTAAAAATTAAACAAGTTTACATCATTTAAGAATAAATAAATAATTCAATTTCCAAGCCAATAGCTGATAATTTTTTTTTTGATTAGCAAAATAGAATCTTTATTGATGGAGAAAATATAGATTACATATGAGATTACATCAATAAAAAAGAAAGAAGAAAGAAATAAATGAACAAATCACAATGTTGGTGAGGAGCCAACAAGAATTGAACAAAACAGAGGAACAGTAGTAGCAGCAACAAACATTAATAGCAGCAGCGAAGAAAGTAGAACTTCACAATATATTAGCAGCAGCCAGCAACATACATTACATCAATATAGTAGCTTCCACACTTCTTCTATATTTGACAGCAGCAACCGCACTTAACAAACAGACCACATCTATTATTCAAACTAGCAGCAGAGGAACAAAGTAGAACTACACTTGATACAGAACTTCAACAAAGCAGAG
This sequence comes from Camellia granthamiana, assembly GCA_036172215.1. Classification (NCBI taxonomy): domain Eukaryota; kingdom Viridiplantae; phylum Streptophyta; class Magnoliopsida; order Ericales; family Theaceae; genus Camellia; species Camellia granthamiana. The sequence goes on from CM069903.1 coordinate 81,500,814, forward strand.
GAACAAAATAGCCACACAACCACATAGGCCTTTAACAACCTAATCTATATAATGTCACACAGGCCTTCAACAACCACCCAAAGCCGAGAGTTACCTAGAAAAGACAAGAACAATATAGCATCATAGCACCCCAACCTAATCCCAACTAGGTTAGCACCCAGAGGGGCACCCAATCATGTGCTAGTTCAAGTCTACAAGTTGTTAGATCTACCAAACAATAGTCACCTAACCTACAAACAACAATCTTAAAATCCTGAAATTAGCCCAGATCTCTGCTTCTAATCTACTGCCTTGAACAAGATCTAACTTGCTGAAGGTTGAATACCACATGTAGACACCCCATTTTTGATCGTCCTCAAGACTTGGACGTCATCGTTTGAACACTCGATGATAATCCATGTTCGTGTTCGTCTCGAGTTCTCGGAGGTTTCAGCTGCGCGCCTTGCCTCAAGACCTCTCGACTTGTTTGTTTTGTGCTTGGTTATGGACCAAACACTTGTGTTTTTTGCTTCTGAGGGCAGGGAATGGCTTGTTGGCCATCCCCACACCTCACCAGCCATGGTTTGAGGCCACCGGCCCTGTTTTTTTTGCCATCGGCCAAAGGTTATGGCCGGTCGGCACCTTTTGTGGTCGGTCGGCCACCTTTGTCGATCAATCGGCCATTTTTGCTGGTCGACCCCTTTCCATCTGCTTTTGGCAGATATTTTATGCCAGCTGTAATAGCTGGCATCCACAATTGACCCCCCCATACACGTGTATGAAGGGATTTGCCTCTTGGTTTAGCTTGCTTTGGAAGCTTTGCAATTTTGGAATTCTATAAAGAGGGAGCTTCTCCTCCCTCCTCAAGGGTTCCAGAGGTTCAGAGAATTAGAGTTAGAGAGTGAGATACAACTTTGTATCTATATTCCCTTATTTGATCCCATTTTGTGACCTAAAGTGAGTTTTGTCTTACTTTTGCACTAGAACACCTAGCATTACACCATCCTTGGGTTGTTAAAGCCTTAGAAGGTTATTGTTAGGGTTCTTGGACTGGTTTTGACCAAAGAAAGGTGCTGGAGCTTTGTTTCTAAAGGAGGTCTACAATGGTGAGCATCCTTACTTTAGTTACCCCCTTCTTGCATAGGCTTTTAGCCATTCTTGCTTATTGTTTTAAGCTTCGACTATAACTGATAAAAGTTCTGATTTTGTATGTTTTAGAACTTTGTTTAAGGTTACTTTGAGGTTTGGGGTTGTCTCCCCCCTCCAAGGCCTTGTTAGGCCTTGTTTTAGGCCACACCTTTTGGCCATTGTTTTGGTCTTTGCATGACCTCTCTACCACTAAAATCTAGAATATTTTCAGTGGTGGAGAGGTGGTTTTGAGGTCCTAAAAGAGAGAGGGTCATCCCCTCTCCTTATTGTCTTTAATGCTTGCATAAATGGCTTATGTGGTAGCATGTGTGTTTAGTTTGCTTTAGCTTCATTTCAGTGGGTATTAGGCTTTGTTTTGCCATGATACACCTCTGTTTTGAGTCGGTTTAGACATGCCATGTATGCTTCATACACTTGTCTTGTAATCCCATGTTTTGGCCTTAACATGCATCATGCTGTAACATGTCTTTCTAGCATGATTTTGGCTCGACTTCAAGAGACTTTTATCCATGTTTTGGTATGCTTGAGGTCTGATTTTGATTGTTTGGGTCATCTATGACTTGCTTTGTATAGCTACCATGTAATCTAGCTTGTAGGCTTTGAGTGTTGAATCCTCTAGCATGTTCTACTTGGATCATTTCAGTGATTTGGCATCACCTAGAATGTCATTTCAGTCTATATAGTATGTGCCTATGCTTGCTTTCATCACTCCTTTAATGCTTTAAAGAGTTGTTGTTTAGTGCTCCATGTTTGGACCATTGTGTATGCTTCCATGCTTAGGCCATTTGGATGCCATCTAGGTGTGTTTTCGGTCTTGTTTAGACCTGCCTTGGGACTGTTTTAGGTCCCCTTGGCCCTTTGGGGCTTGCTTCATATAGCCTTGGTTTGAGTCCCGTGGCTAGTTTCAAGTTTTGGGCTTTGTCGCATGCTTTGCTTGCTTTGTTTAGTTGGTTTGACACCCTTTCTAACATGATTTCAGAGCTTACAATGTATGTCATTTGTCCATGTTTGTCCTCTTTTAAGTGTGCTTAAAAGTTGCCCTTTTATGCTTGAGTGTTGGACCATTATACATGCATGTTTGTATGTGGTTTTGTCTTTCATTCCATAGCATTTTGGCCACTGATTTTGGCATGCTTAAGAGCTACCCATGTTAGTGTAAGTCCATCTCACCATGTTATTGCACGCTTGTTTCATCTTGCATGTCGTTGCATGCTATACATGTTCATATATTTAGGTTGTATGCCTATTGCCTATTGCATGCTTGTGTTGCTTTGTTAAGTTCATCATGCATGTATTACATTGGTCTAAGTATACGTGCCTTTGCATGTTATTGCATGTTTGCCTTATATGTTGTTGCGTACTTGGCCTATTAACATGTTGTTGCATGTTTAAGTGATATCGCATCTGGCATGCTTTTGTTAGGTTGCTTAACATGTCATTACATGCTTGCATGTTTGCATCCTTGTTCACATGCTCACATTGCATTAGTTTACTTGCATGTCTAGCTTGCATCTTTAACTTGCATATTTGCATCCCTTGCCTCTTGATCAATCATGATAGAGGTTAGGATCTATTGTGTGTTTGTGTGCATTTCATTTGACATTGAAATTGCACACTTGACCTCTTTGATCATCATGCATTGAAATGCGTGATTGATGGTCCGAGGGTCAAGAGCCACACTCCCTTGAGTTCATAACATGATAGGGAGGGTGGTGATGCAAACGTTGCTTTGAAAATGCATTGCCATACCTTGTCTGTCCTCTGCTGCAGCAAAACAGGGTTCTGCAGGAAGAGATGGTCGACCGACCACATTCAGTGTCGGTAGGCCATGAATTGGTGGCCGAGAGCCTCACTCATGGTCGATGACCAGTTTCCCATGGCCGGTGACCTTCCCTTTTGGTCGGTGATCTTCCACAGTGTTCAGGGAGCAGTTTAGAAGCATCCTTGAGACTTGTGCAGTCTTCAGAGATGCAGAGCAGTTTGAATCCTTGAGACTTGTGCAGTCTTCAGAGATGCAGAGCAGTGTAAACAGAGACAGTATGAGTATGATGATGGATTTCCGAGCGAAGCCGAGCATGCACGCATTCATGCCTCTTCCCGAGGCCTCTTTACTGCTTTCTTAGCTTAAATAATTTGTTAAATTAGTTAAGTATGGTGTAATAATTAGTTAGCTTGTTAGTTAATTAATTTGTATTATTCTTTCGGTCCCTCCGCGAGAGGGTGAGTTTTGTAATAAGCGTGCGTGTGTGTGATGCATGTCTTCCAACCCCACGTCTTTCTCCCTTTTACTTACCTGCTTATGGTGGTTAGTTCTAGGGCACGTTTCAATTAGCATCTATATGCTATGCATGTTTGCATTCATTCATCAGTATTGCATGCACCGGGCTCGGCATATCATACTAATTGCATAGTACTTCAATTCCAACTTGAATACGTGTATCGAGTTGTAGCATTTCACATGCCATTCTTAGATTAGCCGAGCCTATTCTAGTTGCATTTTGCTTGCGATGCATTAGCCATTTTAACATGAACTAGGATCATGCATGATTACTAACTAGTTTCCTGTTTTGGCTCGGAGTACTAGGTAACCATTTATGCTTTAACATCTTGCATGTGTGTGAGTGTTAACATGACAGCATGCTTGCCATGAGGCTAATTGCTTATGTGATATAACTGCCTGAATACCTGTGGGTGACGGTTGGGTTATTTGAATTGGAACAATTCACCAATTGAGAGTTTTAAGCCCACTTGAGAGTGGTAAAATCATGTTTTCTAAGCCCACCCGGGGATGGCAAAATCCACGTCTTAGCCTACTTGTGAGTAGCACCTTCAAACCATTTTTCAAAACGAACATGAGATGTTTTGTTCCAATTCAGGCAACCCAGTCTATACTTGTATGTCGTGTGCATCACATAGTAATTCTAGGCTAATAACCGGAATAAGAGCACATAATGTTTTCGAAACTCGATATCATGGTTAATAGAGGCCGATCTTTGATCGGGCGAGCGGGGGTGCTCATAGATGACCTTCCCCAATCGTATCCAAGTTCCCGAACCGATGCAACTTTGGTGATGACGGACACGTGGCCTTAGGCACGAGTCAGGGTTTCCTAAATTCCCCCAAAATAAAATATTTAGGTGGCGACTCTGTATCTGGCAAAGCAGTCCATGTTTGGCACTTATTTCTAAAAATCAGTTTTTCAAAACGATTTGCCGGATTTGGACTCTTTGGTGATTTATCAATCTCGTATTGCACTTTGCGAGGTCAGATTAAGAACCGTGACGTTTGAGTCCTGAACTGTAGTGAGCCCAAACGAACAAAACGGGATTCCCTCCTAGGACGTTCGGGGACGTCCACACCATATCATTAATAGAAAAAGGTACCTCATATGCATTATATTTCAACCATAAAGCAATTTTAACCTTAATCAGCTCCCCAATAGTTGATACTTACTTTTTCTTTACTTCCAAACAGGCTACTATGTTCCTTAACTAGCAGAGCTTATGCTGCAATTCAACAAGAATGACAAGTTATTCAACTTGAAAGGAATTGCTGTGAGTGAGACAAATTTCAACTTTGCATTGCAAAAGACCCAATTTTTCTTCAATTTGATTTTCACTTACTCTAATACCATGTCACTTGAAGAGATCAAAAGAATGATCATTTTCTTCAGGGTGGATCTCGATTGAGTCCATGCTTCTTCAAAGTTGTAATATAATTTCTCATGAGGCTGAATTTCTTGTTCCCAAGATGACACAAATAATCCTAGGTATGCCTCAATAAGCTTTGGTATGGGTATCACAATTTTGTCACAATAAGCTTTGGTATGGGTATCACAATTTTGTCACAATAAGCTTTGGTATGTAATTCTTGTTCAAAAAAAAAAAAAAAGCTTTGGTATATGATTTTAGTTTTTTTAGAACATTGATTGCAGAAATTGTTCTTTTTAAAAACAATTGTTCTACTTCTCATATATACCAAATTTGTTTTGTTTTTATGTTTCATTCTTTTCTTTGCTTGTTCAAAAAATCAAACCCACTTCTAAAATTGGCATAAATTGAATTATTTAATACCAAGCAATAATATCAAAGAAATAATACATTGCAGATGCATTTTTAAAGGATAAAACAAATACATGATACAAGAAAACCTCCTTTTCAGCCGCCGTAAAGTCTAGCCTAGAAACAGAACATATATGCCAAATAAGGAATTTTAAATTCTCTTTAGTAGCTAACAAGAAGTTCATGTAACAATGAATTGATGTGTCAATCTTTTAAGGACATAACTCATGCCAAGGTTAATTTTTTGTTTAAAAAAAAAAACGTTTTATGTAATATGGCAACTTGGGTCAATCTTTTTAGGACCTAACTCATGCCAACAAAAATAACATATGGTAACAGCATCCCAAGTAAGCTACAGTTGCCGTAACATAGTATTGCAAATGCATTTTTCATGCCATGTTAGGAGGTTAGAATCAAACTTATAGGCAACCTACTAGCCCCTTTTCATCAATTGAGCAACTACTAAAGAAACTTTTGCTTGTATATAGCCCTTGGGTGAACTAGCATGTCGTATAACAAAGCACAAACAAAAACTGCAACAAATGTAGTGATTATAAGTGTAAGTGATATATATATATATCAAGGTTGTAGGACACTGAAATAAATATTTAAAATTTACAAAAATATAAAAATATAAAAACAGTGAAGAATTTTTGTGTAACAATTTTGGGAGGTACCACAAGCTAGCAGCCTAGTGGTACTAGGAGGGGGTCTCAAGTAAGGGGAACTTATGAATCCTTGAAAAAATAAATGTAGTGATATCTTTAATAATAACCTACCTCCCAAAACAAACAAAGGAAAAGAAAAAAGAAAAATAAAAAAACTAAAAGCTAAAAAAAAGAATTTGATGAGTAATTTAGCATGATATGTTCCACAGTACCAAAGGAAAATTGTCTGACATTCATAAAAAGGATATGCACACCCATGCATTTGTAGCAATAATATGGTACTATAAATGGATTTTATGGAGACTTCCAACTTATAAATTACCCAATCAAGCTTGTCTTCTCATCAGCCGTAAGAAACACCCATTCTTTGTTAGCTACATCTCGAATTGCTCTTGCAGCTTGAAACCTTGCATTTGCCACCTGAGAATTCTCTGGATAAAATGAAGAAAAGAAAGCACAAGATCCATAAAAAAACAGGACAAGTACAACTCCATAGACTGGAACCCAACACTAACACAATGAGCACATTAAGCCAAGCAAGCTACTTTCTCCTTCATTATTTCTAAAAACTACAAATTACAAAGAAGCAACCAACGCTAATTTTCAAACAATGACAACTTTTGCTAATAATCCGAGCTTAAGTACTAAACAAAAGTGAATAAATTATAATAAAATATCTCTTGAATATCATCATTCTCACATTTTTAACTACAAAATTGATTTATCAATTAAATCATTTTTAATGAATAAAATTATTAATTCATTCAAACATAAATATTTTTTGGAAGCTTGATCAAATAATACATTTTACCTTTGTAGAAAAAGGGAAGGACCAAAAAAAAAAAAAAAAAATCCACCATTAATGACAACACAACAAAAGAAATTTGCTAAAGCAAACAAAGAAAGTCCAATTTCCGTTTCATTTCCAAAGCAAATTATTACTAATTGAAAACAACACCTCATGCTAGAATGTTTCTTTGGCTGCTTTAACAAATCACAATTGCATTAGATGTCCAACACCCACAATCAATACCCAGTGCACAATCGCCACTTCAATCAATACCCTGCTTTAACATTCATAACCGTCATTGTATGCCGTGTAAAGTGCAATATTTTTAATGGCTGGTTTTTTGTGTAGTGTTAAAATGTAATATTTTTAACGGCTTGTGTATGTGTGTCGCGTATAGTTGATGTATTAACAGTATGCCATATACATGTCATAGAAAGTTTTATTATTTACGGCTAATATTGCAAGTTGTAAAAAAATCATCTTTATTAGCATTCACAGCCTACGCAACAGACACACCGTGGTTGGGAAATTATTTATGACATGCAAAAAAACAAAGCCGTAAAAATGAGAAATCATGGCTTGCGTGTACTGTATGTCGATGTGAAGCCGTAAAAACTCAGTTTTGTTGTAATATACATATATAATATCCCTCTAAGGCATATATGTATAATTCGAGACGTGTAACCATAATTTATTGCTCATTCAAAGCACTTTATTGGTATTATTATATTATTCGAAACACTTTGTTGATGTTATTCGAAGCAATTTGTTACTCAGATTAGTCTTGTGCTTAGTTCGGCTATTCAAAAATTCAAATAAACATCATTTTTAAAGGCTGCGGGGGGTAATGTTGGCACTATAAATTTGTAATTTTAATTATTATTTGTTGCAGGACACATGACACTCTACTCACTTGAGGTTATAAAAAGTTACAAAATGATGTGGAAAGATGATGGAAAAGTGAAAGATCATGGAGTATGAAGTAGAGGAGTTAAGAGATCGTGGAAAGACACATGGCAAGACAAGAATGAAGATGGAAGAATAGGATAGTTATTGGATAGTTTTTTCCTACCAATGTTTGCCTATAAATAGCCATTCATGGCTATATTATAGCGATTCCAATTTTAACCCGTTACTTATTGCATTCTGGACTCGGGTTGGTTTGGTTTTGAATAGTTATTCATATCTCTTTCCCTTGTCTTCCCTTTTATTTTGATTATCGGGTTGTAGTCGTACATTTGGGACTGGTTGGTTGCTTGTTTTTCCAAATCTTTGTTGCCCAGATTTTGGCTCTTCCGCTCGAGCAGGAATTTTTGCGCTCAAGCGGGCTTCACAAATTTTGTTCCTCTACTCGAGCAGTCATTCTTGCACTCGAGTGAGATTTGCCACTTCTCAGCATTTCTTTTGCAGTTCTGAAAATACTGGGAAAGTGCTTTGGACGCTTGAGCGTCCAGTCCCACGCTCGAGCAGGGACCTTCGTCTGTAAAACTTCTGGAAATGTGTATTTTATGTTTGAGCGTCAACTTTCACGCTCGAGCGGAACCTTGTGTTTGACGCTCGAGTGGGGCTTCCCACACTCGAGCGGACTGTGTGTATGACACTCTGAGAAGATGTATTTTGAACCATTTTTTCATATCTCTCTCTCTCTCTAAAACTTTCCAAAAAGCTTGTTCTTGAGCCTCTATCTAGAATTCACATTCTCTCTTAGATTTCATCTAGATCCATTGATCTTTTCACCCTAGTGCCTTTGAGAAAAAGGTAGAGCTCGTCAAGATCTACATTTTGATCCGAATAGAAGTGAGTTTCGGCGTTCTTGGAATTTCTCTCTTGTTTGACTCATCTTCTTCCTTTGAGGTAGGGATCTTTTCTATATCTTCATATGATATTTAGCTTAGTTATTTGTATTTTGTGTAACAATGGTGTGTTTTGAGGGTGTTGTAAGAAAACATAGGGTTTGGGTATCATATGGAAAGAGGGATTGTTGATGAACATGAAATAAACAAATGCGGGTTGCGAAAATAAAATTATGTTGGGTCAAAACAGTTGAAAATGATATTTGGGTTGATAATTAGAAAAAGAAAGGTTTTGCCCTAAGATGACTATTATGATTATTTTATAGAGATAATTAAAGTTATCATTGAGAGTGTGAAATTGAGAGGGTATTGGTATAAATGGTGGGATTGGTTATGTATTGACTCATCCTTTGGAAATTTGAATAAATTATCTGTCATGAGATTGAATATCTGTTTAGAAATAACTGTATTAGGCTATCGGTGGAGGATAGCTACGATTGTTGTAGAAATTGCATAAGAATTAGGTGAATTGAAACTAATCTCTTGTTGTTTGTTATTGAATATGACTATGTTTATGTATATTATATATATATGATTATGTAGGAGTGGAAAGGAGATGTGCTCCATTGTTTGATGTTGTGTTTAAATACATTGCATATGTATGAATGATTGTTTGGGAGGAAAAAGGGGATGGATTCCATTATAATTAAGTTGGCCGGAGTATCCTAGGTGAAAGTCCCGAAATTATACATGAGTGCCTAGCCCGCAGACGAAATATCTGTAAAATGACAATTGTAGTGCTTGTATAGCCTACGTTTACATGGGTCCCGTTTGACGGCTGCTCGCGGACGAAATTTTCGTGAAAGAAAAGTTTGAAGTGTTCATGCATTGTTGATCTGATTGTAGAATTAATGAGTTGAAGTCTCATTTAGATTGTCAAAAAGATAATGAAACTGGTTCATGTAATGAAATGAATAGAAATTGGTACTTTATGACTGTATAATTGTGGATGTCTCTATCACTGACGCTGTGAATGCATAATGTACTTATACCTTTGCTAAGTTTCATATATTGTTCTAGATGATTTTTACTGGGCTGTGGCTCACCCTATTTGGGAATAACATTTTCAGGTGTTGGTGACTTACCTCCACCAAGGCAATAGCTTGGAGGGATATTTTGGGGGCAAGAGTTTCTTTAATTTGAATTGTATATTTTTGTAAAGCCCAGGGCTAAATGTGTATGAGCTAGTCTCTTTTTGTGTAACCAAGTCAAGGCTTGGAAAGATGAAAGCCAATAGGGCGTTTAATTATGTTAAACTTCTTTTGTATTATTAACTTCATGTAATGACTAGGAATGGCAACGAGGTGGGGCGGGGCCGGGGATCACCTTCCCCGTCCCCGATCCTCGATGGTATGAATTTCCCCATCCCCGGCCCTGATCCCCGATGGGGAACCTATCACCATCCCCATTCCCGCCCCCTAACGGGGATTGGGTTTTCCCGACCCCGAAAATTCCCCTGACCAAAAAAAAAAAAAAACCCAGTAGCAACAACAACAACGATTCAATTCTAGAACATCCTCAACATCAATATCATTAACAACAATATCATCAAACAACATCAACAACATCATCAACATCACACAAATCTGAGTAGAGAGAGAGAGAGAGAGAGAGAGAAAAAGAGAGAGATCCATCTGCTCAGATCTGCCGTGGCAGAGGGAACATCGTCGTCGTCGTCGTCGTCGGCATCGTCGTCGTCGGAGGTGGCACTCGTCATCGTCGTCGAGGGTCTGAGTCGGTGGTCTCTCTCTCTCTTTCTCTATTTTGCTTTCTCGGTGGTCTGTTTCTTATTGTCTAATGGATAATATATATATATACGAATTTCAGTTCGGGGAGTCGGGGACGGGGCTGGGGACGGGCCGGGGACGGGCCGGGTACGAGACTGGAGCATTTATCTCCGTCCTCGACCCGAAATTGATCGGGGGTTAATTTTTAAATACCATTCCCGCCCCGTTGGGGATATTTTTCGAGGAAAAACCGTTCAAATCGGGGTCGGGGGATCGGGTCCCTGTCGGGCCAGGTTTAAATTGCCATCTCTAGTAATGACAGGACTATTTACTTTGATTCATGCTGTTTTTAATATATGTTTGGGTCGTATTTATTGTATTATTTTGGGGGCGTTACATGCATTGCCAAGGGGGCAGCTAAAAAAATAAAATAAAATCAAAGACAATTGATTTCTATTTTTGTTTTTAATTTTTCTTTCTTTTTTTCTTTCTTCGTCTCCTTTCTCATTCTTTTAATTTTTTTTTCTCTACACTTGGCAATTTTGAAGTCCTCTTCATTGAGGTAGAAGAACCACCAACACAATCGCTTAATAATTGGCTTAAATTTAATCAGTAAGGATTTTTCAATCCTTATTGATATACTTGCATTTATGATATTTTCCTTCATAGGAAAGATAAGCCAATAGATTCGAAATGAGTCCCATGGATGGAACAAGTCATTCAAAATCCTCTCTTAATTAATGTACTCCAATCTCACTTCAATTGATTACCTATATATATATAACAACAATGTTAGAGACCCATATTTTGCTCTTACAAATGCATCAATAATGATGTGACAAAGGTGGTAGGCCCTGTGGGTGTTGATTTTTGACCTCACAACTAAACAGATCTCTTTACCGAGATCTAGGGAACTTAACTGGAGAGCACACAGAAGAATAGATTAAGCCAAACACTTGCACATAAGAAGATCAGAAATACCATGGTGGCTCGTCCACCCGGATGCACTCTGACGATCAAGTCAGTCAACTTATCTCACAAGATATAAACTCAAGTATTCAACTCACAAAGAAAAGTGTACCTTAGTCCTATGGGGGTGCCCTCTTTATATAATGATCAGTGTCCAACTTTCTCTAAAAGTCTTACTTCATGGGATTCCATCATTTAGAAGGATAACATCCATCACAACTCACACTATTCAAATTAAGATGAACTTTCTCAAGATTCTCATTTCTATCTAAACAGGCAGCTTGATGTCATCTAGGACTCTTGTCCTCTATCCAAATATCTTGGATTTTGATATGGTAGCACCATATCTCGGCAACTTAGTTCATCTACGTGACACCTCGACTAACAACCTTGGCCACGTGGACAATCCTAAAAATATGTCCTCACGAGTCTTATATCGTTGAGTGTGTAATTAATCAAAAATTGATATTTGTCAGATCACATCGTTATGTATTATTTGGTATACCATATACACCTTTGTTATTTATTTTTATAATATATAATATTTATTTTTCTGGTGATTGACAATGAAGGCAGTGTTAGTGTTGGTAAATTTGAGATGGTTACTGCTGCGATGGACATGGAGACGATGAACCATCAAATATACGTGTGAGAGAGGGGAGCCTCTATTTACACACCACCTTTCATCTCAAGGCACACCATTAATTAGTTTATTTTTTATTATAATATTAACCTAATATAAAATGACCACAAAGGACAAAGGACTATGATACACACATTACGTAAAATTACCATAAAGGACAATAATGAATACAATACACACCACTCTTCTGAAACATTACTTACGTATCTTCTCTCTCAAGAATCCAAAAACCCTGAAACAAAATCAAAAACCCTTAAAGAAACTACCAAAAATATATGTATAATTGAAGATTTTGGTTGGATTGAATGATTGATGCATCTGACAATATTGGTTTGGAACAATGGAGCAAGGAAAATGTTGTTTTTCCATTTTTTTATTTTTATTTATTATTTTTTTTCTGTTTTCGTATATTTGCTGAGTGGTAAGCCGTTTATATTCATTCAGATACCCAGATTCGAACAATGTACTCATGTTTGACTATCTACAACTAAACAATTTCCAATTATTTGATTTTCTAGTGTTGAACATAGTCCACATGTTCGGTTAATCAGTTCCGAACTTATAGCATTTGTTCGGTTTTCAACAGTTGAACTTATGAAATGTCAAACAATTTCATTATGTTCGACATAAACACTCCGGACAAAAGGTTAAAGTTCAAAAGACCAGTGTCGAACGGTTTGCAAAATTAAATTTTCAAATACAATGCTCATGGCAATGGAAAAATGTACATAAAACCTTAAAATCTAAGCCAAATGAGAATTATTACTTACTGTATCTCCAATGTGGAGTTGTTTTCAACTATGATGATAACAATGGCGTCTTTGATGAAACAGATAATGGAAGGTGTTGTGAACTAGAGGAGAATGGAGTGAAGTTGTCTTCAGCACAAATGGAGACCGGAAACAGTCCAAACCTCTGTGATGACAATGAAACAAAGAATGGAGGGGGACGTTGTGTGTGTTTTTGAAATGGGGGTGTGTACTACAGGAAATATGGAAGATTGAAAATTGTGGGTGGGGTGTGTGAGTAAGGGTAAAGATGGAAGATTGTGGTGTGTATTGAGCAAATTTCTTATTTATCAAATTACTAAAGGTGTGCCTTGAGTAGTGGTATACCTTGTGATGAAAGGTAGTGTGTAAATAGAGGCATTTGTGAGAGAGAAAGAGGTAGTTGTTTAGCTAAAAGGACAAAAATTGTCATTAAAATTACTTTCCCACTCACGTGTGTGTCCTTCACACACCATTAAATTTAAAATTAGGGATGTATTGCATTTAAATTTAGGGGTACTTACATGTAGGTCGTAATAAGTGGATTTATTGCCTAGTAAGTCTTATGGAAAAAATTTGTCATAAAAAAAGTCACTAATTGTAAGTTTTAACAATAATTTATAAAAATCATGACAAAAAAAGTCACTAATTATCAATTTTTAGCAACATATATAAAAAATTGTTACAAAAAAATTATTTTTAACGACAATTTTATTAAGACTTATTTTCAATAAGACTTGATGGGAATTAAGTCCAACTATTAGGAGCTATTAATAGTTTACTCTTAAATTATTTTTTACTAGGGTGGACTTTAAAATTCTCTGTTACTTGGAGGAGTTTTCACCAAAATTCGCATTCATTCATAATTTCGCATTCATTCATAATTTCACATTCATTAGCAATGATAAAATCTCATTGTTTCAAATTAATAAAATAATGGAATTTACTTTTCTTAAAGTGACAAATAGAAGTAGCAACGTTGTAATCTACTTCTGAGATGGCCTTCTATGCATTTGGTTGGTTCGACTAGGTTGCCAAAATATTTAAAAAATAATAATAATAAATAAATAAATAAATAACAGCAAACATGGTGGATGGGAGGTAGGCTGGATAGCAAAATTAAAAAGTGGATAAAAAAAGACAAATTTTAATCTCTGAAGTATGTATTTATTTATTTATTTTTTAAATTTTTTTTATTATCATTTTAGAGCCTTAAGTTTTAATTTTGTCATTTTGTTCATTAAAATTGTCAATTTAAGTCAATTTAGTCCTATCTTTAACATCCATTTATATTGATAACATAAAAATATTTTATCCTTATTTTTAGGATTGAAGAATTTTTTTTAAGATTCTTAATATTAAGATTTTATAAGATAAATGATATATAATATTTTCATAGTAGTTGGGGTCCATCAACATTTTCACAGAGAAAATTCAATACAGAGAAATTTTGAAATTTCTTTACTATGACCACACAGGACCTTAGCTAATAAAAAAAAAAAAAAGAACATATTGGATCTCTCCTACTATACAAAGTTGGAGAGGGATATTCCACTATTTTTTTCAAATTACATTGACACCCCCGCTATTTTTTTGAAATATCACTGTCACTCCTTTTAATCTTTAAAATTACATTGACAACCTTTATTAGTTAACTCCATTAAATACAATGGTTAAATGACTATAATGCCATTCTAGATTAGTTAAATTTCATCTATCAACCACTCCCTCAACTTTACTTAGGTTATAGTTGGTTCATGAATTTGGAGATGAATTTAGAAAGGAAAAGATATTAGGTAGGTGAAATGCGAGTAAAATATAACTATATTTCACCTACATTTAACACACATGTTTCCTTTTCCTTTTCAAATTCATACCAAAATTCATGAACCAAACACAGTTTTAAGATTGGTTTAGGAACTGATTTTTTTAGCTTTTGGCTAAAATATGAAGTGAAAAAAAGTATTTAGAAATAACTTTTTACCCAAAAAAAAAAAAAATGTAAAAAGTAGAGAGAATGAGAGAATTTTTGACTATTTTGAATGACTTTTTGAATTTTTGACTTTTTAAATATTTTTTTGATTTTTAAACTATTTAGCACCATCCCCAATGATTCATTAATTTGTTTACCTTATGATTGTCGTGATTTAAGATTTGAGTTATTACCTAGAAAGAGAGGGAAATGAGAAAGATATTGTGTATGGGGATACAATACAATAGGATGTATATTCAAGGTAAATAGACATGTGACATATTATAATTGGAATTGGGACCAAATTGATTCAAATTGACAATTTTAAATATTAAAATGAAAAAATTGAAATTTAAAGGATTAAAATGACAAGGACTATATATTTTATGGACTAAAATTGTCTTTTATCCATACTGTTCTCCATTATCACTGTAGATAGATGTTAGAATTAAGATTAAATTGACTCAAATTGATAACTTTAAAGGCCAAAATGACAAAATTTAAATGTAAGAGATTAAAATGATAAATAACGCATACTTTAGTAAATAAAACTATCTTTTACCCTTCAAAAATGAATTTTTTATGTAAGTATTTATATATATATATATATTAGAAGTGAAGATATACCTGATACATGCATATATGATTTTTTTTATTCTAGAAAAATAAAATTGTAAACTGTATGATTGAACTCAATATCTAAAAATTGAAATGAATTTGGAAGAATCAGATGTTGAGATATTTGAAAAAAAAAAAAAAAAAAAAAAAAAAAAAAAAAAAGAAGAAGAAGACGAAACTTGAATTTAGGGCATAGTTACCCATGTAACTATTATAGGGGTACTTTGACAAAAATTAAACAAAAAAAAGAGGTCAACACCAATTTTAATCTTCACATACATAATACCATAGATATATATACGAGAAATTCTATAATACACCGCTCATTTTGGAGTGTGTATAATATGCTCAGTTATGTTTGTAATGTTTAATTATGACCTATTATAATATTAGTTATGATTTGTATGACTTGGTTATAACTTATTGTGATGTTAGTTTGACTCATTATGATGTTGGTTCAAAAAAATTTTTGTTATACTTTATGTGGTATTTGGCAATCTCCAATTCTTTAAAACTAGTTATTTTAGTTGGTCGTTTAATTTTTTTTACGAAAAGACGTATAAAAAAGTAAAGAGAATAATTGACTTTTTGGTAATAACTTATTGGCTATTTTAGGTGATTCTCAAACTTGGCCCAAAAAGTCAAAAAAACCAAAGAATTTCTTTTCCCTATAATTTTTACATATATATATATATTTTTTTTGTAAAAAACTAAAAAATTATCTCCAACATACTAATTTTTTTTTCATCTCAAATTTTAATTAAAAATTTAAAAAATTGTTAAAATAACTTGTTCTCAATATATACCCCAAAAGATGGAGCCTGTATAATAGCATAACCTTATAAGGCACTCGTTTGGGAAGTTGGATTGGAGTCGGTAGGGGTTAAAATAATCAAAAAATAAAATAGGCTTTTTAGTTATTGACTAAAAAAAATCAGATTCAAATCATAATCATTTTATTTTTTTTCTCACAAAAATTTAAAAAAATAAAAAATCTATTCTAAACGAAATTTTTTGACTCCAAGTTCAAATAACTAAAAAAATTAAAAAATTAAAAATCCAATCAATATTTCAAACCAAACCAAACTACATAAATGGCCAACACGATGCAATTATAAGGACAGCACTACTTACCTACCAACTTATTTTTTAGTGCCATGGACCCAAAAAAAGGAGGATACTGACCCAGCATATATACACACGACAGCCTAACTGAGATTCTGGCTCCCTCTTATTAAATTCATTCTCTCATTAAAATCCTTCCGAAAAAAAGTTGAAATTTCACTGTAGTGATGTGGTGTGGAACTCTTTTGTTTATGTTAATGTCACTCTTTCCTGACCCTTGTCTTTTAATTTCTTCAACAATTTTTAATTCATTATTTCATCCATATTGTCCAACAGAAACAATTTTGCAGCCAAAAGCTCTGAAACCCCTCAATAATTTGTTAGAATTTTATCAAGGGTAAATTACACTTTCCACCCGTTCGACTATTACCCTTCTCATTTTATCCCTTAAATAAATAAATAAAAATTGTGATTTAACCCTTCTCACGTACTTTTTTTAAATTTTTTTTTTTTTTTTTCAATTTGGACTTTTATGACAAAAATAATGTTTTAATTATAGGATAAATCACACTTTAACCCTCAACTAAAAAATGCTACTTTTATCACCTTGAAGTACAAATTTGTATCCATGTGAGCTTTTTGTTAAGAATCTGTTATAAATAAATAAAAGATTGACATATTTGCATATGATATCTCAAATATTACAAAATGCCTAAAATGATAATATATATATACAAAAGAAAAAAAAAAAAATTCTTCTACTCAAGGCAACAATCGTAGCGTTTATAGTATATGTAACGCGCCCAAAATAATACGGATAAACCAATTCATGAGATGAGTGAATATCATTCATCAGAATTCATAACGAAAAAGATATTACATGCATTATACATTCATAAATGTTCATCCTGAATTTATAGCATGTAATATTAATTTATAACAACAAAATAAATACCCTATGGGCTTACATCTTTCTAAAATATCACTTGGTTACAACAAAAGAGATCTGAACTCAATACATGTAAAGCCCTTGGCTTGAATAAATACTTAAACATTTACAAAACAAAATAGAGCTTCCAGCTCCTAGGTCCTTCCAAGCTACGTTCTTGGAAGAAGCATCTCACCAGTACCTGAAAATGGTTTTCCAAGTAGGGTGAGCCAAAACTCAGTAGAAACAGTCTAATACAATGTATGAAGTTTAACTAAGGAATAAGTGTCATATAAATGTTCAATATTCATGATCAACTTACATTCTTCCCCTAACCATTCAATACCGATATTCATATCTCAATCTATTCTCACTTATTCATTTTGGGTTAATACATTCAATTTCAAGTCATATGACAAACATACATAATTTTTCACATGATCCAACTGAAACTACAAGTCAGTGGTTCCTTATCCACATAACTATTATACAAACACTTCAACCTTGCCATTTTACGAAAATTTCGTCCGTGGGATTGGCACCCATTTATTCACAAGATTTCGGAACTTCCACTTTGGATACTCCGGCCAACTTAATTCTCAATGGAGTCCATCCCCTATCTCCTCCCAAAACAATATACATATACAATGTATTTAAATTCATCGTCATATACAATGACTATCCACAATACATATTCTATGTCTTAATCACATCGTCATATTCAATGACACAACTTAAGTGATTAGTTTCAATTCACCCAAACCTCATGCAATTTCTACAACAATCATAACTATCCTCCACTGATAGCCCAACACAGATATTTCTAAACAGATATAAAATCTTTAGAACAGATAAATTGTTAAAATTCCATGGGTGAGTGATTAAATAATCCAACTACACCATCCATTTATACTTTTCCTCAATTTCACCTTTCTCACATCAATTTCATTATTTATACAAATAATATTCAAGACACATTTAGGGTAAACCTCCTCCTTATTCAAAAATCAACCCAAAGGCTAAAATTTACCATTCTAACACAAGATAACCTCATTTTCAAAACCCCATAATCATCTATGTAACACAATGTTGAAACCCCTCTTTAAATTTGGGACCAAACCCTAAGTTTACACAAAAACTTCCCAAATTTCCACTATTTATACACAACCACAAATAACTAGGTTAAAACTCATACTAAAGCATAGAATATTCCTACCTCAAAGAGAGAAGATGAGCCAAGCAAGAGGGAAACCCCAAAAGTGACGAAATCCAACCTTAATCGGTTCAAAGAGAAGATCTTGAGAAGCTCCAACATTTAACAAAGAATGTAGGGTGAGGAGATCACTAGATCTAGGCCAAAATGTAGAGAAAGAGTATTTATAGAGAGAAAGGCTCTCAACTTTAGGGTTTTGGTTGAAAAGATATGAAAAAGTGATTTTCGCGATCTGATATACGTGTAGTCCGCTCGAGTGGAGAGTTTCACGCTCGAGCGCCAGACACAAAGATTTGTTCCGCTCAAGCGCAAAGGTGGCCCACTCGAGTGTAGAATACGCACATCCAGTATTTTGCAGACAATATACAACTAGCTCGAGCGCACACCTGCTTGAGCGTAGGAAATGTCGCTTGAGCGTGAAAAACACTCCTCCTGCACTTTTGCAGAAGTGCAGAGTACTGAGAGTTTGTAACTCCCGCTCGAGCGGAGGACCAAAATTTACATAGCCTGCTCGAGCGTAAGAAACGACGCTTGAGCGTAAGACCAAAAATGTAGGCAACACAAAGTTTGAAAACTATGTAACCAACTTGTTCCAAACACAACCACAACCACAACAACCCAAAGATCAACTTCAAAGGTATATAAGGGAAGAAAGAGATAGATAACAATATGAAAGCATTAAACCTGAGCCCGGAACATCACAAGAGTTGGGTAAAAACCGGGATCGCTATAGTATATATAGGCCTTGTTTGGAAAATTGAATATTTTAGTTAATTATTTGACTTTTTAGTTATTTTAGGTTGATTATGAAACGCGTGTCTCTATCCGAAACAATCGTCACAAGGACCCCGTGGAGTCTCACTATGTCTCTGATATATAAGTCAGCAAGATAGTCTACCGAATCACTCACGTGCTTAGGTAAGAAGTTCGCAGACTTAGTCAATCGGTCAACTATCACCCAAATGGCATTACTACCCCGTTGAGTACTTGGAAGGCCCACAACAAAATCTATTATGACATGCTCCTATTTCTACTCAGCTATAGGCAAGGGCTACGACAAACCCGCTGGCCTCTGATGCTCGGCCTTCACTTGTTGGCAAGTAAGGCACTTCGATACAAACACGGCTACATCCTTCTTCATACCCCTCTACCAAAACTGGCGACTCAGGTCGTGATACATCTTTGTGCCTCCCGGATGCACCACAAGGCGTGAATGATGAAACTTTTGGAGTACTTTCTCTCGGCAAGACTCCGACACAAACAAACGGTCACGGTATCTTACACTCTAGTCGGGATACACAGTCAAGCCTCTTTCTACTTTCCCACTGGAGATCTTCTCTCGAAGGGATTCTATCTCTAGGTTACCCTTTTTGCGTTCTAACACTCGGTTCATAAATGTAGGTTGTGCGATTATTGAAAATAAAGCTGCAGATTCAATGGACTCACTCAGATGTAGATCAAACTCCCCTAGAGTATCCAACATTCCCCATTCTCGGATGGAAATACGAGCTACACTGTTAATTGATTTCCTACTCAAGGCATCGGCCACAACATTGGCCTTCCCAAAATGGTAGTGTAACTCGAAATCGTAATCCTCTATAAACTCCATCCACCTCCTCTGTTTCAAATTTAAGTCTTTCTGTGTGAACATGTACTTTAGACTTTTATAATCAGAAAACACCTCAAATCTCTCACCATACAAATAGTGCCTCCAAATTTTCAAGGCAGAAAGCACCGCTGCTAGCTCTAAGTCGTGAGTAGGGTAGTTCCTATCGTAAGTTTTCAACTGCCGTGAGCCATAGGCCACTACCTTTCCCTCTTGCATCAAAACACAGCCCAAGCTTTCCCATAAGGCATCACAATATACTGAATAGCCCAAACCCTTTTCCAGAATAATCAAAACTAGAGCAGTGGTAAGTCTAACTTTAAGTTCTTGGAATGACTTCTCACAAGTCTCATCTTACACAAATTTGACTCATTTTCTCATCAACCTAGTCAAGGGTGCAGCTAGCCTAGAGAAATCCTTCACAAACCGACGGTAATACCCAGTCAACCCCAGGAAACTACGGATCTCAAAGGCATTCTTAGGCTGTACCCAATCTTACATTGCCTCTATCTTGAACGAGTCTACAGTCACCTCTTCCCTGGATACCACATGGCCTAAGAACTTAACCTCTTTCAGCCAGAAATCACACTTCCCAAACTTAACATACAACTTATGGGCTTGAAGCAACTCAAGCACCACTCGCAAGTATTCCTTGTGCTCCTCCTCAGAGGGTAAGTAAATCAGGATGCCGTCCATAAAGATGACCACAAAACGGTATAAGAACTTTTGAAAGATTCGATTAATCAAATCCATAAACACAGCTGGGGCATTGGTTAGCCCAAAAGGCATCACTAGGAACTCATAATGGCCATACTGCGTACGGAATGCCGTTTTCAGGATATCCTCCTCCCTTACTCTCAACTGATGATAACCTGATCTCAGGTCTATCTTAGAGAAACAACAAGACCCTTTCAACTGATCAAACAGGTCATCTATACGAGGCATCGGATATTTGTTTTTAACTCTAACCCGGTTTAACTTTCGATAATCTATGCAAAGTCGCAACGCTCCATCTTTCTTCTTAGCAAAGAGAGCCAGTGCTCTCCAATGTGATGTACTAGGGCGGATAAAACCCTTATCTAACAGCTTTTGGAGTTGAATCTTCAACTCACTCAACTCAGCAGGTGCGAATCGATACGGTGCCATAGAAATCGGTGCCGTGCCAGGCACTAAATCAATGGAGAACTCTATCTCTCGGTGAGGTGGTAAACTAGTAAGATCCTTGGGAAAAACATCTGGATACTCACAAACCACCCTTGGCAACTCAACTTGGATTTCATCATACTCACTACTCTGAAAGTTAGCAAGAAGACAACTAAGCTCACTCCGCCCATGCGGATCATATACCAGGGATAAAACTCTATCCACCCGGTCCCCCCAAGAAATAAAAGTAATCACCGTTTAAGGTACATACAATAACTCTTTGACGGTAACAATCTATAATAGTCTTGTATGATGATAACTAGTCCATACCCAAAATAACATCAAAACTAGTCATATCAAGCAAAACAAATGCAAATGGAAGTCTACGACTGGCGACCTCTATGTCACAACCCCGACACCCCTGTTTCAAAATAACCTCACCACCAATAGGTGACTCTACACAAATAGAAGATGCTAACTGTGCCAACTCCAACCCCAAAACCGATGCAAATGCAGGCGAAATAATGAATGGGATGCACTCGTGTCAATCAACACACTAGCAATTGAATTGCAAAACAAGAAGGTACCTCTCACGACATATGGAGCCGGTACAAGATCTGGCGTGGTAACATCATATACACGCCCTGTAGGTCTCTGATCTACCTGCTCACCCCTCGGAGCGTAGGACTGCTGCACTGACTGAGTCGAAGAGGCTCTTTGATTGGCCCTCGAGACCTGTGTTGACTGTGTAGGCTGGTGACTCTGTGTCTATCACGAACCAACCAGACCAGGTGTACCACCCCAACTGTGGGCAAAACCTTTTCAAGTGCCTTGTCTGTCCACACTGATAACAAGTGAGCGGTTTCCCTCTACCCTGACTCTGACAGAACAAGCCGAAGACGATGCTGCTCGCTGCTCTCCTCCTCTCTATGGGCAAATTGGAGACTTGTGGCCCAACTGACCACATTTGAAACAAGTCATATCTCCCTGATCACCTCTCCCTGAACCTGAACTCGGCACTGGAAAGGTAGACCTTGACTGCACTCCCTAGGACTGCTGAGGATTAGAACCCCTCTGCCTCTTACTATCCTCTTAATTATCTTGACTCCTCCTGGAGCCCCTCATCTTCTCCTTCTCTGCATGTATGATAGTCTCAAGATGGGCTACAGCCTCAACAAGGCGTCCACAATCTCTGATCATGGACCCGGTCACTCGAAACATGAGACCGGTCCTCAACCTCTTTTTAACTCCGGTGCAAACGTAGACAAGCTAGTGAATGTGGCTTCAAACTCAACCACAGGTGTGTTCAACTGCTTAAGATGAGAAAACTGGTCCTTTAACATCTCCCTTACTGTAGCAGGTAAGTACTTGTCCTGGAAGGCATTGATAAAAGCCTTCCAAGTCCCTCCAATGCGCCCTCGCGCATACTTCCACCATTGATCGGCGTCTTCCTTCAGCTGGAAGAACGCTAAGGTCACTCTCAAACCCCCGTCTTCAACACCGAGCATTTTAAACGTCTTCACCATCTGCTCTAGCCACTCATCAGCCTTCAGTGGCTCTTTGGGATCAAGCAAAAACTCGTCCGGATTCGACCAGAAGAACTCTCTCTTCAAAAAAGACGGCCCTGCCTCAACTACATGGGCCTAGACTTGATTCTCAGCCTTGAGAATGTCTATAGATTCCCTCAATGCTCCGACCATTTCACGGGTTAAGGCGTCCATGGCTTGTTGACCTACTGGCTCGGCTACATTGGCCTGATTAACTCCCTTCTCCTGTGCCGGAATTTTATCCAGTATAGGCATCTCGCGCCTACCACACCTACCACCACCACATCCACGTCCTGACATCCTAATGGAAGTAACAAAAGAAATTAGCACATTCACAAATGTGTCGAAGCTAGTTTACTCACGTCCTGATACGGTGGACAATACTAAATCACTCTATATAAACACGTAATCACGTAAACATCTACGAACTTCATTTCCGGATAATGACCATCCCATGGCGTTGCTAGAGTTCTAGTTAGAAACGACAGTGATCAATTGCTTTTCCAACAGGACTTCCAGAAACCTGTGGACTCGATCAGCATCCTAGAAACTAAATCCCATACCTGTATAATCACATAATCATGTTATCATATAAGCACATGTTGTCTATACTTTAAGTCTCTAACAAACGAGATAAACCCATTGTGGTACTAACCACCTCCAACGTACCCAAACCCCGTACGCTCTGATACCAAGTTGTAACACCCCCAAAATAATACGGATAAACCAATTCATGAGATGAGTGAACATAATAGAATTAATATCCTCTCATTCATCAAAATTCATAACACAAAAGATATTACATGCATTATACATTCATAAATGTTCATCTTGAATCTATAGCATGTAATATTAATTTATAACAACAAAATAAATGTCCTACGGGCTCACATCTTTCCAAGATATTACTTGGTTATAACAAAAGAGATCTGAACTTAATACATGTAAAGCCCTTGGCTTGAATAAACACTTAAACATTTACAAAACAAAATAAACCCTCCAGGTCCTAGGTTCTTGCAAGCTATGTTCTTGGAGGAAGTATCTCACCAGTACCTGAAAAATGGTTTCCCAAGTAGGGTGAGCCAAAGTCCAATAGAGACAGTCTAATATAATGTATGAAGTTTAACTAAGGAATAAGTGTCAGGTAAATGTTCAATATTCATGATCAACTTACATTCTTCCCCTAACCATTCAATACTGATATTCATATCTCAATCCATTCTCACTTATTCATTTCGGGTTAATTCATTCCATTTCAAGTCATATGACAAACATATATAATTTTTCACATGATCCAACTAAGACTACAACTCAGTGGTTCCCTATCCACATAACTATTATACAAACACTTCACCCTTGCCATTTTACAGAAATTTCGTCTGCGGTATCGGCACCCATGTATTCACAAGATTTCGGAACTTTCACCCTGGATACTCCGGCCAACTTAATTCTCAATAGAGTCCATCCCCTATCTCCTCCCAAATAATGGAGTACATCCCATTTCTTCTCCCAAAACAATATACATATACAATGTATTTAAATTCATTATCATATACAATGACTATCCACAACACATATTATATGTCTTAATCACATCGTTATATTCAATGACACAACTTAAGTGATTAGTTTCAATTCACTCAGTCCTCATGCGATTTCTACAACAATCATAACTATCCTCCACCGATAGCCCAACAAAGATATTTCTAAACAGATATAAAATCTTTAGAACAGATAAATTGTTAAAATTCCATGGGTGAGTGATTAAACAAATCCAACTACACCATCTATTTATACTTTTCCCCAATTTCACCTTTCTCACATCAATTTCATTATTTATACAAATAATATTCAAGACACATTTAGGGTAAACCTCTCCCTTATTTAAATATCAACTCAAAGGTTAAAATTTACCATTTTAACACAAGATAACCTTATTTTCAAAACCCCATAATCATCTATGTAACACAATGTTGAAACCCCTCTTTAAATTTGGGACCAAACCCTAAGTTTACCCAAAAACTTCCCAAATTTCCACCATTTATATACAACCACAAATAACTAGGTTAAAATTCATACTAAAGCATAAAATATCCATTCCTTAAAGAGAGAAGGTGAGCCAAGCAAGAGAGAAACCCCAAAAGTGCCAAAATCTAACCTTAATCGGTTCAAAGAGAAGATTTTGAGAAGCTCCAACATTTTAACAAAGGATGTAGGGTGAAGAGATCACTAGATTTAGGCCAAAATGTAGACAGAGAGTATTTTTAGAGAGAGAAGCTCTCAACTTTAGGGTTTTGGTTGAAAAGATATGAAAAAGTGATGTAAAAAGTGTTTTTCGCTATCTGATATACGCGCAGTCTGCTTGAGCGGAGAGTTTTACGCTCGAGCGCCAGACATAAAGATTTGTTCCGCTCGAGTGCAAAGGTAGCCCGCTTGAGCGTAAATACGCACATCTAGTATTTTGTAGACAACATACAACCCGCTAGAGCGCAAGGAAAGCCGCTCGAGCATACATCCACTTGAGCGTAGGAAACGCCGCTCAAGCGTGAAAAATATTCCTGCAGCACTTTTGCAAAAGTGCAGAGTATTAAGAATTTGTAACTCCCGCTCGAGCACAAGAAAGGCCGCTCGAGCGGAGGACCAAAATTTATATAGCCCGCTAAGAAACGACGCTCGAGCGTAAGACCAAAAATCTGGGCAACACAAAGTTTGAAAACTAAGTAACCAACCTGTTCCAAACACAACCACAACAACCCAAAGATCAACTTCAAAGGTATACAAGGGAAGAAAGAGATAGACAATGATATGAAAACATTAAACTCGAGCTCGGAACATCACAAGAGTCGGGTAAAAACTGGGATCGCTATAGTATACATAGGCCTTGTTTGGAAAATTGAATATTTTAGTTGATTATTTGACTTTTTAGTTATTTTAGTTTGATTAAAATAGTTGTATTTTGAAAGATAGTTGCTTTTTTTTGTAGTTTATTTGATAGTTGTAAAGAAAAAATTAAAATAATTATGAGTTAGATGTGATATTTTGTCTTATTAATTATTTTAGTCTATTTTATCTTTATTGACTATTTTAGCAAAAAAAAAAAAAAAAACTAAAAAAACAACTTGCTAAATGGGGCCATAGTCTACTATGGTTGTTGACTTGTGTCAAACAAATGAGGGAAATACACTTGGTGTAATGCCCAGGAATTAGAGAAATGGAGCAGAATTGATAGAGTCTTGCAAGCCCTGAATGGTTGATCAATTTCTCAATGAAATTGTGGGGATTACCCAGGTTAATTTCAGACCACTACCCTTTATTAATGATGGAAGATGTCAGAGATTGGGGGCCAAAGCCTTTCAGGTTCCTAAATGCGTGGACTCTTCACCCCAGCTTTTCTCAACTTTTTGCCTCAACATGGTCAGGTACCACTTTTGCTGGCTGGTCTGGTTATATACTCTCTCAAAAGCTAAAGCATCTAAAGCTAATTTTAAAATCTTGGAACATTAAGGTGTTTGGCAATATTGCTTCTAAAATCAAGTCTTTAGAGGAAGAGCTACATGCTCTGGATATCACTGCAGAGGAAAGAGCACTGATTGCTTCAGAAAAGGCAAAAAGAAGGGAGGTTAAAGGTGAACTGTGGAAACTTTACAGAATGGTAGAATGGATTTGGTACCAAAAATCCAGATTGAATTGGTCTCTCAATGGGGATAAAAATACTAGATTTTTTTCATGTTGTTGCAAGTTCTCGGCAGAGTAGAAATCTGATCAATTCTATTTCAGTAAATGAAGTGTCCGTTGAGGATCCTAGTAAAGTCAGGCACCAAATTTTACTTCACTTTAAGGCTCAATTCTCTGAATCATAGGTTAAGAGGCCTTCTTTGACAGGGGTGTTCAATACCATTGGGCTAGATTATGTCTCTCAACATCTGTTAGCTGAGTTCAATGCAGCTGAGGTATTAGCAGCAATCAAAGATTGTAACAATAACGAAGCTCCAGGCCCTGATGGGTTCAACCTACTGTGTCATCAGAAATTCTAGAAGGTTATGAAGCCGGACATAATGCAATTTTTTAAGGAGTTTCACTCTAACAATAGGCTTGCATATGGCATTAATAGCTCATTCATCACCCTTATTCCCAAGTTGGATAATCCTATTGGTCTATCTGATTATAGACCTATTAGTCTCGTGGGATCTATTTACAAAATCTTAGCCAAAGTCTTATCATTCAGATTGAAATCAGTGCTTCCCTCAATCATTGGTGAAACTCAGACAACATTCTTTGGGAGGGAGAAATATTCTTGATAGAGTGTTTATTGCTAATGAAGTAGTGGATGGTTGGAAGAAGGCCAAAAAGCAAGGGTTGATTCTCAAATTGGATTTCGAGAAAGCTTTTGATTCTGTCAATTGGGAATTCTTATTTTCTTTGATGATCAGTTTTGGCTTTGGGGATAAATGGATCTCTTGGATGAAGACTTGTGTCTCTACAGCAAGAATCTCCATTCTAGTGAATGGATCACCTACTGAGGAATTTTCACCCCATAGGGGCCTTAGGCAGGGCGACCCGCTTTCACCTTTCCTCTTCAACATAGTGGCGGAAGGCCTTAACATTCTTCTAGTCAGAGCCCTTAATCTTGGCATCCTCAAAGGGGTGGTTGTTGGCTCTAACAATGTTCTTATCTCACATTTGCAATTTGCCAATGACTCAATTCTCTTTTGTGAAGCTGATTGGGATCAATTGGTATCCATTAAAAGAGTTTTCAGATGATTTGAAGTATTATCCGGTCTCAAAATTAACTACCATAAGAGTGTTGTGTGTGGTGTTGGTGTGGCTGATGATTGTATAACCACTTTTGTTTCTCTTCTCAATTGTAAGGTGCAGAGTCTCCCATTAAAATTTCTGGGGCTGCCTTTAGGAGCAAATCCTGGCAGAAAATCTACCTGGAAGCCTGTTATTGATAAAATCAAGTCTAGATTGTCAGGATGGAAGAGAAAACTGTTGTCCTTTGTTGGTAGATTAACTTTAATCAAGTCTACCCTATCTAGCTTACATGTTTACTTTCTTTTTCTGTTTAAAATACCTGAAGGAGTGGCTAAAGAAATAGAAAGGTTAAAGGCTGCATTCTTATGGGGTGGTAGTGATCTTAAAAGGAAAGTTCATTTAGTGAAATGGGAGGAGGTTACAAAGAGAATTGATCAAGGAGGATTAGGCATTAGAAGGGTCAGAGATGTTAATGTTTGTCTCCTTCTCAAATGGTGGTGGAAATTTGGAAACCAAACCAAAGCTCTTTGGAGGTCAATTGTGTGCAGCAAATATAAAATCAAGGACTCCTGTTGGCTTCCTCCTTTGAGTCTTTCTTATAAGCATTCTAGATTGTGGAGTGACATTTTATCCATTGGGGCTCTTAATAGGCCTATTTTTAACTTCTTTGTGGACAACTGTGCTATTAAGGATGGGAATGGTACTAAAATCAAATTCTGGCCTGATAGATGGTGCGGTGGCCTTTGTCTGAAATCTTCTTTCCCTCTTCTTTTTAATCTATCATCTGATAAGGAAGGCTCTCTCCATCATTATTTTGCTCGGAAATCAAGTCCATCTGCTTGGAACCTTCCCCATAGAAGAGAGCTCTATTCATGGGAATTGGCTGAAGAAGTGAGACTGAATGCTTTTTTATCCTCAGCTTCAACTCTGTGTTTGGATTGTGAAGATTGTCAAGTCTGGTGCACTGATTCCGTGTCTGGTTTTTCTGTTTCTGCTCTCTATTCTCACAATTCATCTCTTCTTGGCCCTCAACTTAAGGTAAGAAAATGTGTTTGGAACTCGTTATTGCCCCCCAGAGTTTCATTTTTTTCTTGGCTGGCCTGGAAAAATAGGATCAAATGTTTAGATTTTTTGCTCAAGATTGGTATCCTGGACAGCAATGCTTCACCCCTCTGTTACTTTTGCAGCTCCGAGCTAGAAACTGCTTCTCATGTTCTGCTGCATTGCCCATTTTCTTGGTCAATCTGGTCTACAGTTGTTGAGGAATGGGGACTCCATTGGTATAATCCTAATTCAGTTGATGGTCTGCTTTCTTGGTGGATGAGTGGTAAATTTCATAAGCTTGACAGATTAATTTGGAGAGCAATCCCCTTAATTGTACTTTGGTCTATTTGGAAACTCAGAAATGAATGTGTGTTTTCTAGTGCACAACCCATCTCTTCAGGTCTCCTAGAACTCATCAAATTCAGATTTGCAGTTTGGCTCAAAGCCTCCATTAAGGACTTCCCCTACTCAGTTGATGATCTTGTCTTCAACTGGAGACAGATCAGGGGTGGAACTTAGTGTTTTGGAATCTGTTTTGTAGCTATCTAGGCTGAAGTCTGATTGTTCTGATGTAATCTGCATTAGCTCTATGCTGCTGCCTCGTCTGTCTGCTGTTGTTATCTGCCCTTGGTGTTTGATCTGCTTCGGTTGAAGTCTTGTGCAGTGCATTGCAGTGTTTTGGTTGCTATTCTTAGTTCTTTGTTGCTTTGGTCTCTTTGGTTTTGTTCTATTTTTGCTGCAGTATTTTGGTTGTGCACTGCAGTGCTTGTTCTAAGCTGTGTTTTTTGTTTTTTTTGCTTTTTCTGTTTGTTGGTCTCTCACCAACTTGGAGGTTTGAATTTCATCTATCTCCTAACTCCTCTTTATTGATGTTTTCCATTGTACCCTGTACGTGCTTCATCAATAAAGATTTCTTTGCCGATCAAAAAATAAAATAAAATAAAATAAACGAGCGAAATAAGAGAAAAGAATTGGAAAGGAAAAATAAATTCTTTTTAAGCCGTTCACAAATTTTGAGACACAAGTCATATATTTTTCATACGTATATAACGAGTCCTGAATGGAAAGTTTAAATTCATACAAATTGATAGTTTTAAGTGACAAAATATAATATTTTTTAATTGAGAGGTAGAGTGACATTGAATGATAATTTAAAGAGGTAAAGTATAAATTGTTCATATAGTTGAAATGATATTTTTGTTATTAAGATTCAAATTGAAAAATAAATAAATAGAAAAAATTAAGTGTTATAATTTTTAATTTAGAAAAATAAAATGATATAGTACAATAGTTAATAAGAGTAATAATTTGCCCTTTTATCTATCGTGGACCCAAATGTCTATTAGTTTTAAGGAGTTGGGTTGTCACCGAATGGAACTGTTTGGACTAGTGAAGTCCATTATAAATATCATTTTGATTATTTAAATTATTTATGTTTTAAAACAAATTAATACTAACAAAAATTATTTGAAGATATCTGTTATTATATAATTTTATGGGGAAATTATAGGTAGGTGAGAGAAAAAAAAAAAAACAACTTACCATACGTGGGTAATTTTTTTTGATCTTCTCTCACCTGTATTTAGTTTTTTCTAATTTTATCACATTTATTTACGTTGTGTTTGATTGAAAAATTTAAAAAGAGATTTAGAAATAGAAAGGAAAAATATGTGTGAAAAAATTTTATGGGGAAATTATAGGTAGGTGAGAGAAAAAAAAAAAAAAAAAAAAAAAAAAAAAAAAAACTTACCATATGTGGGTAATTTTTTTGATCTTCTCTCACCTGCATTTAGTTTTGAAAATTGCTTTAGAGCTCTAAAAGAGCACCTCTAAACTTGGCATTAATTTGTCTTTTTGTGCCATGATTTTGTCTTTTTCTGTTTTTTTTTTTTTTTTTAAAAACTGGCTGCCAGCTCAGTAGAGCTCTTTTTAGAGCTCTACTTTTAGAGCTCTGTAGCATGATTGTTTAGTTTTTTCTAATTTTATCACATTTATTTACGTTGTATTTGGTTGGAAAATTTAAAAAAGGATTTAGAAATAGAAAGGAAAAATATGTGTGAAACTAGGTGAAAAGTAGGTATATTTTATTCATATTTCACCTATATTTTTTCTTTTTCTTTCCAAATCTCTCAACAGAATATAACATTATTATTACTAAAAATATCTATACTATATATTAAGCAAAAGACGATTTTTAACCTTCAAGATCTGTGGGAGTTCCAATATCCCAATCTGAATTTTCTAAATTTTTTATTAAAAAAAGAAAAAAACTCAGCATTTATTGATTTGGTTAAAATCCCCTGATCAGCATTAATTAACTTTTTTCAATCCACATGTCTTTCCACGTGTCTGCATTTATTGATTTGGTAAAAATCTCCTGATCAGTATTTAAAATCTCCTCATACAAATAATTATAGATACAACCCGTGTATAGTTACTGCAGTACCCTTTTCAACTTCTCCCATGAACTATGATTAGTGATAAGATTATTAAATTATTTTTATAAAAAATCTTAAAAAAACATAATTTATATATTAAAAAAAATCTAACATAAATATAAATATCTATAATTATCCTGTGCATTGCACGGGTGATCTGTTATTATATATATATAGAGGACCCCATCCATACCATACCCATTGCAGTGCTAAATAGCACGGCTGTAATTTGGAAATGTACAAGCTGTGAGTCACAGCTTTAGACCTGACGTTTCATATATTTTTGTAAAACAAAAATTTTAAAAAATTTCCAGTGTCGGTCCGTCTGTCAGTAATTCATTCAATCAATTCATAAATGAACGAATGTCGGGGCAACAAACACTGAACTCTCGCGCCCTATAAAACTAAAAAACTCCACCACTCATCACCCACTTTTGGTCTTCGATTCTCCAATTTTACGAAGAAAGAGAGAATGGGAGGCTGTGCGACGAAGCCGAAAGAGTTGAAGAACGAGGCTCCGCCGCCGGAACCGGCACCGGCAAAGGAGGAAGCTGGCGGCACGGTGTCGGAGACAAAGGAGGTGGTGGTTGCAGAGGAAGTGAAGACAGTCGAAGGCGACACTGTTTTCTGCAAACACAAGGAGATTGTTGATGATGACGACTCCCTTGACGACCATCCTAACAAGCGCCGATCTCTCAGTAACTTGTTCAAGGAGGTTGGTATTTAATTTGGTATCAAATTACTCTGATTTTATTTTCTCTCTTTCATGTTTTAATCACAATTTGCATTTTCGTGTTACTTTCAAACTCAGATCGATTGCCGATTGTTCATCATCGATCGATACTGTTTTCTCCCAAATTCCGTCTCGGTATTTTTTTTGATTTTCTTTAGATTATTCATTTTTTTATGATTCTCCGGTTGGACTTGGTTCTGCTCATCTTAATTTAAATTTTATTATTGCTTTATCATTTATTATTTTTCGGAAAATTATGTGACTGTATGGTCGTACCATTATTCAATCTGGTCCATCTCTTTAATTTTGTTAATTTTTAATTTCTTTTTTTATATTTGAAAAAAAATTAAATCAAATCCATTATCACAAAAATGTAACTTTTAATCTTTACCATAACCTCAATTTCTTGCACTCTTCTTAATATTTCTTTTGGTACATAGCATTTGTGTTTGTTTAGTCATCTTTTGCAGTAAAGTTGACAGATTTCTTGCTTTGGTTAGAATCAGTGTAAGGATCTTTGACCATCCATTGGATCTTTATTTGACAACAAAGAAACAGGTCTAGTCTAGGCGAGGGTCCCACCTACCCACTTGTTTGTTCTTAATTGTTGTTGTTTCCCACTTTATCTTTCTGTGGGGAACATGACTTTAACCTGTGAAAGCTATATCACTAAGATTTGTCTTCATTTTAATGTCTCATCTTCCTTCATGTCCTAGAGTGGAACTATGGAACGTTAGAGATGTTGCAAGGATTTGTGTTTTTTTGAACGAGTTGCAAGGATTTGTTGAATGGGGTTGTTCTGTTGCTGTCACTGTTCAGAAATTATCAAGCATTCTAGGAACACCACGTGGTTGCATATCCAAAACCAATAATGTTTTGTTATTTTTCCATACTGTTCCAATTTTTTGAGGCCATGTTAGTACACCTTCCTTGCAATTTGATGGATCACCTTGGAATTCCTGGAAGACCAAATAATTAGTTGGGTGGGTGGTTTCAGTTTCATAGTATTCTATATACTGCTGGCGGTATTAACTTAGCCACCTATTAAGGGTTGGTTTCGTTTGGCAATTGACTTCACCTTTTAATTTTTTATGAAAAGACGTTTAAAAAATGGAGAGAATGAGTTGACTTTCAGTATTGATTTTTTTGGTTATTTTAGTCAATTGCCAAATATCCCCCAAGAGAAAGGATGCAGAGATTGTTCGTTGAATTTGAATGTGTTGTCAATAATAGTATTAAGGAGGGCTTTTAAGGGCATCTGCTCAGGATGGGTTTAATACTTTTAAAATCTTTTTGGTATTAAAAGTAATTTATGATCCACTTGTTAAGCAATTTGGTATTAAAAATGTATTATTCCATGAAAGTAATGCTTAGCTAGAGCGTTAGTGGTTGTGGCTGTCATAGTTTCCTTCTGCGCTGGTAAAACAATTGGGAGTGTTCTAGATTTGCTAGCAAAGAATATTCTAAAGGATCACTTTCTATATATAAAAAATTTCTAAATTGAAGTGTTAAAACTCAATTCCATTTTCTAATGGGCAGGCACAAGACCTACAATTTAATTTTTGAATCCCAGATCTAGATTTTTTGAATGCGTATGTAATTCAATTACTGTAGATTTATCTCCAGTCTGTCTGTCTGGGAGGTTAAATCTTTAGATTATTAATTTATTACATAGAAAATGACTGTTGATGAATGCAATAGAAAGACTTTTTTGGTTGGTGGGTATGCAGCATAGGA